>JAODIE010000010.1:4367067-4540130 GCA_027575565.1 Diploeciton nevermanni
TCTTCTTCTGATAGTTTCTCCAGTACAACAATTGACCATGGCCACAGTGATCACAGCGATATCCATCACACCTCTCATTCGCATTCGCACAGCAGTGGACACACCAACGTGCATATTTCCACCAGCGAGAGCTCATCTTCGGATAGTGAGAGTGTCTCGTCTTGTTCTGCACTAGAAGATAGTTCTAAATTTATATGTCGTAAAAGTGGACGGTTTGCAGATTTGGTAAAATGCAACGTTTTTCATTTATGCATCGTTCATGGCCGTGAAATATACGACATTGAAGTTAAATGTCCTCAGGGATTCAGTTACGACAAACATACTTCGTGCTGTACTCGTGATGCTGTGGAGTGTCCTCTAGACAGTCCAATAACATGCACTGAAACTGGTACATTCCCACATCCGAATGATTGCAATCGCTATTATAACTGCCAATGGAGGACTATTTTCAAAGAATTCCAAATGAGGCAATTCAGGTGTCCGAGGGGAAAACGGTTTGATTCTGAAAAATCCAAATGTGTTAAAGCCTCTAAAGCAGAATGTAGTAGCGATTCAACACTTTCCGATGATTTAAATGAAGACTCTTTTAGATGTCCAAGAAAAGGCAAATTTGCTTTTCCGCACAATTGTCAAAACTATTACGTTTGTGAAAAGCGTAATAATAAGCTTGTACATAGATTGGAATTGTGTCGGTGTGGAGAATTGTTTGATAGGATGAAGGAGCGATGTGTACCTTCGAAACTTGTTCAATGCCCTGTTGAAGATGATCGAAATGAATGTAATCATTCCTAATGTAACACAATAATCAAATGATGGTGACTGCTAAATAAAAAAAAAAGAGTTTGGAGCAATGTTTCTGTTAATTTTCTGTTAAGTTCATTAGATACACATGGTTTTTAACCGTAATACAAATACATAATAATAAAAACTAAATATAATTTGAGGAATTGCACCATAGAAATTAAAAGACTGCGTTGGTCGATTGTAAAGTCTACCAGAGTCTAGGAATGAAGCGAAGCAACGAAAATTCTTGAATAAATGCAATTCTCAAATTACATATGATACGTAGACTATAAACAAATAGGATTCGAAGAATTGCCTACGCTTAAAAATACAAGATAAGGCTTACTAATCTAACTTAAAGTTGGTATTATTTTTCATCTCAAGATATTCATTTACAAGATTTATTGACAACAGTTTACTAAATTTTTTCCAAGCTTGTTTAACGGAATTATTTGTTCGTTTATTCGCTCTTGTTTCTGGTAATGGAATATTCTGCTCAACTTGGTAGTTTTGAATCAGTCTATCAGTAAGTACTTTTTGCGTTTCATTAAATGCGGTTTTGTATATTTTTGCTGTTATTACTGCTCTATAAGTAACATTTGTTATATTTATATCAGATTCTTCAATCTCTGCATTTAATTTGGTGAATAGTTTTATATGCTTAGTAGTTTGGTTTGTTTTAAGATTATTGTCAACACCTTTCGCATCATGCTCATTCCAAATATTAATTTGCAACCTTCGTTTATGCCCTGATTGTTTATAAGTTTTACTAAAAATGTTTCCAATACCGCACAACATACTTTTATTAATATGAATTGTAAAATTTTCGGCGGAAAATTCAGTTGAAAAGGTATGTTTGGGCTCATTAAAATTTTCATTATCACTTTTCACGTAGCAGTTATCAAAAATTACTGAATAATCATATTTTTCGGATTTTGTACCATTTTTATAGTTAATTGTATTGATGGTCTTCATCCAGCATATTCTATTGTTTTCTTTTTTTGATATAATAGCATTTCTTTCTTGATAATCATTTTTGGAATTAAAGAAATCATCTATTAAGTTGGGAACCAACAAACCCTAGAATACATTTAAATATATTATCAAATTTAATTATACTAAATAAATGAATAACTTACTGATTTAACAGAACTTAAATTAACAAGATTTATAAATAGTACAACACAGGCCAACATTTCAACTTTTCTTCTGCAAAAATCGACAGTTTACTAGTCGTTTACTAGTATATATATATATATATATATATATATGGAATACTTTATTTATATTTCTTAATTTGTATAAACATTAACAATCGTTTATAGAAACATTAATTTCCATTAACACGCTTGCGTAATTCTGTTCGTCGTCCCGCAATTGACATTAATCCGTATTATATCGCTGCAAAACGCATATAAATTATACGAAAACAAAATAATAAGTAATAATCTGAAACGGAGACTTATTTTAACCCTGTTTTATAGCGCTTCCTAATATATTCTTTACATAAGATAACATTTATAATACTGTTATGCTATATATAACGTGGATTGTAACATTTTATGGCGTCTAACGAAATCATGAACATCATTATTCTATTCATAGTTCTATCATTTGTAAGTCATAGCAAAAATCTAGTGAATAATAATATGTCATATATATATTTTAGGCATTTGCAATTTATGCCCATGAAAATGAGTTTCATTGCACAGAAAAAGGACGATTCATTGATCCCACAGATGTGAACTGTAAAAGATATTTTCTATGTAACCGCAAAAAGAATGGGCACTTTGTAAAATCAGTCTACGATTGTCCTGCAGCTTCCAACTTTGATGTAACTCTGGGATATTGTACTAGTGTTGCTCTTTGTAATTTTAATACCACAACAACCGTAACGACCACCGCAATAGAAACCACCACGACAACCACTGAAATCGAACCAACGACAGCTATTCCTTCGAATAACAATTACACTTGTTTATCAGAAGGACGTTTTCCAGATACGGATGCTTGTGATTGCGGATGGTTTTTTGTTTGTAAGCTTTATCATACACAGTTAACAAGCACGCGTTTATACTGCCCTCCAAGAACAAAATTTGATCCAACATTGTCTAGATGCAGTGAGAATTACAAATGCGATGAAGAAATTGTTTGTACCGAGAAAGGAATTTTTCCAATCCAAGGTGATAACACAACTTACTATAATTGTGATGAAATGAATGATGGAAGTTTCTTACAATCTTTTCACAAATGTCCAAACGACATGGTCTTCAGTCTGTCGGAAAAACATTGTATTTTAGATCATGAGGAAATACCTACCACAATCGAAATTGATAATACAAACAAGTGTGAAACAATTACCACTTTTATGGAGACGAGTACGGGAACCGTAAGTTCAAGCCATTTTTTTAAGTGCAAAAGCATTGGTCGTTTTCCTGATCCGGTTGATCAATTATGCAAATCATATTATTTATGCATCGACCAGCAATCTTTTCATTATAATTGTCCAAATGATATGTCTTTCGATCCACATGAAAAAGAATGTCGATTTGATTACAAATGCACAGGGGACAGCGTCACTGAAAAATGGACTTCGTTATTCCATTGCCAAAAACGAGGATACTTTAAAAACATCATCGATTTTTCCTCTAAGTCTTATCACTTCTGTGATGTCTTAGGTGACGGCAAGATAACCCAGTATGAACTTACGTGTCCAACAGAATATACTTTCGATGAAGATACGAATTTATGCAAGAATTAACGACTGCATAAGGAAATTACTATTTTCCAATAAAGATAATAATTAAGCAGTGATAAATATATATTTATTGATAAAACCAAATAATAATAAATACTTGTATTTTATTGATTCATTTCTATACCAATTGCTGTAAGTTTGGTATCTCCTTTTTGTAATTTATTGCTTTTTTGTGAAAGAGGTTCCTCATTTCGCATCTTGTACTTTTCCAATTTAACCACTGCTGGATTCACATAATCATCAAACTCTTCTAAACTACAACCATTAAATAGTTTTTGAGGAAGTGCATGATAAAATTTATTTGGTACTTACGTATAGGATGCAATATTTTTATCCATTTCCTTCATTTTGTTCATATTGAAACATAAGCAGGGCATTTTATGAAATATAATTTGAGCATTAACTTTAACACTTCGCGTTCACTGTTTATGATAAAATGAGACTCAAAGTAATATTACTCAGCTTACATCAGGATTAGTAATAGCTTTCCGCATGACATCATACTGAGTTTAACAAATTGACATGAAAATCACTGGTTTTTTTTTTTTCTAAGAATTATAAATAATAATGCAGAGGAGGGATTTTTAAATACTTCATTTCTGTCTTTTAGACATTTAATTAAATATAAATAACTATGACTAACTTAATTTATTCTCATCTCGTATGATTTACATAGTTTTTTCACTAATATTCACTTAAAATATAAAATACCAGATGGTCTTAAACAGACTATTTTACATGCGGGACATATTGATACAACTCTCTATTTGAACATTAACATATGGCACAAAAGAATTTACGTTAACACGATGGAAAGAAGATTAATATGCTATACAAGTACATTGGACCAAAGTGGGTGAAGTAGTGAAAAGTCACACAACTTTTGCAATCAAAATGAAAGAATAATACTCGAACATTTTTAAATTCATGCATAAGTTAATACTTTATGGTTATTCGTATTATTCTGTTTTGTAAACATATGTCATACAACGAGTTAATAACTAGATTACACGTTCGGTATGTTTGATTAAAATATTAGTGCAATACTCTTCAATTTTGCAAATAGCTACACTGCTTTAGCTGATTATTCGCTACTATTGTTGTTCATTTAGAATAATGCAAAATCAATGATCATGTCAAACGGTCCCAATCAAATATATAACAAGTCAAGCTTATAATCTGTTTGCAAATCCAATCTTATTATTATTATCTGCAAACAAAGGTGCATTTCTATACCGACAATAGAAATTACTTAGATAGCAAGCTCACACACACCTTTATGACTTGTATGCATCCTGGTTCACAAAAACAACATTTCTGTAATTGAAAAAGTTTGCACCTTCTCAAACTTTCTTCAAGAGTATTTTGCAATTCCACGAATTAAACATGCACCCATCAATTGAGCAAAATGTTTCAACGCATGTGCATGGAATTTACAAAATAGACTTTTTATGTAAAATAGTCAATGACCTGTCGGTGAAAGCGACGGCGGTGAAAAAAACGTGTAAAACATTGCAATTAATGTTGGGAGCATGTTGGAGTGTAGGCAAATATTTGAAAATTCAGAATGGAAAATGCTCCATATGTCACATCAGCATTTTACCGCTTGTACGAATAATTATTGTAACAAATGCATAAAACGTGCTAGGAACAGAATGTGCTAGTAGTAATTATCCATACGTGCACATCGTATGCTTATCAACTGTAAATGACTTACAATAATCTTAATAATCTTAAGCTGTAAAATGCAAATTGCACTAATTTTACATGGTGTCTTAAGGTTAGTTAAGATAATCAGAAACATCATAATAGAATATGAATTATATTTTATTTTATTGGCTTGACAATGACTAAATATTTTTAGAATAATTTTCTATAATGGGTGGCTAACAAATAAATTTGCCAAATTCAAAATAAATTCGAATTGGTTGAAATACATTTCTAGCATAATTTCACTGCAATACAATATAATATTATTTGTTATATTTCCAAATAACATTGTACTATAATAATAACCACTAAAAAAATAATAATCTCTCAGACGTCTAGCCGTCTCGATAAAAACTTCTTGTAAATTCCTTCTTAAAACATTAATGGTTTTCTGACAGATTATACAATTAAAACATTAAAACCCAGAAACATTGCTACACAATGTTAAACAAGCAATTACTGATAGAAGCCAACCATCTACCTGCGCCGAAGGAAAGGGTGCAGTAGGGGGGTGGTTAAGCAACTAAAAACACAGGTACAAAATTCAGTATCAGCAATAATGTAGGTCAGGTATATATAAAACGTTGGCACCCAATATGATTTTAGTTATTTGGTGTCTAAGTGTCGGTATAACACGGTCACAGTCAATTTCACTTCTTCTCTCGTCAGGCGTCTGAGCGACTACTTCCAACTGCCGGCAACTGGCAGGGATTTAGAATGCTTTCACGTTGATCACTGCTGAAGACGCAGCCAGTAAATGGTAAAATATCTTACAAACTGAACGCATCCGCCGAGTGTTTGATGATCAATGGAGAAATACGCGCGTGAAATTGATGACACTGTCTAAAGTAAACATTTATTGCTATACTGTGTAAAGTGATCGTGATTGGAACACATTCAAGTGCCTTTTCAAACGTGGAGCAAAAATAATTCTTTTAATTAAGCTATAAACTGTTAAGACTGAAGTCAGATGACGTATTTACTACTAGGGAAATCAATTTCGAAGCAATAGAGGAGTATCAGAGGTAGAACATCATGAATGTAAAATCGGTAAGTATACAATAAATAAATTTAATTCACGGTATTATTTATTAGATGCTACGACAATTAAATTATTCATGTACTTTATTTAACTACTGTGAGTGTATGAGAAGAATAGTGACCATTTTTGCTGAGGCTTGATAGAAAGATAATTGTAAGTTGGGAATTGTGTGTGGTCAAGACCTAGACAATCCAATTTGTAACTATTTCACGGTGTTGATTTTAAAGCGTTTTACTCTCGACGGTGGCACTAAAGCATGACGGTAGCTCTTTAACCGACACGCAAGTGGTATCGAAGTAATATAATCGATTTGTTACTTAAACAATGTTGTAATAATACAGCTATTTTTCTTTTAAAATTGCATATATTAAATCGTCCAAGGAAAAGTTTTTTTCATGTTTCATATAAGATGGTGATAGTATTTCTTGTATTAATGTCACGTATTTCCAGTGAAATGGCATAGGTTAAGACTTTTCCTTAAAGCTCTAATAGCAAACAGATATTCTCGATATTTAACACGTTAATTTCTTTGCTAAAACATAGTTCTACAATTATAAAATATATTCTTTATTGACTGCATTCATAATACGCTGAGCACATGCCGCAACTAATATTTTCCTATTAGGTATTAAATTACAACTGGTGAAAATACGAACGCTGATAAAACCCGCAAGGAATTGCAGTTGGAAAGCGTTTATTAAAGCGCACATTAGAATAGCAATATACGGTCGCATAATATTTCAGGTCTTTGTTCATTGTTTATGCTGACACTAAAGGCATGCGTTTGACCGCCGTATGCACAGTAGAACAAGTAGAAAAGTAAAGAAAAAAGTACGCAGATTCATCTCCTTCACTTTCCTATTTTCGACATACATTCCTTATTCTCATATATATATATTGTCTTTGCCATTTTGCATACTGTATTGCTGGGTATCGTACAATTCAAGCGTACATTGTGATGAAGAAGCGCAGCGAGCATAAGACCTTCGTCAGTAATGCATAGCTCTAACCAACGATGGTTTAATCCTCTTTCATTGCAACAATATACAATATAGGTGAAGGCTACTTAGCGCAATAGGACATTAGAAAAATACTTTCTCTGAGAATTAAATTTTTAACGGTACTTGGTGTGATTTAAATGGTTTTGAAAGAATGTATTTTTGGGTTTACAAGCAAAACTAGCATTAAGTAAGAACTCAATAATAAAAAATAAAACTCAATAGTAAAAAAGCAGATAAAATGTCCACTTTCGGATTATTATTAATTAAAGTCAGTGCACGTATATTTAGCAGGTGTAATTATATTTGTTGTTTTGACAACATATGTTTGCTGGGATAAATCAATACCAACTCTCTGCGAGCGTGCAGAAATTGACCTACTGAAGCACTACTAAAGTAGGTATGTATTATATCCGCGCCTGCTAAGAACACCAATGCAGAGAATCCCATCCTCCGCAGCGCATACAACACTCGTATGTTCGGATATCTTTGACGTATTTTCTTCGGTCGGCTGTAGCAAATTTCATTATAAAATCATTCGAAATGAAAGTCACACCAGCACATTCAAAGGCTAATACGCTTGCTATGATGCTCGCAAAAAGGTGAGATATAACGTTGTGATTAGAAATTCTAGCAAACTGATTAGCTTAATGTAATTTATAATTTAATCAGGTTGAGTAATTATTTCAGTAGGAAATCGGATGTAATGGGAGCATATACGGTTTACTAAAATGATGATATAAAGTCACCTTTTTGCTATTCGCCATAATTGCGATAGATTATATATTATTTGCAACACGTAGTACATATCCAGATACTGATAAACATATCCTGAACATGTCTTGCATTGAATTAAGGTCTCAAAGATTTTTAAAACTTGTAGTTTTTGCTTGACAACCGCAGATTATTACTGCAATTTGCAACAGTGGTTGAGTGAAGCAGAGAAAAACTAATTTGTTACCGCAAAATGTGATTTGGGAATCACCTACATTAGAAAGATTAGCATTAGAAAGATAATGGTCGGTAACACCGTAAAATTAGTTTTTATAGTTATTTGAAGTAATTATATGCAATTTGTTCTCAAAATTAAAAAAAAAAAAACATTTTATGTTTTCTTGCTTACAGATAATTATTATATGCTTTTTAATTGAAATCAAAGCATTGGATGCTGCAGACAATTTAAGCAATAAGTCACCATCAATTAATTTACACAATAAAACTACCAGTACATTAGAAAAGAAGAGTAATACAGTGACAAAGGATGTTGAATCATTTCTTAGTGATGAAACTGGGTTTTTATCCAAGTTGAATAACTTAATATTTGGCCCAAGTGTTGATGCTGAAACAGCAGAAACACAGCATTCTGCATCATCAGTGCAATATAGTTCACCACCAGCTGCAAAACATGCTTTTCAACAAGACTGTAATCCTTGCAACAAAGAACCATGGATTCCTATTGTCACCAACTATGGACACAATAAGATTACGGGATTCATGCAATCGACCCATGATGTGTCAAGCAACGGTAATGGTGGTTTATACAACCACGATTACCCATCGGGCAGTTACGGCACTCCGAATATAAACCATGCACCTAATTCACCGGTACCACAGGGATTAAGTCCACCGTCACCACATATTTTGGAAAATTTTAAGCCGCCAGCTCAGATTTCATCGAATTATGGACTTCCAAATTTACTAGAACCGCACAATGAATATGGACCACCAGAACCTTCAAGTGTGCCTATTCCACAACATACAAATTATGGCCTACCACCTGTTCCACCTCAAGATAATTTTGATTCAGTACTCCCAGAAAAAAATTTTGATATTTCTTCTGGTATACAAAATAACTATGGTCTACCTTCATTACCACCTAGCAATTACGGATCACACCTACCGCCATCTGGCAATTACGGGTCTCCTCCAGCAGAAAATTATGTTCCTCCACCTCAACCATCTGAATCTTATAGACCCTCTCATTCTGGCCCATCTGATAGTTACGGTGCACCTATTAACTTTGATTCTCCACAACCTTTACATGATTATAGTACACTTGTGTCTGCACCATCGTTTTCGGTACCCAGCCTTTCCTATAAACCTGCACCAGCATCTTCACCTGTTTTACCATCTTCATCATCAAACTTTGGAAACCATTACGGTCCACCAAAACCAATATTTAAAATTCCTTCTAAGAACTATGGACCTCCGATTAACCAACCGAACTTTAGATTAAATAAACCGGTTTACCCTCTAGGAAAAGCCCCAAGACAATTACGTCCTGGGTTATATCCACGACCTTCTTCTTCACAACCAATTTATAAATACATTCCTTTGAAACAAGGAAAAGTTATTAATTTATTAACTGATTTTAAACCACCTCCGCCACCACCAAATTATAACACTGGCCCAGCTTTTAATAGTTTCTCTACATTAATAAATCACGGTGCATTAACCCAAAACACAGATCTTAAACCACAAGTTACAAATCCTGAGTATCTCCCACCTCTTCAACAGTTACCAATTGCAACTGGACACAATGCAGAACCAATTGCCTTTCCAAATCTATCACTAAAACCAGTAGCACCTCTACACAATCCACAAAACTTCCACGATAATTTCCCTCAGTCTGGTTCCCACATTGAAATCCCATATGAAAGTAATGTGCAAATTCAGAAAAGCATTCCGGTCGCTGACTTTGTAGCAACAATTGAACATCCAATTAGTGTAATACGTTCTCCAATACTAGAGGTAAATGTTGCAAATACTAGTTCGCAATCAGATCACTACTACAGTACGCCAAGTCCTCAAAACGACTTTAATTACAACAACAAACCGACATATGGTCCGACCGCGGAAACTGGAAATTACGATGATTACAAACTAAGTGAGAATCCGATTATTGTTGAAGACACACATGTAGCAGCCGCTACAAATGAAAACAAGATAGTTAGCTCATTTAGCAATCTTCACAGTGGTAAAATGGATAATGATTTTATTTCACAGCTGCTTACTGATGCCGGTGGTATTGGTGGTTTCTACACTCCATCACCATCTACTTCAATGCAACCACCGCCAATCGGAGAATCTCCTTGGATTGTATCTAGTAATCAAAATTCAGGAATATTTATTGAAGAACCAACCAGTAAGAGATCTAAGCAAATTCAAATTATTATTCCTTATACAACAAATACTGAATATGATAAGAGAAAGGCGCCAGTCGAATTGCCTGCACAAGCTATTGATGCTTTCAAGGAGACTTTTACACAAGAAACTATCTTACCTTTCAAGCATTCTACATCAATAGTAAACATTCAGGACTTCTTTAAGAACAATAAGAATCATAATGTAAAAAATCTGCCTTTTGATGTAATCCGTCTTCAGAACAATATTGATGGCTGGACAGAACAAGAGTATTCCAAGAATTTATTAGGATTAGGTCAGACTTCTCCTGTTACTTCTTCAGCGACATACACAACAAAGTTTAAATCTTCGAAACGTATTCCAGAAGAGTATTTAACAACATTACCCTTTACTTATACAGAAACAAAGCACTACACGACGACCATACCACCATCTACTCTAAGATATTTAGATCATGAGCCAGCTGGAAGCAATAGCAAAGAGTATTTACAATCAAATTTGATTGCCACCACAGAGGAACCAGTAACATCTAAATATCAAAAACTAACAAAAGTGCAGACCTGGGACAAAATCCACATTGCAGTAAGCCCATTGACGAAAGAGAAAATCTACGTAGTTACCCCACAGCCAAAAACAGCAACACCTTCAAGCTCTAGCTGGAGGCAATCAAGAGATAACGATCGGAACTCCTCAACATTCTCCATTAGTATTATACCCATGCGCAATACGACCGAGGACTCTAATGACATAAGAGTGGTGCTTAGTGAATGGCCGCACTTGAGTGAGTATTCCCCAACTGATTTCATAATGCATTTTAATTGTACTAAAATGGAACCTAGAGAAAGAAAGTACCTAGGTACATAAATAGTGAGATTTTTTACTTTCGCCTAATGACTTTCCTGTGCCTAATGCTCTAAGGAATTCTTCATCAAGATGCTAATTGCGCTTGCATTTGTTTTAGTAAATAACTTAGCAACAATTACAAAGCCACCGTCGACAACAACCACGATTAAACCTACATCAAGACATCCACTCTTCGGCTTGATGGATTTAGCATCGTATACACCGCCATCCAATTCAACGATAGAAACATACTCAGGTCATTCAAAGGTAAAGATACAATAAAAGCCGCACACACGCACATACATTGCGGTTCAACACAATTGCTTTTACACGATGTTACTGAGGTGAGTTGCTATTTTTCTGCCGGCCTTATAACTCCATTGTTTGCAAACACAATTCCCACGAAATTTTAACCTAATAAAATTATCAAGTTTCACTAAGCTTTTTCTCCCATAGGTGATAAATGTTGCTACGGCATCTCTGAAGAAGCGCACTACGGAGGAAAAGAAAGCGACCACAACAATGAAGAGTACGGTGCTCAAATAATAAATTAAGGGAATTGATCGCGTTGCCATTGATTGAACAGAGACAATTTTACATAAGCCAGTGTAACCAAAGTGATGACTTTTGAGTTAATGGAGTGTTCTGGATTCCTATCATAAGTAAAATATTTGACGTTATTTTGACATTATTGTAGTACAATTCTTTTGTGTATACTCTTATTTTATAGTATTTATTCAAATTGCTATTATATTAACAATATGTCGTAAATTATATTAATTTAGCTAATAAAATAGTTCTTATTAATTTTACCGCAGTTAAATTTACACGAAGATGTAAATTACTAGGAATAGGACATACCACAGAGAAGAAGAGAATCCTTATGTATTTTAGTTGTCATAATATAGTAAAAACAGAAAAGTAGATATGCTTTTAGGCTTATAACTATATAATAAAAGTATTAATTTTAATTTACTTAAAATTATTCAACGTTCGTGTTAGTTAATTAAAAAGACAAAATTTTTCAAGGTTTTCGATGATTCTGTAAAATGTCATGGAAAATGAATACTAATGAGTAAACCACTAAAATCATTGTGATTATTTTATTCTGCAATCAAACAATTGCTCAATCGATATAAGTCTGAAGTTAACTCTTAAAAATAAGGTCAAACTTAGTTAATTTTACTGCTTGTTTAGTTCTTCATTTCTTAATTAGATGAAAAGACAAAATTTTTTGCCATATTTTTTTTTAAATAGAAAGAAACTCTTTTGAACAACTACATTACTCATCAATTGAAACTCTGTAGTGCAATTCTAATCAATCAGATTTGTTCACTGTCCCATTCCTCTACTTAAAACACCTTTGGCTACCCAAAATCAGCTATCAATGTTTTCTTCTACATCGGTGGCTTAAAACATTTTCAGTCTACTTGAACTCTCCAACCAACTTTTAGCTTCCTACATTTAATTAGACAATCTTGGGCAAAAATAACGTATCTCAAATAAAAACTATAAACAAACGCTATAAAGTGTGTATTTTATTCAAAATCACAAATAGTATCATATTAATTACTCTATAAGGTAGGTATTTAATATAAACGTCTCACTATTTTTCATATCATTATTACGTTAATTGAATTCTTCTCTTCTCACTTACTCAGTCTACTAATGGTTTCTGCTTATTACGTTCAAGTATCTGAAGACACGTCCATGGTCGTTGCTCGCTGACGTAGGGAAGAATCTTCGCTACCTGCATAGATCCCTATAAAGTACACACATATTATTATCACTGTTGATAGCCTAAGAAAAATCAAAATATACTAAAAACTTTTTTTTGCGGCCAGGTTCTTGACGAAAGTAGACCAGCGAATCGGACGTAAGCGTGATGCGCTGATGCTTTCTTTTCGAATTTAACAATTCAAACTGACTCGGCAGGCAATCCAGATCCAATCGAACTGTGCCCGTTTTGTAATCAAACGAGAAGCCAGCCCATAACCATGCTACAGAGAAACGTTATGGATTTTTAGTAATTATTTTAGATAGCTTAATCAGCTTATTACTACATTAAGTGCTATGATTTCTGTATGCTTTCTGGGTACTTACAAGCTAATAATGACTTCCTATGAAATTGCTTGGGTAGCTTGAAGTCAATTTGTCGTAAATTATGAGTGCCAGACAAAATATATCGAATGGTCAAAGTGTTGGTTTTGAGGTTTGAGTTTATTTGGAACCATGGTGTTAATTTTCCAGGAGAGTTTACAGAAAGCAAGGTACCGAGATTGTTCTTTTGTTGGCGGTATAAGAAGAGAACAGTGAAACCAGAATCAGACAACATGGTTGTTGTGATTGCGGTTGAATTAACAAGGGGGACATTTTCATAAGGGAGGCGGAATTTATATGCAGGATATTTCAATATCGGTCCTTCCACTAAAGATACGCCTGGGTCTTTTGCAGATACATTCATCAACTTCAAGACGTTGACCTCTCCTAAAGAAGTTGCAAAGTATAAACACAATGTTTTGTATAAAAATTATGTTTTATTTTCTTGTACTAGTTTAAACAAACACAGTAAGAAAATAAGTTGAGTAATTTTGCAACTTTAACCATGGATTTTTCATCGTTTGCAAGGGTCAATAGCTTTACTACACACTCAACAAACCAAAACAACTCCGTTTAAAGTAAATTTATTGAACCAAAATAAAAGAAATCATTTATGTTAATTCGGATGAACAAAAGAGACGAATTCTGGCTATACCTGGCAATTTAGCTGCCGGCGATTTATTAGTAATCCATCCCGTCAAAATAATATTAGTAATCGACGCACAATCAATGACACACAAGATCGCCAAACAAACAAGTAAAATGACCCGCGACATAATTCCCGGTTGAAAGACTGGCCGGTGGTACTAGTAGTCACTTGGAATTAAATTATTACGGTGGGCGTGAGGGAACGAGACATATTTATTTTTAGCATGTGCTTACACCGATTAAACCCGCATCGGTGGCATAGAAACCGGCAGCAGTTCCACAATTAGCGGCACGACGTGCGGCAGAGATCGATTGTTGCACTTTGCACTGTCGGCAAATGAATGCACCCGGGATGCACTAGTCACATCCGGCGTCGCAGGTTGCAGAACAAAACGATACTGTTTTCCCGCAGCACTTAGCATCTGCTACTAACCTGTCCACAGGCATTTGATACAGTGTCGATAATCACGCACATTTGCTCACCAGTCGCGCGCAGTCTCCATATCGACCGCCTGCATGGGCACTGAATAAGTGAAAACAAGATTCCACTGCCGACCTTTTGCTACTCTTTGAGGGTCGGACGGAGTGGAGAAGGCAGACAAGGCAGAATGGAAGCGGCGGTTTATCAGTTGATTATAATCGGAATATGAAAACAACAGTAAGTAGGACTTGATACCAATTTCAGTGGCCAATATTCTACAATTGATCCTTATCACTGCAACGCCTGAAATCTAATACTAGCACTTGTGTAATAACGATTACAATTAAAATACCAGCATAAAAAATATCACCGGAATGTAGTTCTGCTAGGAAATGTACAATATGCTTATCCTGCTGTGAATGATATAAATTGATGAAGCTTATAATTAGTATTTCAAATAGATCCTGCTACATTGCGGGAAGGGTTCCTTATAACAGGTTAAATGTGACCTCAGTGCCGGCGGCTCTAGTGGCGCAATTGGTTAGCGCACGGTACTTATATGGCAGTAGTCGTGAGCAATGCCGGGGTTGTGAGTTCGAGCCTCACCTAGAGCAGCGTTTTGTAGATTTTTAGTTTATTACATTTCTGTAATTATATTTGTTTGGAGAATCGTGGAGTATGATAACAAAGTGTTTAATTATGTAGATGAAACTATAACACTAAAATTTAATAATAAAACATTTTTGATTGGTTGCTTTCTTCAGTATACTGAATAAAATTTATAGTGGCAAAATTTGCTGTTATTTTTTATCTACATAATACAATATACTTAGTTGATTATATTAATTCTTGTGTGTGCGTTTGTTTGAGTAAATTATATTTTAATTAATTATTTTTATTTGAAATGTAATAGTTTTAAGTTTCAGTTATCAATTCTACATTACAAGTTGTAGTATATAATTTGTTAAATTAAATATAATATTTTAATTTCACATTTTAATCAACTTTTTCACGATCTCCAATGTAATTGATGTACAAGTAAATTTTGAATTTGTGCTGTATTATTGGTTGCGGCGTACTAGGCGTATGGTAAATGGCAGCTTCCGTCAGCAATGTCAGCCTTATAAACATTGTTTCTGAATTAATTACAATAAATCTCAATTCCAGCATCTATGATTCAACTAACGTTGTACGCGTGATACCTTTTAAGGCATTGAACAGCAGAAGAAACGAATTTGGTGACACACTTGTTGATACCGTAGGTGTTTCTAGTCATTGGGTTCACGCATTATTGACTCAATTTACCTCACCTGCAATGTAAAGAATAATAACATAAAATGATGTCCGCTTACGAAATGAATGACGAAAATGGATGCACCAGAGAAGAACTTCAAGTTGCATTTGGTAATTTAGAGGTGAGTTATATTTGAACTTTCTTCTTGTAATGTTTTTATTAAAATGAACAATAGATTGCAGCTAAAAAATTATATGACTTTCGTGATCATTACTTTGAGCATCACAGCATTGAGAATGCAATCAACCGTAATACTCACATTGAAGAACAACTTCAGGATACCTTAAGTATATTTGAACAAAACAAAGGTTAGTACTGTGAATAATTTCTTTTTCTTACAATTGTTATGTGTTGATATCTTAATTGTAGACTGTGAAAAATTCTGTCGTGCTAAGTATTATTATCTGAAAGGTTATATTTTAAATGTGGTGCCTAGATATAGCAAAGAAGCTGAAGATTTACTCTTTAAGGCTGTGAAATTGGACCCTAAACTGATTGGAGCATGGAATGAGCTAGGTGATTGTTACTGCAAGAAGAACAATTTACAAGAGGCAGCACATTGCTTTGATAAAGCTCTTAATTATGTAAGTTTAGTGGCTTTAATCAAATATTTAAAACATGTTATATTTGTTTAAGGAAAAGAATAAGGTATCACTTAGGAATCTCTCAATTTTAATGAGATTACAGCCAGTTAAAAGCTCAGAAGAAAGGCTGAAAAATCTAGAATTGGGTTTACAATATGCCAGGGAAGCTGTTCAACTGGACACACAGGATGGTAACTCATGGGCTGTTTTGGGAAATGCATATCTGTCTTCTTTCTTTGGTATTTCACAAAACCCAAAGACCTTACAGCAATGCTTGAGTGCATATACACAGGCAGTATGCATACTGTATACTTTTCACACCTAATTTGTAAGTAATATTTTTCTTTTGGTAGGAAAAGGATATAGTTACTAGGAACACATCTGATCTTCATTACAACAAAGCAATAGTGAGTATTAAGTGTGAGAAGAGAGCAATTTTAGTTGCATAATAAAGTTTAAATTTTTAGATGTTAAAATATGAAGAAGAGTTTTTATTTGCTCTTGAAGCTTTTGATAGAGCGATACAGTTAGATCCGACTTGGGATACCCCACAACTGAAACAACATCAATTGTTAAATTACCTCAGAGAAATCACTCAGATGGTATCAACGACTGGAAAAATGAAAGCGAAGAAAGTCAATCAATTGCTCCGTACGCTAGATTCGAGGCATCTGGGTCCTTATGGAGGTGGCGGTTACATATCAATGGCAGGACAGAAAGTAAACCTGACAGAGGTACACTTTTCAGACCTCAAACCTGGACTCAATCAGGAAAAGGTAGTTCTAGGTAAAGTGGTTTGCTCGGTTCGAAATGAAGACACAGTGCCCTTGTAAGTAATAGTAGTAAATCTTTATTTCAATTAGGTATAAAATTAAGAATGTTTCTACAACTGCAATTTCTCCGTTTACAGTACTTTTTGTTTGGTAGATAAAATAGGAACTTGTGTTGTTGCTACGATATACAATTTAGCCGACGGCAAAGGCGTTATCATAGGACACTCGGTTGCTATTCCTGAACCCTACGTATCTGATATCGACTTTAAGTACATGAGCGAGGTAAGAATTTTCTCTTACCGCCAAATAATTTAGTTCGTAAGGTATCCTGCCATGGCAGTACATAATTGGCGTTCTTACAGGAATACAAATTTCGCCTTATTCGCATCGAGACACCCCTGATACTAGTCGTAAACGGTAAGAAAGCAAATCGAGATCTTCAAGCTGGCGTGCAGATGTCTCTTTTCAAGAAGTTTGACTAACTCTCACTAACGATACACGTTTTAAGCGCCATAACTGCGCTCACTTTTCTTATATAATTAATCACTACTGAAGTAATGAACGATTTATAATAAAATTATGAAAATACAGAGTATAATGCTTGATTGTTGCGATAACTCGATACGAATTTCGTACATAGGAGGCGTCAATACGATACGAACGCAGCGGTGCGTTTATTTTCACTGGTTAGAGATGTACCATTTTATCACATACGTATATCACGTGTTGTAGCAATAAACACATTCAACGACGATTAGTATCCCTCAACTGTTCACTTCCAGCAAGTTCAGATAATTGCCAAGTATCTCATTAAACCATTCTCGCTTCACAGGGTCTTTAAAGACGGGAGTCAGTCTTTTGAGTTCCAACTGCAGCAGCGCCTCGTTTCGTAACATCCCGTTTAGGTCACTTAATAGCTTCGAGTCGCCATGAATCTTCAGCAAGCTGGGATATGTGAAGATGTAGTAGTGGACGGCTAGCTTTTGCGACGCCCAATTCTGCACCGTTTTATTGCCGCTGGCTACCTTGATTTGTCCCATGTGGTCGGCATACCATGGACTAAAAAAGTTTGATAATTCCACGGGGCTTAAGTTGGAAATGCCTTGTTTCTTTAGACGTTCGCGAATCCTCAAGTACACCGGTTTCCGGTAAACGAACACCTGGTACAACAATAACAAAGACTTGCTTAGAAAGTCAGTCATTTCAACCAAGGTCGGGTCGAGAGTGAAATGCTATTTTAATTATATGACTGCACACTCGACCTCGAACTTTGGGCAATGATTTACCTGATATAATGAGTTTCCAGTTACGAAAGAGTTGATGTAATGTGTCCCGACTCTCTTCGTGAACATGAGCACGCTTGTGACATTATCCACGTAAATGTTGTTAATCTCTTGAGCCATCGAGTCCAATAAATTAACATTATTTGGTATCCTAGCTAACTTAACGTTGTCCCAGAAGCGCGACAATCGCACCAACACGTAGCAATAATCCTTATGTACGAACGAAGAATTAATGCCCATATTTCTGGCTATCACCTCCGGAGAATTCCATCCGTTCGTGAATGCAAGCCAAGGCTTATCGAGGCCTTCGAAGGTGAACTCCCTGAAGTACGCTTGCATTAGCTGCATTAAATTATCACAGAATTCCATATGAAATTCCCCATCGAACGTGTTTCGCTTCGCGCTGCGGCGATCATGGACTGTGAGTGGCTCCAAATTCGCGAAGACATCGTACGTGGGCTCCCGGAATATCCAACCCGAGTCCGACTCGTTCCGCCCTACCACCTTCATCGTTATGCCCAGGTAGCCATAGCGACTCATCAGATCCATTGACTGACCCACCTGCAGGCTATCTCCTTCGGTGGACCTGTGGAGTAAGGTGGTCACTAGGACGAGCAGCAGTACACGCCACCACATCCTAACAGCAACTGACACCTGCAACAAACGGAAAGCGGCTTCAGAACCATCATACGTGAATCTTTTTTTGCTGCTGCCACAGCAATTCGCTTAAACGAGGTAATAAAACAATTCCATCAGGCAGGATGCAGTGCGAGTTGCAATCCTCACAGTGCGCGCACACGTGAACTCGGCGGCATGTGCAAAACAATTTGCAGGAGATTGCAATTATCCGTCCTTCAAACAGTTAGCTCGAAAAGTGACTAAAACGAATCGCGTTGCCAAGAAACACATTTTATCTAGATTTTTCAGCAAGATTATATTATTAATTGTAAACGCGCTACTTAGACATCATCTGCACGTGCAAAAATGCAGGACTAAAGGTCAGAGATGTGTTCGTTGTCTACAAACAAACAGGCAGTGCGAGGAGTTTGAAATGCGATCGCGCAGACTGAGTTGTGCCTGATAACATCGTACAATAACATACTTGTTGGTAATTATGGCGACGCTTGTTTTGGACTCAATTCCGTATTCATAGACAAAGTCTTATTGCACATTATCGTATTCGTCGATATGAATTTCTAATTAAAAGTGAATATGGTACGTGCTTTAATTGCGCAATTATATTACGCAAACTCTTAGCGCACGTTTTCACGCACGCTGTTATAAGAAAGCAGCAGGAATTATTTTCTATATAAAAGCCAAATTCAGTTTAATTGTATTAAATATACAACTATGTAAACTTACCGGTGCATATAGTGCGAATTTAGTCGTAATTTAATTGCCAAACGACCTAAGTCACTGTAAGTGACAAAACCAGAATCCTGCGTTTGGAAAGAACCGCGATGGAATTTTTTTATTGTCACAAGAACAAAAAAACTTGTTTATTAATACCAGTTCTATTAATACATATGTCTATATTATATTAAATTGGTATTTATTAGTGAAATAGCTGATTGTTTTGTCATGGAAAACAATTGTTTTAAGGTGATTTAAACACGTTACTGATGTTTGTAAACTAAAGCACCTTCGCGCCGCATGCTTTGTTTCCAGTGTGTCACACCGGCGTCGCAGGAGAACAAAACTCGCGTTTGTCAGGGGCTGAGTGGCGCTATCACAACACTGTTGCACCGTGTGGACTTGCACATAGTATTGACCAGGTTGCGTTCGTTCCCACAGAGGTAAGCAGGCCATTAAGTGTCCACGCACGCGAACATATCGCAGAAAAGGGGAAGCCGTGGTGTATGCCGTTTGCGCTCGATCCCGCTTACACTTTCACAGCACAAGCGCGACTGAATGGACGGAACGCAACAATTTTATAAAAGCGCCACTGCATTCGACGACCGCCATGCACGTTCAATCGAATTACTAATAACATTACGGCACTAGTAGAGAGGGAAATTGCCACCAGGTGAATTGTTGATTTTCCGCGTTAGGAGCGATATGCCAGAAGTTTGCTGCAGGCACCATGAGCACGTGTAGTTGTTTGTGCAGGACGAATATTTCATGGTTTATCAGGATTATAAATGCATCAGGCATCATATTTAATGTGACTGTTGTCGAATTGGTTAGAATTATCAGTTATGTTGTGCAAATGTTTGTTTATATTTTATGTGCTTTACGAAACTAGGTTTCATTATCCTTGAGGTTTCAATTTAACATGTGTAATTCTATGTGAAATTTAATCTGTTATGATCATTTAGTATTCACGGTAAATATTTGTTAATAAGCTGACTGATTGTTGACACTTTATTTCGAATGAAGTTGTAATTAAATTGGAATAAATTAACAAGGACAATTGATAAATTACTGTACCGCTGAACTCATAAATTATTGCGTAGATGAACAAATAGATTAAAATTAATAATCTCATGAATGAGTTATTTAAATTAAATATATCTATAACAAATTATTCTTTCCGGTGCTTTTAATTGGGATATCAAATGAACCTTTCAGACTTGCTTATTTTAATTTTATAAATTATATCTATGCAACATGAAATTAGATCTAAATTATATAATTTGCTCAATTAATCAAATTATTTTACTTTTCAACAAGATTTTCGGATATTAGTTTGTTTCTTTTTAGCTAAGCACGGAAATATTATTTTTTTAGTGTGATATATTAGTCAATTACGTAAATATAATATTAATTTATGTACTGGTAATAACTGTCTGTTGGAGTACGCATTTCCGAATACGGAACTTGAAATGTCATAAGCATTTGTCAACATTCAAATAGTCATAGAAACCAATCAAGTTGAAGTCATTTGCGATGAAAGTTGAATAATATTAAGCCTTTTATTGTCACATTTCATCGAATGGTATAGAGTATATTCTAATATGAAGGAAACGATGATTGTTTATACTGGGAAGTATATTCTGCTTCTGTGTTTGCCAAGAGTGAAGGACCTTGGTTAATAATAATAAGCGATTAAGTCATCCGGAGATATGCCGGAGATGTGCTAAGTAAACATTGTAGAATTACAAAAGAAGTGTAAAATTTTATAGCACCAAATTATTTTATTTGATGCTTTTCAATGACAAGGTCAGAAGAAATTAATTGTTTTGAGTAGATCTTGAGATAAAAAAAAAGGGATTTTTTATATACTGGCTTAAAGAACAATTATGAAATTCGTATAATGTATGAGTGTCTATGACGCAATACCTTGTCAGTATTTGGCACATGGTCCATTTGCATAATTTACATTACAAATAACGAGCAATTGAATTGTAAAACTCAGAATCCGTTTTCATATTGGTCGGTATTGCAAAAATGTGTTATTTGGGGCAAAACAGTAAGTAGGCTCATCAGATGAGTGTGCTTGAAAGAATTGATTGCAAAATATCCAACCTTGTATACTGGTTGTCTGTTGGCATACACCATATAATATATTGCTCTAAAGAACCACGAATATGGTATGCAGATGCACACAACAGTTTTCTCTATCAGAAATACATACCATGCCAATCTGCAAAGAACCGAATCAAATTCGACGATGGTTAAAAGCAGCGTTTACGATAGTTTTTTACTTAATTTATAAGACAAAAACCATTTGTTTTGTAACGCGACCTAAGCCGTGGTATTACGAGACGCGAACGAAACGGTCTTATGTCCGAGAAACGTTTCTGACCTGAACTCGATTTTGCCGTTGCAACTAGATAGAGTAGTATCGAAATCGAAAGTGTTGCTGATCTGTGCAATGAAACGAAACCGCCGCAGAGGACGTACGGTAGCTGCCAACAGACGAATAGTTTCTTTCTTTTTAGCACCGAAGCTATTTATACTAAGTAGCTGTTAATTAAGTAAGTGCAATTCACTGACGTTTTGCAACCTGCTGGTGTTTGACACATTTTTCTACATCTCACTCATTATAGTGAATGATTTTCTCTCTCTATCTTAGGCGCACAGAGTGCGTAAACATTGCTAATATAAAATATTTGTATGTAGTACTCAGGTATCTTCTATCTGAAGAAGCAAACCGGTCTATTGCTGTAATTAAAAGCGTGCCACATAAGTGCAAATGACATTGACTTATAATGGCATCGGTGCGAGGCGGTTCGCATGATCGAAAGTGAAAAGAGCGCTTTTCACACGTCCAACCTGACAAACGCGAACTTATGCTGCTTTCATTCTATTATTTCATTCCAGCGACGAACAATACAACTATATTATGACATTAGTTTTTATGGCACAAACTTATTTGCCTTCGTGTGCGTACGCTAATTTCCAATTCGTGACAATTTACCATTCTAAATTGTTTGTACCTGATGGGAAAACGCCGACCTAAATTGCTGTAATTACATTAAAGAATACCTTCTATATAATATAAAATATTTATTGTATGTCGCTATAACCAGTAATACTCAAGGGAACAATCAAAAAATAATAAAGGCTTAATTTGGAAATAATTAAACAACTAGATTAGGTATTATTACTTATTAAACTGTTAATGAGCAAATATATTAACAATAAAATGCTTAATGTACCTACATTATACAAAGTTAAAAATAGATTTTAGATAAAGTTCAATGAAAGTTACGTTTTGACAATAATTTAACATCCACAAGGTAATCGAGTTTCATAAAAACGATATTGCATATTATCAACGCAAATTTGTTAATTTAAAGAATTTTTTGGTGAAATAAATATTTGCATATTTGCAGCTTTCATACTGTAACATGCTTTAGTTCTTCACCGCAATTGCTTGCAAACTAAACGACCTACCGGCAGATGAAATCTCTTTGTAGAATATGTATGATTAATGTGGCTGTCCAGATGCCTAACGATACAAGTACATCGGCATACAAACGTTGTTTTAATAACATCATGATGCATCAAGATGCTAGCAAATTGCGTAATAGATCACACCGCAGAGCACTAATTCTTTTGCGCTAGATTTGTGTTTTCACAATGCTTGCAGCGCTTGCACTAAAACCGTAGGAGAAGGCGCGTGGCAGATGCTCTTATAGCTAAGACAGCTAAAAACAATCATACGCAAACAGAAATGTTGAATAATTCCAGTAAACTCTACGAAAACAAGCACGACTTTGTTGAGACAGTTGCATTTTATACTGAGCGCGGTCAGAATATGTCTGAATAGATAACTACTCATACAACTTGGTCTGTTGAACTAAACTAAAGCTGGAACTGCATGTACTTGTAGTATTATTTCGTGGGGATCAAATTGAGCAATATTCACTTCACGCAGATTTCATGGAAATTTCAAAGTGTTCTAAGCCATATGAACCAGATCACTCAAAATCATTCTATTTTAAATTTATTGCATACTACAACCGAGTTGATGTACAACAAACAGTCGGCAAATAACGAAATGATGCTTGAAATAACTTTAATTCGCGTATTGTCCTAATTTCATAGACAGGAAACATGTAACTATTTTAGTAACTGCATCACAAATTTTGCTCTACATGTTAAGATTAATTCAACAACAAGCGAATAAATGATCAACACAAATTAGGTAATTAATTAGCATTTACCTTACTGATACGGTATCGGTTTGATGACTTTCGATCACTATTGAACATCTTGTCAGTTGTTACTCGAAACGCTGACTATATGAACCGTTCAAGTGTCTTCGCGATTAATGCTGATCGATCCCGAAACAATCATGTTTTGCAAGAATCAACAAAATAAAACATGAGGCGGTAAGCGGCGAACTGTACCGCACTTTCGAGAAAAACATATAATAATCCAAGTCATCTGCAGTAGTAGCAAACGAGCTCTAATAACCAAGTGGTAAGCAACAAAAAAAAAAAACAATTGTTAGATAATTATCTAATCTAATATCACTGCTTTGAGGTATAACATAAATGGAGGTAATAGATAAAACATTACAGTAATGTACTTAATAACAATATAAAATACAAAAAGTCAGCTGCCGAAATAAATGAAAGATTATATTCCTCCATTCATTGTTGTTTTGTTTAAATATGAATCACGGTTTTATATAGCCTAAAATAGATGAAGTATTCTAAAGATAATATGCAATGCATTACTTCATTACACAAACACAACTTTGAGAACATACTATTTCTATGTTCTGATTAACATTGTTACTTTAAAATGATAGGGTGCTCAGATCGTTAACTTTGTTAATAATTATTAACGTATTAATATCTCAAAAACTTTTTTATCTTGCTAACGCAAATGAAATTAATTCAATTTCAAATTATGATTAATCTAAAACTTAAATAGTCTGCTCAAAAATGATCACCTTAAGTTAAGAAAAGATTGTGTTTTGAAATCTGTCGATCAAAATCCAACATAAGATCATGATATTTGTTATTGTTTGAATGAATTTCTTCGTGTTCAATCAAATCGTTCAAAAACAATTCGGTAATGATAATATGATTAGATCATATTTGAAAATAAAAAAAAAGGCAGCTTAGACTACAACCAGGAATCAATCAACGTAGGATTATTAAGGTACAGTAGTGATTATTTAATGCACGCTGTCGCCACGTACATAAATTGAATGCTACAATTTACCATTAGATCCCGAGCCATACATTGCAATTTAAAATGTTTGGCATCGCAATTTCCAAACTCGTGGAGCTACTCTCATCGTAATAATATCGAAATACTAGTAATTTAATTGTTTTTTGGTTCGTGTGATTCCGCAAGTTAATATTAAAATATTAGACGCAACCCCTTTATTTACATTGTACAGCGGAAGGATAGAAGTGGGTCCCGCAAGTAGACCAAACTTATAAAAAAGATGTAGTACACCACCAAGTACAATAATCTAAAATCAAAACATGTTCATGTTAGTCATGTTATTTATATAATGTATGTGAAACTATATACGTACAAGTGTTTTTATAGGTACTCCCAGGGTTATTCGAAGAGGGCATCATTTTGCAACTTCTGGAGAAAGGCCAAATAGCAGAGATTTTTAAGAATTAATTTATCCAATATAAAGGGAAATAACTGGAATGAAACTTCTAATAAATGGTTGTCAAATGATTGTGTTATATGCATTGTTATAGTTTACACTTTCTAATTGAGTAAATACCAGTTGCCAGCGACGATCTTAGGTGGCTCAGTGGTAAGGGCGCCTCCGTGTCGCAAGGCGCGTCGGGATTGACGGGGTTCAAGTCCTTGGTTTACCGATTTGTTTATAAAATTCACTGTGTGAGACCAATGCGACTAAAAAATTCAAAAATATACTTAAATTTAAAAAATGTTCGTTTTAAAAATTTTAATTCATCCCTATGCGTAATTTAAAAACGTATCTTAGGGTTAGTCCATCCCTTGTATAAAAGATGGATTCCACAATGTTCCTAACCGAGTTTACTTTCTTCCAGAGTTTATAACTAATAATCCTGGAGGATTACCGCGTCCCAAGAGCGGGGCTGGGCCGGGAGCAATATAAATTGGTTGGATGTTGCCAGAAAATCTTTTGGGCTGTTTTTGAACGACACGTGCATAAAAAAATCAAAATCCCGCCTTCTCCCTTTTTCGGAGAAGGCGTGCGCTTCTGTCTCTCCTGACAGTCTTTTATTTGTTTTATTTACTCTTTTCGAATTGTTTTTTCTATTTAGCTGTAGTAACAACTTATCTTTGCTCATTTATTTAATTTATTTTTCTAGGCAACTTAGAATTACTCGGAATTTGTTGAAAACGTCTGAGCATGCTTCAAGCCAGGAATCGAACCCAGGATCCACGGCACAACAGCCCAGCGACGTAGCACTTAAGCCACCAAACCTCGTGCGGCAAGGAACTAATTTCTCCTATTTATATCTTTATTTTAGAAAAAGAAACAAAGCATAATACATGTCACAATTTGATCCAGAAATATCTTAGTTCTGAAAAGAATCATTAAATATTAATCTGATTTTCTAACATGGTTTGGTACTCTCTCTGGATCAATCTATAATTTATTACACACCAAACATGGGGCAGTAAATAAATAAACTTAGGGTATTTTCTCATCTGCACTGTGTTATCTGTGCAAAATAATCATTGATATCCAATACTACTCTTATACCAAGGTTGCTGCGTATTGTATAAAACATGCCAATGTAGCCTGGCTTCCGTTCACAGAAAGAAACTTTGTAATGATAATAACGTAGAGTTCCAATTTTAAATTGGACTTTCAGGTGGAGGCGTACAAACCTCTTTAGTTGATCAAGGCTACAAATTGCGTGAGAATAATAATTACACGCAACATTTAAATTGTAGAAATAACAAAATAATTTACAGTGATATAAATGACATGATAATTGTAATATTCAACCAAATTTTAGTGAGTTGTGTAGTCGAGCAGAACTTTTAAGAAAGAAGGTATTTTTAGATGGTTTTAGAGAAAATTGACATTGAGTAAACCATAAGTGGTAAGATGCTATTTAATTTAAATTCAAAAAAGTGTATGTACATTTATGTTAAAAACTCGTAATTTATATATTATAATCTGCAAACTTCTTTGTTTTTTATTATTCCACAACTAGTTTTCATCCCCTGTAACTAAGTCACATGAAAATGCTTTCCAAGAGAGAGCAAGACAATTGTGGAATAACGAAATCAAAGAACAGTAACACCATTACATTAAATTTGTATGGAAAATGACGGGAGCAAGTTCACTATGCCCCAATTTCAAATAATTATAGTTGCATCTACTTAAATAGTATCTATTGTTCGGTGATTAACAATATTGTAAAATAAAACACCAAATGTTATTGAGAAATATTTAAATTTAAGAATGTAATATTAAGATAAGCATTAAAAATGTTAAATACAAAGTTACATATCTTCTGTATCCGAATCTGAATCCGCCTCCATTGCCTGCCTTGCACTCTTTTCAGCTTCAATAAAGATATCAGTAGGGACCCTCTCATGTCGGCCCTCAGTCTCTGCAGACACCCAAGACAATTCCATTTCAAAGTTTTTGTCCTTCAGCTCATCATGCACCAAGTAAATTCTATAAATTTATGAATTAAATAATAATCAAAAAGCATTTGAATTCATACATTCTGGCTGCTTCCTTTACCAAATCCCTTGTAGTCATAGTTGAAAGTTTTAACTTTTCTATTTCAGTTTTTGCAGCTTGTTTAGCCTTGCCAGTAGCACAACCATGGAAACCCTTGAATTACACAAATACCAACTAATAGAAGCAATGAGATGTTAGTTTAAACTTACATATGATACACCAGATGGATCAATCAAATACATACTAGGACCTTCATCTTTATCATAACTGCCCAGAATAACACTGGCTCCATAAGGACGTACAGCACTGTATAATGTGTAGGCATGCATGTACATACTGACGCGATCATTTAAGTATTTTAAAGGAATAGGCACTCCATATTGGGATCTGTAGTTGGTTGCTTCTCTACGCCCAATTTCACCTAATTGTCTGGCATCAGCAATCAATCCAGAGACAGCCTGAACAGATATTGCAAATAAGAATATCAATCAATCAATTTAACTATTAACATACCATTCCAACATGTTTGTCAATGTTAAAGATGCGTTTGTTTGCTCCAGGTTCATAGAGTTTCGACGTAACTAACTTTTCAACAGCAAAAACAACACCGTCCTTACCACGAAGACCGATGGCGGTACCGCTGTTTTCCACTGCTTTCACTGCGTATTCAACTTGGAATACTCGACCGTCCGGAGAAAATTGAGACGCTGACAAATCGTACTATAAGAGCAAAAAGTTAGTTTATACTTTAACAATAGCTTTATGAATTAACTCACTCCTGTGCCGATTGAACTCATTTTTGTTTCCTACTTAACGCTGCTTGTGATTTAAGTTATGAATGATTTGCAGTTGGAGCTTTAAGGTTAAATGCCGACTATTGACAGCATGACTTGCTTACCCTTGCTGGGAGAATATCGAGTTGCCTGACTCGTTCGAAAATTCAATCCGCAAAGCACGCTAACATTTACCTGATACATATTTATTTACCTGTATTTTTTAATTCGTACATTAATACAACTAACTTATTATCCAGAAATCCATATTATCGTTAGGTACAGGCATTTTTAAGATCTGGGATGATATTGAAAAATAACGTTTCCTTTGCGTTTTACTGAAAGTCGTGAAAGAATCCATACGCATTTAAAAATATCTTTCAATTAATTGTTATAAGTTCTACAAACAACGGCAAGATCAATAAATATCTTCGCAGTTAACGTCAAATTAATCAGTCTTACAAGTTTCCGCTACAAGACCCAGCAAAGTGTACTTTTCTCTCAAGAAATTATAACGGCTCAAACTTTTCATAAGTTCCGTAGGAAGTATGGTACCAAAAACCATTATAAGTTGCAATATTCTTCCACCGTCATACTCTTTTTGATCCGTAAATAATTTCTATTTGGTCCAATGGCTGCAATTGACTAGTTTCCATCTATGTACTTTATACAGGCTCCCTTAATTTTTACGACATTCAAAATAGTGAAAAAATCAACAAACAATCTACTACAAAATATATATAAAAAAAAAAAAACACGTTCTTAGCAAAAAGGACTGACTTTCCAGTCTAATCTCAGCCGCAAACTGAATCTTTCACTAGCAATACCAAAGCTTTCAACTAATTGGAAGTATTTCCTAGTTTTCTTAATTTCTAATATCACAAATAATAAGTGGCAGTAAGATTCTCTCAATAGTGTAGCCACATTTGATAAATTTATATAATTAGTTTGATGAGAAGTACAATGTCATTACAGTTTCAGTCTTATTTTCCGCACAATACTTCCATTTTTGATGCCGTTTCGTGTTTCAATTAAACGCATTCAAGTAAAATCGTAGTGAATTTTGTTGTATACATCACGTCCGAATAAAATTACGCAGCAAATCAAACAAATACAAAAAATAAATATGATAACAAGGTGCTTGGGTTGATTGATCGCATTAGACAAATAAAAATCATCGAATAGTTATTTTTGCACGCATATTTTTATCATATAACATACAATCTTCATTGATGGGGAATTCACTGAAGCATCTCTCCTCTTCTTCTGACGAATCCATGATGATTGCGATCCTCAATGCCGACGTGCAAAATTAACATCTAGTCATATAGTTAAACGCAAATTAACTACAATACATAAAAATTAACTGTAGATACTCGAATGTTATAAAAGATATCGTTTAATGTCTAGATCTATGAGAATCATCACGACGATCGCGTTCACGCTCCCTATCGCGTTCGCCGTCACGTCCTCGTCCAGATTCTGTACGATCCCGGTATCTCTCTTCGTAATACCGTGATTTAGATGAATCACCTGCTGCTTCGGCACCATCTGGTGGAGACTTGTTTCTTGGTCGTGACACCCTAAAACGACAAATATTAATTTCTGTCGAAAAAACTACTGTTCAAGAAAAAATGACACTCAGTTTTTCAACGAGAAGTATAAGACTAATAAATTACCTGTCATCTGTTTCCCTGTCCCGATAATCACGTTCACGTTCTCTTTCCCGATCTCCCCTACTCCGAGATCTATCCCTCTCCCTATCGCGTTCTCTGTAATTGTCAGCATAGTAGCGATCACGATCGCGATCCCTCTCGCGGTCACGTTCACGTTCCCGACTCCTTTCACGATATCTAGATGAGGATCTTTCACGTCTTCCACGTCGGTGAGATCTCTCCCTTGATCGCGATCTGTCCCTTCGTCCCGAGCTGTAGCTTTTATCCTCCACCCCGCGCAAAGTGTCTTGTAAAGATGTAATAAGAATTTTACATCTGTCGTCGTTTGCCACTTTCGACTGTCTGATAAGTGAGATAGCAGTGACCAAAGTTTCGATAGCGCTAGCATATTCTCCAGCGGCAGCATCAGAAACAGCTCGAGCAATTGCCGAACTAGAAACAGTCCGGTTGCGAGACATAATATCTTCAAACTCTTGATCGCTGATGGCAGGTGCATCGTTGCGATGATCTGCATGTGGCGGGCCGCCGCCGTAAGGAGGCGCCATATTTGAGGGAGGTCCACCGTAATGACCTGGTGGTGGTCCATTGTTGCTAGGACCCATCGGGCCACCATGTGGACCGTGCGGTCCTTGTGACATACCACCATGATGCGGAGGCATCCCAGGTGGTCCTTGCATTGGGTGGCCGCCCATGTTTGGTGGAGGTCCACCTTGGTTAAAGAACGCTGGATTTACATGAGGTGCTGGACCTTGATTAGGTCCTTGAGGTGGACCATTTGGTGGGCCTCCCATCGGTGGTCCACGCGGTCCCATGTTTGGTCCTGGACCTTGCATATTTGGTGGTCCTTGTGGAGGAAAACCTTGATTCATTGGAGGCCTGTTCCAATCTGGCCTCGGTGGTCCTTGAGGTGGACCCTGATTTGACATACCACGTGGAGGACCTTGCATTCCCTGAGGTGGTCCCTGATACTACACAATCCAGAAATTACAAACCAACATGTAAATAATGCAAATAACATACCATGGGCCTTCCTCCTGGCGGTCCTTGTGGACCACCTGGTCCTGGTGGACGCATTGGTCCCATATTAGGACCAGGTCCATTTGATCTGGGACCATTCCACTGCGGTTGCTGGAAACGCATGTTATTTTGATTCATCTGAGGAGGACCGTTATTATATCCAGGTGGTGGTCCTTGCATACGTGGTCCATTGTGTCCAGGACCCGACATGTTGTGGTTCATTTGTCCTCGTGCAGGCGAGTTCATTTGCATTCGAGGTTGGTAGTTGGAATGAGGACCTGAGGAAATAGGATGGTTAGCTTGACCGGGATGTTGACCGCGTGGGCCATTATTATTAGGAGGAGTAGGGCGAGTTTTTGACTGACTTTCAAATGTACTCAATGCTTGTTTGGTGGGTAGGGTGACAACGGGATTTTGGTTGTGAATTTGGATTTTTGGTAAGTTGTCCATACACATTCGCATGCTGTTTTCTGAGCCCATAGAAATAACACAAAATCCTTTAGATTGTCCATTAGGTCTATGCTCAAAGAACTTCACTTCATTGAAATCAGAAACCCCTATTTCTCGTACAGCATTTATAATGTCTTGATCTGTTGTCCACTGTAATAATTTCTACTGGTATCAAAAAGTTTCAATATACTGTAACAAACTTACCCAAGACAAATTTCCAACATATAACTGATGCCTCCTTCCTAAAGTGGTATTGGGTGTAATGTGGTTGCCTTGTGAAGAGTATGTAGATCCATTAGTATCTTCAGGGTTTGTATTTGATGTGGGTTGCTGTGAGTCATGTCCATCAGAATTGTTGACGCCTGTTGCAGGCGCGGATAAAACATCATCGTACAAGTCAACATTATCGCCGGGAAATTCTTCCTAAAAGCAAATCGTACGTAATGAGCAAACCGGCGTCCACTGTCCGTGACTATCGCAAAACATGAGACTTCCCGAGTTGGTATTGGATTGCTAATTGTTAATCTCTAGGCAACTACTCTTGCGACAGTAAACTAGTATGTAAAATTTGCATTACCTGCACAAAATCTTGGTCTATATCGTCGGCATATAAATCTATATCGTTGTCAGCCATTCTGGCGGCACTACACAACGCACGCAAACATCAATATGGCTCCGCTTTGCAAGGCAGCGAGGACGCACTCTTTAGTTCAATTTGAGACCACCCGCCGCACTGCTATCGTTGTCGTTTCTTCATTTTTTGCAGATGATGCAAGATTCAAAGTTAAAGGAAGAATTACGAAATTTAAGCATATTAAAGTAATATTCTTTCTATTCATTGCAATTAGTTAAATGTCATAGACCATGAATCAACCGGTAAAGCACCCGCGCAGTAAAGATGTGTAATTTCTAAACTATATTTTAGTTTCCTCTGCATCCATTTGATTGACATTTCATTTTAAATTTTGAGTAGCAATTGTTTCCTTTGTACTTGCGGTAATCCAAGAACATGTAAGTGATTTAGAAGTTAAGCGGCCGCGTGTAAACTTATGCACGTCAAAATATTGGAAGGAAACAAGATATTTAGATTTGAATTAAAAAGCACACAATAATTTACAATACTACTATATATTTACAATAAAACGCTATTATTTAGACATCAGATTCTTGAACGTAAGTCTTAACAAGATTTATACTTACAACAAAATGAGGTTGAACACAATTCATTTTGTCATAGTTTGTAATATATCTCATTAATTAATAATTAAATATATTATTTATACCTCTGTTGCTGCGTGTGTGATGATTTCTCACTCTACAATATAATTTTGTCGTTCGATAATGCCGAAATAAACACCCAGATATTGCGTTACGCCCACTGAAACCTGGATTCTTTCCATCTGCCTCACGGCCCAGATGGACAATTTCAATTTGTGGTGTTTCTGGTTTAGTGCCCATATGTAAAAACTCGCCGATGGTCATGATCAAAAATAGATATAAATAAAACGTGAATGAATGCGACAATGTAATGCAAAATGCGTTTTCATTTAATGAATTTCTTGGTATGTTGATCGTTGTTTTGCGTTCCTTCTTTTTTTCCTGGAGTTTGACATTAATATTAAGTTCTTTCTTTGCTGCATGGTCCAAATTCTAATATACATTATACTTTATAATTGAATACTTTATTAATAAATATTTGTTATCGGTAATTGTAATAACGTTGATAACTTTGCATTAGGATTCGCTAGTCGAGTTCAAGAGTATAATGTACATGACAATGATGATGCTTTTTTGATTTTACTTTTTGACGTTGGACCATACAAATTACTCAATAAAAGTAACACAATACGTGCGATTTTACAAAGAGCTAAACTTCTTAATTCTTTTTCAGACAGAGTGCGGATGTTTTAATTAACAACATTGTTGTGTGTTATCACTCAATCCGTATGTAATGTGTGTATATGTACTTTGCAACGCAATTACAGAGACTCGAATACAGCGCAAACCAATAATGCCCTTGATTCGTGTCTACATTTTATTGGTGTGTAGTTTGTTTTGTGCAAGGAAGGAGATATGCAAGGTTATTCTGTACAATTAAATTGATAAAATTAATTACTACAACGCAACGTAACATCCTCAAAATTGCATATAAAGAACCTGGTCACTCGCAAGTACCGCTTGCTTTTTCATTATTCCACAACAGAATTATAACTTCACGTCCTCATGCTTGCAATGAACAATTTGTTTATATAATGCTCTAATTATATGCATGTGTAAACACGTAATATTTATAAATATCCTACCACTGTCCAAGAGATACTAAGTCTTTAAAGTGATTTTAATCGCGTTAAGTGTGATTCTCAATTTTTATATACTGGACAGAAGACTTAATGATAGAAAGTATTGCAGGCGCCGTATGTGTTCAATGTGTTGTGTTGTTTTTGTCGTTCCGCCTGTGTGTTACATCCATATGAGAAATAATACTGAAAAATTAACTGATCGAATATAAAAATTGACTTTAACACAAGACATTTGAAAACAGTACAAGCGACATTCATTCTTAGTAAAATATCTAGTGTAAGTAATTAGTTTACTAAAGACTCTATGAATTTCGCATGTCAGCAATAAAAAAAATGGAGGGTGATAACACCACAGGAAAACAATTGCTCAAAAACACAACAAATTAAAAGTTACAAGTTAAAAGATTTCAGTATAAAACAAATTATCGACAAAATAATAATCGTACTACATTTATTCGATCCTAGAATATAGTTCTCGCTTTCGACGTTAACTTTAATGATTGATATTGAAGTCGATGATTCTAAGCGATGAGGTGACAATGTCGCCGACATTAGTATGATTCGCAGCGATTAGCACAACATTCTTCTTCATAAAGATGATTCGCTCCGTGATTGGCATGATGCGCGAGCTCTATGATGAATTATTGTAATTTTTGGTATCGACATTTGAAAATAAATGTTTTCCTTGATACGGATGAAATCAAAAATATGCTATGTATCGTACTCTGTTGAAATGTAGTACTGAAAACACACACTAGTCTGGCACATGAGTATATATATACTTATATAAGATATTATTACACACTAAATGATATCACAACATTATGGAAACTTTTCAGTATTCGGTTTCGCTTGTCTTCATCGTACTCGGTTCGCTTTTGAAGTGAATGCACCAGCAATGGATGCCTGCGTTTGCGCAATTTCATGATACACCAAACAATTGGCATAGAATATTCGCGCCGACGTTCCCAACTCCCAATTATTTATGTGTTTTGTATTTCTTGCATTTTCTTCTTTTAAAATTACGAGTTTAAATACACAAAGTCTTCCTCCTACACGTTAATTCGTCAGATTTCAGTGCAGTCACCATGTTTTAATATGATCGTTTTAAATTGTTTCCTTTTTAAGTTATTGTTGCTTTGATGATTTTGTATCTGTTGTTGGATATTTAATAAGCTAGGAGCAATTATGTGACTCTTGACAGTTGTTTCCTTGGCCGTGCCGTCGAGGCCCTCATCTGCTTAAAGTATAGTACACGAGGCAGAGCAACAACTACTATTACCGCCTTTACTTTTTTGTCGTTGATCTGCAATAAAAAAAAAAAGAAAGAAATTAGCACGTTGTGCAATGAGATAGCAGATTTAAAGTGATTCAATTTCGTTACCTTGTGAATTAGGCTCAGGTAAATTTTCTCTAGGAACCAAATGCATGACTGTCGTTTTGCCGTACGGTAAGCCCAAGGCGCCTAACGTGACGTTGCTGTGCAGGAAGCGACCCTGGTAAATGAGCCTTAGGATCTCTGCTTTCGCCACGGCTTCCTGACGCCAATCTAAAAAAAAAAAAACGAAATAGTAAAACATGTACTTTATGCCCATATGTGTACTATAAATTATAACGTGCACACCGCAAAATAGAAAGAAATAAAACCCTTCGCTGTGAATTATATACCGGTGTTGACCTACATAACCGAAACTTAAAATTACAATATAATTTAATATTGCAAACTAACAAGGACATAGAGCAGTTAGTACAGTTTGACATAATTTAATCAAGAGCCTTTAATTGAATTATCGATGTTTTTGTGTAAGAGACAACTTTACAAGCCGGCACACAATGAAATATTATTGCATCATTAAAAGTAGCTCATAATAATTAGTTATAACATTATACTTAACTATAGAATACCAGTGCCGGATCAAGAAGTCTGAATTATTTCATGATTCAACAATCTACTAATTAATGTTTATTTAATGAGTAGAAAACTATTCACTATAAATTAACTAACAGAAGATAGATTGCTGCAGGCAAAGTAATAGACTATTTAAGGTATTTATCTAAATTAAATACTGCGATTTATCGTCAGTTGCACTAGAAACGACTTTCTAATTCAAGTCCACAAATGTACGGAACTACATGTCTAATTTGTGCAGAAATGAAAGTGTTTTTAATGTCGCATAATACCCTGATGTTCTTTCAATCAGATTTATTTTATGTTTAAATTAGTTTCAATTAAAGCCTTAATTTGGTCGAAGACATGTTCGCTCTTTAAAAACTATAAAAATTGAAACGATGTAGATATTCTTGGAAGCATGCAGAAAACGACGACGGATATTACCTTCAGGCCAATTTTCGAAAACATGTTGCGCAATGTCTCCCGCCGACTCGCTGGGACTGAACAAGAACTCCTTCGTCTTGCCACTGACCAGAATGAGTCTCAAGTTGATCTGCAACAAAGAATAAAAAATTACGTTTCGCTTTCACTCGATGTACTCGCTGCCTGCTAGCTTGCGCTTGCTGCTGCTCACGAAGCCGCTTATCTACCAGCAAACCTTTGCGGTGGTGTTGCAGAAGGTGCGTTCACGCTCAACCAGCGCATAAAAAGTTACATATTCTACAGAAATGTATTCGGTTTCGTGTCGACGACGCGTTTGGCTCTTTTACAAGCGACGACGTTCCACTCGAATAAAATATTTACAAAAACCTTGCGTGCTTCCTCCTCACCTTCTATTAAACTTTGCCATTCGGCATGGTTGGCACCAGTGGCACAGAACGTGTCTCCCACTGCCAATCGATACGCTGCTATCAAACTGTGCCATGATAAACGCAACACCCAGCCATATAACATTCATGGGTTTCAAACTTTTAATTCGACTTGTAAAAATAGAATTATACCGAACGTTGTCTTCAACCAACTCCTCAACTGTTATAATCACGCGGTTAGATAGCTAGTATATAATATAATATTACTTAATTGAAAGTTGAATTATTAACCACAATGATTAGATTTCGTATGGCATTATGGAGTTATTGATGGAATAATATGTTTGTAATTTGATTCATGTTGTCTAGGTGTATGAACAAACACCTACTATAAACGACTTTTATTGTGCGCAAGCCTCGTAACGTCCTGTTACTTTAACTCTTTATTAATTTATTGCAGCTATGCCACAACGATGAACAGAAAGCACACATAAAATTATTAAATGCAATATTCGCGATGCTATCCGCATTTGTAGCTTTTTTTGGTGATTTATCAGCTCACGAACGAGTTCATTAAAATTATTATGAACAGCACCGAAAAGAATTAATCAGCAATTGTAGCAAGTTGGTGTTTGATTCGTTCTTCTCGTGGGCAGAAGAAAAAAATTATAGGTTTGACTTAAATTCATTAAAGCATCTTCCTTTGATCCATCTATCTCATGACATCACTTCGAATAACTATCGTAACAAACCCGGCCATGAATGCACAACAAATGGCGGCGAGTCTTAATTGAGAATAATTGAACTATTAAATCCATCATGAGCGCATTCAATATGAACATTTTACGAACACTTAAACCATTTAATTGTCGAATAAAATCGTTGGTGTTGGTGTACCACCATCCTAGAACGTATGTAATGTGACGACCATTCAGAATCCGATGAAGTAGTAATACAATGGCATCATAAGCCAAAGATATTCGTAATTGCTATCCGAAAAGACGAGAATAGCATCACTAAATTATTACATGCGCAGCAATAATTACTGAAACCAAAATAACATACATATATGCATAATTTATGACGTTCATCCAGACAATGCTCATTAACATTATCATTCTGCCACTACCACCATCATTTAGTTGTTATTATTTTATTCGACTGAATGTAGCAAAGTGCCGTGCTTCCTCTAAATTTCGTCGATCGTGCAGCACACCTCATTAATATTTCACAACGTGCCACTTCCTAATAGATACGAGAGATTGCGTAGTACGCGCTTCGCATTCGATATTTGCTCAATTTCAAGTTTTCACCGACAATAATACCGCATTCGGACATATCTAGCAAGAGACGAGTGCCCGAAACTCTTTTCACGACTGAACCACAAACTATTTTTGGTAGATAAAAGTACAAATGTTCACACCACATGAATAGCTTGGCTGTAAGCTTTCTTGTGCTAAACTTGCTCGAAAAAGTTACTACTTTCTAATGTCGTGTCCTTTAGTGTCGTTACAATTATATCTGCAAGGTTTCATTCTTACTCGACGAAAGTGGATATCAATGCTAAAAATATCTTTTAGAAAAAGTAAAAACAACAGCCATTATTTACACCAGTAGCGAATAATACTTTCATATGTAAAAATAATCACAACAATAAAAAAGAAATGATAATAAACTCCAACGATTACTTTTAATTAAAAATGCAGTATTACTTGTAAAACAATAGCACAATTTCAGGTAGAAATTATTGTTTTAAAAGAGAATCCCAAGTTAGGCAAACTCATAATAAGTAAGCCAAACGTAGCCACTGGCGCACAATTATCAGGAATCGTTGTGAATTGCCACCTTCAGTTATTTTCCTTAATAAAGCACAATCGCTCCAGGCCGGAATTCGTGTCAATTAAATGAGAATTTGACTTTACTGTCAGCTTTCAGTAAAAGCAGCATATATTGTTGGTTCGCGTGTAGAACGTATGTAAATCCACAAATGAAAATGCAAAAATTCGTCTAAATTTTCGCATAGCTAATACGTACCCTAGTGAATTAAATTGGTCCAAATTACCGCACGTTCTTCCGAAAAAATTCTCACGCTGATGAATTGGAAGCTTATTCATACTTTCGAAACATTCAATTCATTCAATTGATGAGCATATAATTTCAGTTTTTTCTTTCTCATTTTTGCACACGTCTAAACTTGTGCAATTTCCTTGCCATGACACAAGTTACAAAAATAATGTGTTTGCAAAGTCGGTGCGTACAAATTTAGAACTGCATCTTGACACTTGTTTCATGTAATTTCCACGTCATTCTAAGTGGTTTTCCCGAACTGATCACTGAACGCTGAACAAGTTGATAAAAGTAGATCTAAGCGATACTCTCCTTGTACGATAACTAAGTCTAAATTTACGATTGGAGGAAGACAAAGCACTGAAGGCGAAGTGCGCTATTTATACTGTAATATGAATAACTAACTGCAGGGGTAATCGTTGCATGAATTTTTCGTTACGTGCAGTGTTGCTACACTAATTACCAACACTTACTCGTCGCTTTTACGCACGATTCGTAACAAGTACGTTGCACTTAAGAACATCACCAGTGAATTCATTGTCCTCTCCCATTGAATCATCAGAGTTGGTACGAAAATTTAAAAATTAATGTAATTGCACCTACACACGTTTATTGGTTCTATTTGTGCATAAATTGCTTAATTCCACTGATTTTGTTGCCTGAACTAATGCATAGTATTATAGTATTGCATCATCAAAAATATCGAAAATAATTGGATTCCAATGCGCAGTTTGTAAAAAACCTAAACCACAAATTAAAAGGCTTACAAAAACATTCCATGCTTTTAACATTCTTTAAAATATTTAGATAAAAATTCACTGAGTAATTGCAACAGAAAACGTTTGAATCAATTCCATTGAACAAGAATATTTTAAAATTATTTACAAAAATGTAGACACTGTGCGCACAATAGCGCACAAAACCTGGAAGCAATTCCTAGGTAACAGGTATTCATCAAGCAAACGTGAAGCCCACACAAATGTCGAAATAAACGAACGCTCGCTACAACTTGCTCAATTCGACGGATTCCAACATTATGTTTGTACGGACACGAAGGTGCATGCACAATATTTAACAATGGCATCTGGTTAAACAATGAATCCTTTCATGTCGCTCCTGTAGTGGCTCCTAAATATCCTCGTGAGCTTGTTTTATTACTGAGGGATACCATGAGACCGACGCTTTTGCGAGCTTGTTGTACCGTTACTTAACGCGGTAACTCAACTCTTGCTGTATTTAATAAATGTTGGTCTCATTGCTCCACGCAAACAGTGGTAACAGGACGACACACAAGACAAGCCGCACAGTAACAGTGTCTGCAGATAGCGCAGCCAACTGATGATGCCAATGACAAGCACTGTCGACATTTATTGTTACCGTTCGTCGCTGCATTGTTAAATTTGATTAAAGGCACACGGAGACAAGCACCAGAGCGTTCCCAACTTGCAAATAGAAACAGCTTAGAATATGTTTTTGATTACTTAGCAAATTATTGCCTTGTCAACTTCAATTAATCATGGCAACACAATCAAAAGCATGTTATACATATTAAGAGATATCCAATTTGCTGTATCAATATTACCTGCTTCATCAATTATATAGATGCAACCAGTGGATGTCGTTTACATTTTAGTAGAAAACATAGAAGATCACATTGCAACAACTGAAAACACGTCATGCCACGCCACGAGAATAATTAGATGAATTCAATAGACCACATTAATTAACAAACAATGAAGCGCACGTAGTGCAATTAGGTTGTTCAAGTATTCAAGGAAGTGTGCAGTGGCAGAATACGCCGGCAAATATTGTACTTGAATAGTCACGAAACAATTGTTTAATGAAAACAAATATCGAATACGCTAAATTTAAAGTTACAATCGCTCTTTCCATTCGCACTGACATTTTCAATTTCAGGGTATTGAATTGTGAAAATTTGCTCGAAATTATCAACGTGCAATCAACGAGCAGAAATTAATTTTAGAATGTTTTTGTTTGATTCTTGACAGTTGCAATTCACTCAAATTAATTATATTTTGCAAGCTGTGAATCGTCTCAAGAGCTGGTATATACTTTCACTTTTGGCCTCACAACGCAGCAAAGTGCAATGAGCTTTCGCCGCCCATATTAAATACATGGCAGATCAGTTGTACTTCATGTTGAAACTCCTAGCAAGCTGTAATCATCAAAACAAATAGCAAATAAGACAATTACACCAATTTTCGAATTGAAAAGAACTTGTCCACAAAGAAAGTAACTCAATTTATTCTACTTTGATCAGATGAATAAAACTCTGATTCGTAGCGTAGGAGCTAAACATGGAGGGTTGAGGAGCTGAAAACGCTCGTCACATTCGTTAATGTAGCAGCCGTTATAACTCGCCGGGTGCCAATGCCCTTAATACCATCAAAAGTTCGCTGGGACTGAGGGGAAGATCCATGGTAGCTCGGGAACGACGAATTCAATGCGCAATTACAAATCTTCCCTTCACAACCGACCTGCGTTCGCTGCATCCGTCGCCACTCCGCCCGCGATGTGACGAGTGTCCTCGGGAAACGTGTTTGCCAACGTACATCGCGCCAACGAAATCAACGCTATTGCTCACGCGATGTGACGTTTTGCTATTCAGCATCGACATTCATAATATCAGCCTGCACAGGCACCAACCCCTCTGGGAAAAGAAACCACAGACTGTGCGCATCAATCAAGCAGAAAATGGGCTCTCAAAGTAAGTAGAAATATACATTATTGACCCAAGGTCCCAGAATAAAGAAACCATACGTATCTTTTAGGAAAGAAGTTGGCTGCAAATTTGATGGCCACATGTAAGCAGCTTTATAAATAAAATAATAAACAAACCGAAAAAGGATGATTTATATCTTGGTAAAGACAACCAGGATTCCGATTTGTGATGGTCTCTGTTTACTTGGCACTAAATCGCATAAACAAGCGAAATGTAAACATGTTTATAGAGTAACCAATGCATACACTACTCCTCAGTTTCTACATGCCTGCATGAATTCAGTGAAAATACTTAGCAAGCAGTAATACGATGCACAAATGACTTGGTGGAAATTAAGCAAGTAATACTAGGTAAAGGCGCACAAATGAGCCTGTTCATGCCGCCGCTAACGCCGTATTCTATACGTATTCCCTTCGGCATGTAGAAGATCATTTCTACGGTTTCCAAGTCGCTTTTGTAGCCGGGCCTCATCATCACAAGGAAACCAGGTCATGACGGTACACTCTGTTCACATCTTACATTAGGTTTCAGTCCTCTTCTGCACACCTTAAAAGCATTCGCATGCCCACATAGAGAAGCACATATTCTTCTACGAACGTATAATACTTTCCGCAACTTTTCTCCGAGCTGGGGATGTACAGCTGAAGAGATAAACTACAATAAACCGCAGATTACCAACCGGCTCTTTCAGATTTAATCACTTACATGCATATTCATGTCATGAAGATTGCTTTCTATAAGAAAAAGTCGTTTGAAAAATGATACTAGGTATACAAATTGGATGTAGACTGTTTAAATTTATGGTAGAAGTTTATGAGTACCTTCTGTTCGTTACTTCAATAGAAGTAAGAAATCCTCCAAATTCCATTAAGTTCAGAAATCATAATTACACACATACAATCTAAATTACATTTACTCACCCTCATCAATAAACTAGGATGATTGTACAGAAATGAGAGAGACAGCATTGACGGAAGTCAAACATATCGACAGAACGTTACTTTAGCTATTGTAGTAAGAATAAGATATTCCCGAGAGGCGTCAGTAGAGGATTTACACGAAATCATGACTCATGTGCCACCCCGAAACACGTTAATTATGCATTTCCAATATTTTCGCGAGCAATAGCTACTGCAAAGTTGGCACAATTGGATGAGAATAGTAAAGCTATTTTGAAGTCGAGCCTTCCTTCCATCATTCCTATTGTCCCTCTCATCCTGCATCCATGCATTCCCCACTCAGCGCCTAACGGAACACGAAAGAGCACTGAATGACATACAAGGATCTAGTTCTGGGTCAACGAGGAGGGGCCGGGCAATACCGCGAGAGCGCGTGTTTACGTGTGCGTTAGTTGTGTGTCGTACGGATTGCGGGAGGCGCGAGATCGATACCGACGAAACGAGAGCCAAACGCGACGGCGGCGCACGGGCCAAGGCAATGGAGGATTACGAATGAGCGCGGGTATCGGTGGCGGCTCTGCCGGCGGCGGCGGCGCTACGCACTTATCGTTACTTCTTCGTACCACTTGACAATCAACACAAGGAACTTGAAACTATTTATATTTTTCAACAAAGTGCAAAGAACACGTGGTGATTAGTGTTCATTTAATAACAATTTTCACATTTGTATGCTGGCAGGAATAGAAAATATAAAGGGATAATTCCCTTCTTCAAAAATATCTCTTATTTAACTTAGGCATTTCTAATCACATGAATCTTTTTTCCAACAAAATTTATTATAGTCCGCCATATATTACGCTCCATTTGAACGCGGACCGTGTGTCTGGTGGTGGCGGGTCTTAATGGAAACGGTCTAACTAAACGATTCCGATGCCCTCATAAATTCGACTCGTGGTGCTTATCTAAAAAGTCTTAAAGACTTCATACTCTATGTAGCACCTACATAATTCGCGTTCGCACATTGCGAACCCTCACAGACAAGTCTACCCCCCTATCTACTGATGGCACACGGAATAAAATTCACTTCTTTCAACGGTTACTATTACAAATTTTTATTGCTCAAAGTACAAAGCTTCTATACACAAGATACACGACACCGTTAAGAAAGTCAGGTGAAAGAAGAACGATTCCAGCTAAGAAATAAATAGAATACCGGTCTCTTCCTAGTAAATTCATGCAACCAATTAATTCCACCAGGTTTAATTTGACAGAATATTTTAATTGATAATGTCCACTTAATATAAATTAACTTTGTGAATAGGAAGCCAGCTTCAAAAACAATCTTTACTGTTTCTGTAATGGGAAATTGTCTGAATTAAGGCATGAATAATTATGTTCCAGGCGTGGTATTTCATTGTCGACATAGATACCAACAATAATCAACAAATGCTTTCGACAGCACAACTAGTGCAATATTTGCGATCTTTTAAAACAGTTTTGTGCGATACAGAAATTGAATAATGCATAAGCACTACTTGTTCTGCCTTACTCGCAAACACATAAACATAATTTAGTTTTCCTCTCTTTTGTGTTTCTAGCATTGCATGCGTTTTCGGCGATTAGCCCTTTGCAGAAAATCGTATTTATTCCCGACACAAAAGCGGTTGATGCCACCATAACTGAAAATCTATCTTTTGAAGCTGGATAAGGCCGACTTGGAGGTACAACTCGAAGGCTGGCTGTGCCGCCATCCAGTCAATATATGCCCGTCGGAAGTAGTAACTGTACGTAACCACCACTGAAGCTTTTAGGAAAACTGTTACTGCCGTTGTTTCTTAATGCTCTAGGGAAAAATACGCGCCCGATTGTGTATGCGTTTATTTCATCTACGTAGAGAACAAAACACTGAGCAGAGCGAACCCATGTAGTTTCTAGAATCCGAGAAACAACAGACTTTTTTACTTCTTCATTGTCTTTGTACATTATGATCTTCTTTATGCTTTGGTACTTTTCGTGCTGATCACGTCTATACATTTTTGAAACAATCATTCTGCTCGAAGTAATCTCATGCGCCAGCACATACTTAGAGTACTGATGACTCTGTGGCGATGCCATTGATGACTACATCGCAAGCGGATGCCTTAGAAGCGTAATGAGAACACGTCTTTAACTGTACATGGTACCACACAATCATCAAATTGAGTTACTAGGTTGGTACCTTCTCAGAAGCATACAAATATTTTTTTGCTTTTCTGCATCTTTCCTTTCATTTGTTATTTCAACGATATAAAAATGAAAAACTGGTGCGGTATTGAAAGAACGATTTCTAACATTCCTCACACAATGACTAGAGCCGGTAAAGAAGACCTCTAGGTGGTTCCTGCTGCATCCATCCGGAGAAAAGTTTATATGCTTGGGGGACTGTTTCGTGCACTCGCAGGCTTTACAATATATCACAGAATTAACTTATAAACTCCCTAATGCCTTCGCTAGCTTCCCAATACACACCGCTCCACATTGCTTTTTATCCGCTCGAAAGCCAGCAACGGTTCACTGGAACGCAGCACGCATAAGCCAAAAAGGAAGAACGTGTGCGAGCACGAGGGTGTAAATGAAAAATATTTAACGCAGTAATGTGTAATGCGCCGAAGCATAGTAGTGAGGAAAAAGAATGATGAAAGGGAGAAATTGCAATAAGTGGTTACATAGTAGATTTGTGCGGTTTAATTATTCAAGTGTAGTCAAATACTCGCACAAGAAGAGAAAGAAGTAGGAAGTAGACTTTGAGATTTCTAGCACAGAGTTCCACATTTCATTAACGCCTCCCATTACGCCTCGATAAATTAACCTATCAAAGTGTAATGACTTTTTAATATGTCCATTCTTAGGACATCAACATTCAGACTTGCATTGATTGATCGCGTATACATTTAGGGTAAAAAAAGGAACTTGCTTGACTGTAGTAGCTATTAGTAAACACCATTCAAACTGCTAGCAGATTTGTTGCTCCTCACTCTTCGAATTGAACCTACCTCTTTCCAAATGCTAGGCAAGGTACACACTTTTATATTTCAGCTATAAGTCTTGCGTAACGAGTGGCACGTAAAGCAATTCGCCAGTAATACTCTTGGTAGACACGAAGTAATTTGTAAGGCACCTTACCCTTATATTGCACGACGACCCACTGCTGGAGCGGCAATGCCGTCAAACGCAAACGCCACGAGCAGAAAGCCTCGCCGCCAGCACGCTGATTGTGTGTGTAGGTTCTCTAGTGCCGCAGGTTCGTTCTTGCCGCCGCTGCACAAGCACACAAGACACACCGAATTCGAAGTGAGAGGTAAGGCGCGAAAGAGACTAAGCACAGTGTTGCGCAATTCTAACTTTGATTACCTGCTAGGTCGGCTGGTTCCTGCAGCTCTCTCAGGTTATTCTGGCCAACTACACGAAGGCAAGGACTTTTTCGTCCGAGATGCGCGAAGAAGAAGGCACCGGTGGGAAGAGAGAAACGGGAAAGACTGTAACCTGTTCATTCGTGTTTCCTAACAAATTCGCAAGGGTGTTGGTTTTCATTTACAGTAAAATCGTACAAAAAGCTGCCATTTGCTAATGCAAATTTTACTTTGCACACTCTTGAACCATATTGTTCTAAATGGGTCTTTGTTTTCTGGAAAATTGTGCCGTAATAAATTTGATCTATAAACCTGTGCTTTTGTTAAGCAAATAAAATTGTTATAAACATGCGCAAATAAACTAGAGAAAGTGTCGTTAATAAATAATCAATGTGATCCAGCCTTCCAATGCACTCGGCGCTTCCATCGCGGTTAATAAAAATTGCAAGAACTTGTCAGACGATAAGTAACAACGGAAACGAAAGAAAGACCATATGCGACACGCTCAACAAATAAAACGATTTACTACCATTATCATAATTATTATGAATTTGAAAACAAACAATAAAATTTAACGACTCGCTTTCAATATGAAAATTGTTACTTGTTGCTAGATATGCGATGAACAACATTTTGTTGCCTCATTTTGCAACGTATTAATGTGCAGCATGACTATACGCCGGTCTCCATTAAAGATGTTTTAATGAATTCTCTCAAGTGAATAATTACACTATCGTCGAGTCGTTGCCCCCGTCTTATTATCGTTTTAAAAAGTCTCACAGCACCAGCGCATAATTAAACTTTTACTTGCTTTTCCGCGTCCTAATTCATCTTACTATCAATTCGTGGTATCCTACTTATGCAAAAATATCAACCAATATATTAACGATATTTATGCTATACTTAGAATCAATTACCCGCGTGGATTCATTGAGTGCGCGCGCTGCAGGCTGAATTAAAATTCTCACCTGAAACAAATTTACAATCCATTAGTAAACGTCAATACAGAACTATGATGCGTGTGAAAATAGTGACAGAACTTAATAGTGGCTATTTGTTGGTGCCAAAAATACAATCGTAAGGACGAAGGCGAATATCGAAACGCAGAATTGAAAATGTGGGCGCAAGGGAGGAATGTGTGATCAATATACCGCAGCGCGGGAGAACGCTGGCATTTTCGCACATAAACACACATTTTTCTGGCACGCTGCCCGTCTCCCATTTGCACCAAATAGTGTGAGAGATTGAAGCCGACAGACGCTGGCTCTAGTAGAAGAAAAATGCATTAAAAATGGGCCCGGGTGCTGCTTCAACACCCCAGGAGAGATGGGCAAAAATTAGTCCCTTCTATGCGCACGCTATTATCCCGATAATTAAAATTTGCAAATCATCACCTGTGAGTCGGGTTGCCACAAGCAACCCTTTGCTTAAATTGCACACCAGAGACGTCCTCGAGCGTGGGATCTTCGTGCAGAAAGAACATGAAGAAATGACCGTAGGCACATGCAATAACAACCCCTGATTAATTGTGGTTTTTACCCAATTGCACACCGCGCAGTGTGACGTTTCTCCCCAAAGGACGTGGTGAAACAAAATTGCAAACTCCGCACTTTCCAGCGCAGCAATATCGCATGTAGAAAGAAGTATTATGTTATCGATCAGGTGTATTTTTGATTACAGTATTCATATATGTAACTGACATGAAACAATCATATCGAATGGAATAAAATCAAATAATATCAATCAGAACAATTACCAAACAGCGACCCATACAGATTATTAATGAATAAGTTTATTTGATTTACAACATTATTGTAATAAAATTATATGATTCATATTTATATTAATTTAACAGGATATGACAAGTGGTCAATAGAATGTTTTGTTTTTCAGCACACCAAGCATTTTTGTATTCCAGCAAAATAGATTATTCGAGTCAGAAATACGATTCCATTGTATCTCCCCTGTAAGTGAAACGTGTTATCCGACTTCCTGCAAAACCACATTGTCGCGTGTTTCATGAAGAGAACAGAATTTATGGGAATATGGAAACCCAAATACGTGAACATGTATGTCAAGCCTAACGCCGCAAGTTGGATGTAGGAAACGGTTTCGTGTTTAGGAAGCGTGTGGGACTTGGATCAATGACACCAACAGGCCAGTGGACTGACCAAGCGCACCCGAAGACGACCATGCCTACGCCAAGGCATGCCATGACGTGCACATACGCGCACAGCAGAAACCGGGACCAACTCTGGCGATCTACGATCTAACCAACCACTAACGGCTTCGTTATTGAAAATAACATGAGCGCCTGGTTAAAACCATGGCACGAAATCCCACTTTCGAATTCTGGAGTGAACCAGAATGACCTCCATATAATCTAGTTGTAAAATGGTCATTGCGCAATGAATATATCGAAAATATTAAAGTATATTCTCTCATTATTAATGCGCATTATTAATAGCCTGATTAACCGCTTCCAATTAGTTCAAAGCCCATTTCTGATTGTAGATCAATGAGATGCGAGCGGAAAATGCAAACGGAATAAATGATCATAAATCACTTGTGCGAAAAAATAGAACAAAAACTTGTGATATCCGATGATTACTCACGATTATCTGATGAAAAGTAGTTGGCTGGAGCATATATGAGTCAACCTTAACCTCTGCAATTCGCATATAGATCCAATCAGAACCAACATAATTTCTACCGCGCAATATGCTGATTGTTGCAGTGTAGCCTTAGCGCGAAACCTCGCAAAAAACCTCGAGTTAGGCAAAAATGTGGTTTCGCAAGTTCACGCCTATACCCACATCCTATGCATACGATTGAGACATATAACGACCTTACACCGTGATTTCCTGTGCCAAACAACCTGTCTCAGTACACCTTACCAATATCGCCCAAATCTATTGATACGTTTCAATCCTACGCGACTATTCTCGCCCACTTATCCCATGAATAAGACATAAACAATGCTGGTTCGTGAAATGGCTCGTGTGGGATCACAAAGGTATGCTCCAACTGATGAGACGTCGCACGAATGCTATCTATGTATTTATTGAAGATGTAATCCGGGAATTTCGCCATTAAGGAATTTCGAGGGTACGTGAAGCAGTGTTGTAGAGAAGATGCCAGCGGAGAAAAGGGTCCAACCATTACGTCGGCGTACTTCCAGGCCAGATGCGCAGATAATTTATGAGAATGCATTCGGTGAGAAGGGAACAAAGATGTCTACGGGATTCGAAAACGGTTGCGGCACGAAAATATTCGCTTGCAATACGGTTCTGAATGCAAGGACATCCATAATGGCAACAGAGTGAAAAAATTACCGACGATAAAACATATAATATATTTGCAGATTCTCCTGACGAATGCTCCTATCGATGGATTAACAATAAAACACTCATAAAATTTTATTTAAGACGAAAAAGAAACGAATAGAATACTTTTCTTGCGTGCAACTATAAAATTAAATAATTTTTATTTAGAGCAGCACAAAATGCATTAGTAACTGTAATTCTTTTCTTTTATCTTTCCAGTTTGCAAAATCGACTTTTACCATTGTCTCACCTGGGTATGGTCACAGGACCGTAACAATTAGATAAGATACGCAAGCGAAGCATTAGTATGACGCATGACTATGAACGAATTTCAAGCATTTAACGAATGTCGTGAATAAGCTGCGTATAAATTGTATCCGAAATGAAAGTATTTTGACACAACGGATATGATACACAGATAATGACAAAGACAATGGCTTCAGAAAACGAAATTGTGAAAAGTATGATATGCAAACTCATCATAATTTCCACGATTCAGAAATCATCGTATTTACAGAGTTCGTACAAAGTACAAAACTGATGACTTCCTCAATGTATCATTCCATCCACCTCTACTAAAATAAAATCAGTTATTTCTCCAAGCTATACACTTCATGGTAGCTCAAAGTATACACTCCATTGATTGTATGTATTATATTGATATATTGCATGTTCTGGTTCTCCTTTGATACTCTCTTAAGTAATGTAATGTTAAAGGATCCTACATCCTACAAGCTGATGGACCAATCACTGGTACTGGCCTTTGTGAAACTTGTCTTTCTTTGTATTGCAACAAAGTGTAGCGGAAATTCATAAATTGTTAATTTTAACATACGTAGTAATTATTATTATAACAAACCGTAAGTTTGTTAGATTGAAATTAAAGCGAGTTGAAAGAATCCATTAAAACTACCGTTAATTGGAGCCAACGATTTGCAAGTGCAAATGAATGAAACAACGGATATTGTGTCAATTTAATCTCGGCCAACAAATGAGGAAAGAGGCACGAAGTCCAAGTCTGTGAACTGCAATCTACGCTCGCAGCATGTATAGTATATAATTTAATATACGAAGCATCATACTGTATATCAAAGATCCAACCATGGAGACTAAGAAAGGAATACGATCCTTTAAAGTCAAACCTGTATGCGTACACGAGTGCAATCTGGACAGGCATATAACGACGGGGTCAGATCTTTGATCTAACAGCGGTTTCTCGCCGACATTCAACCAACTACTCATTGCGCTGCAAGCCTGGACTAAATTATCCGCTCCGTAGTGAGCACGTAGGCAAGGAATTCGAAAAGTACATTTATCCCGTCCCATCTTCACTTGGTCACGATTTCGCACACGAAAAACAGTAAAGTGCAAATTGGGAACTTCTATTATTATTTTAAAAAATATCCGAGGCTATATGGTACTGAATCGTGCACGATCCGAGGAGACATTCACCACCACCGTATCCGCAGGACAAAATTAATAGTCGTCGGTTCGCAGTTGTTACGCTCGACGCGTGTGTTGGTAACTCGCGAAACAACAATAACCCACGGAGGAAAGTAAATCAATTGCGCTCGGATGAATTTTCACACACGAAGAACTAATGGCTCGTGCGGAGAACATCATCGAATAGGTAGTGCGCCGAGTTTGTGGCGTCGCCATTCAGGCGATTACAGCGTTGTGTGACAAAAACGTAACCGCTCGTGGTTGCCTAGGTCTTCGACCGGGTTAGAAGGGTGGTTAGCTGATGGTTAAATGTGCACAGGAATGAAAATGGGATAACGACTGCCAAGGCGAGATAATTATTTGCGTTTTCGTTCTTTACGTTTTTCCTTGAGCCTTGAGCATAATGTAGTTTAAAGGCGCAAAAAATCGGAATACTGCATTGTGTAATGAAACTAATAGTGGCACATATAAAATATAGAATAATTAAGCAACCTTTGGTCTATTAATTACAAAGTAGAATATAGTTAGGTGGTATACATAACCGGATTTTAAGTACTAGATGTGCTAAAATGTAAACACACTGCAAAAAAAAAACAGCAAATGTTGTAATGCAACGTAATAAATCACATCATTGTTGTTGTGGTCTAATATAATAGATGTAAATGATTTCATCAATTTATCATGTAGTAATAATCAAATTCATATTCGATTTAAGTTCATATAGTTAACAAAAAATTACTTTCCTTCAAGGATCCATATTATAGTACAAAGAAAGTTATTGAAGAGGCAGATTTGAACGTTCCAAATGAAATTGACTGAAAATAGGAAATAATTCATTACGAATATAGCTTGATAATAAATTCATTTTTAAAAACAAGCGCAGGTATAAAAATTGACGTCGATTCATTCAAAATGAAAGCATTGCACGAGAGAAATTATACAATTGAATAAAAATGAAAGTAATCTACTTTTTATTTAAAATGTGGCCATAAATAACAAACAAAAAAATTACGCTTATTCAATGGTGGCATCATTGATAAGATTGAGTTTTCATTATGCAATTATATAATTATTCATCTATATATTACGGTGTCCCTTCATTTCCTCCTGCCACAAACAAATATTGCAAACGCTGACGCATATATCCTTCACCAAATAAGACCAACTCTAGGAATATCTAAATTAAAAGCAAACATTTGGATTAGCAGCGTTGACATTTCATCGGGCTCTACAAGCAATTCACAACAACTTTCGTTTCAAGATTTTATTGAAAACATGTGTTTCGTAATATCATATTTCCCATTCGTCACTGGTTGCTTTGCACGAGTGCGATGAGCATCCGCCGAGGCACTTGTGGTGAATGTTAAAATGACATTTCGTGTATCCAACATGGGTACCACATCGGAAAACGATGCCGCATTGAAATTGAAACGAATGTGGAGCGGGCGAATCTCATTGAACCATTCCAATTTAATTGAATATCTTCCACGGAAGCCCACATGCTCAATCAGAAATATATGTAAATTGAAAATTATTTACAGCGGATTCTTTCATCTTCAATCAAGTGGGAATAATGGTAGCCAATGTGTGAAGAGCAAAGTGCAAATCGACGCGTGACAAGGAAGCTGATTTTCTCATGGCCTTCAATTAACAGCACTCATATTAGTCACAATCACATTACTGCAATTGAAAATCAACTCAAAAAAAAAAAAAAACGGAAAAACCTTCCCATGGTAGACAAATGTGTCATCATCTTCGTAGAGCTTTGAATGATTAAAAATAGCGCCCACACATCATCAAAACTTGAAAGTGTGGCTCACGCATGTTGGTGTCTCCCAAGCACATTATAAGCACAATAAACAAGTTAAGAAAGTGACTGCATGTCGCGTTGCCGATTCGGCGCGATGACAATCAAGTTAAGCATTCATAGCTCAGTAAGATCTCGGTACTAACTTTTTTTCTTCATTTGATTTACCCTGTCGCCACATTCCACTCATTATCAGCTTCGTCTTTGTCAAGCATGCTAAGCAGTTGACTATAGTTATTTTTAAAACAAATTTTACTACAGCGAATAATGATGAACAATACCAAGTGAGTGTGGTTCTTGAAGTAATACATACTTTCCACTGGTAACAAAGAAAGTGCAATTGATTTAATGCAATCAGCACCAAACTATAGATAAACGAGCACACTACTAAATACCCTTTTAAGATAAATCCTGATTAGAACCAATAGGAGAGGAGGGCGTATCCTCCGAGCATAGTAATACAACATTCTCCAAGAATTTATAACTTTAAAGCTTTATAATTCAAAACCGGACAAATTTACAATTCCCGAATTTGCATTCAGACATTTTATATTAGTTCCAAATGCATGTTTAATTTTCAAAATGTGGAAAAATGTAATTCAGAGTTTTATCCTGTCAATCTGAGATTAATACCCATAAAACTCGACCCTATCCCAAATTCTGGGCAGTGAGCTATAATTACAAACCATGATATAAAAGCAACTTAAAAAAAGGTAAATATTGATTGACAGTTCCGAGAATAAACTACTTTTTCGAGATAATATTGAGCCCTAAAGCTCAAACGCAAGCGGAAAACTTAAATTTGTGCACGCGCACCGTGTTGTTGATGCACCAAGTACACATGCAATCTAATTGGACTATCAGAATAAAGCTTCGCTCGCTTCTGCACTACTTATGCGTAAAACAATACTATGTTTTGATTAATGCTAGTTTAATTTTCGTGGAGACTAATTAAAATTGCTATTAATATTTACTTACTAGACGCATGCTAGATAAGATAATTAAGCAAGTGAGTCAGTTTTTCCACTTTTGAGAAAAGTGCGTATCGTTCAACTGTTCTTTGTACAAAACGTACCAGGAAGTATCAACAAAAGAGATCAAAATGGAACTATACAGAATAAGAACTGTCTCATCCGTTAATAAATATTCCCATAGATCGCCATCGCTTTCCATTTGAATCCGAGAGCATTAAGCTAGTGAAGCTAATAATAAAAGTAACTACGTCATTGTGTTTGGCTTTATATGTCGGATTTCGCCTTGACGATCCCACGGATTTCGATCAATGCTAATAAACGCATTGCTGGCGAAAAGCAAGAAATAAACGACCATTACTACAGCATTGATTGTCGATATCACAGCAATTTTTGTACGACAAATACAACAAACTTCATTTTCCCTTTAAAAAAATACAAAACCTTCAATTGCTAAATGCAGAACAATACAAACTATGTACATTCAATAATCCTTGCATTTCTGCAAATTCAGGTGAAGCCAAAACTCATAAAACATTCGCGTCGCATTGAAAATATTTCTGCAAAAAAGCACATGCACAATAAACCCAGCACGATTATGCCACAGCGTATCGAATGCACCGTCTATTCATATTTAGTCAACGTGTGCTAACGGCTCGAACCTGCTCCAACAACTTTTCAACTAGTTGCGGCACATGGCTTCGCAAGACCGTGCAAGACTCATCACAAAGTGCTTCCAACCTGTGCACAGAGCCAACGAGGTTTCGAATAAGAATACAATAATACTACGGACAGGATAATGCCGAATGAACATGCACAAAAAAAAAAAAATCTGGGTGGATACGGTAACCCAACAAGGTAAGGGCTAGCGGGAACTGAAAGCAAATGCACCCAACCCACGAGACACAATCAATGCACGCTCGGACTAACATTGAGGATGCAACAAACACTTGTCTGGGGCTTCATGCACGCAGACCACCATCCACCGGAGCAAAGTGATCCATTCCGAAACGTGAGACAAGTATTTTTTGTTCGGCGAACAAGACTATGCCGCTGTTGTGTGACGGCGAAGATGTCCGTTTGTTATATCTCGGTGTATTATTATTGTGAGGACTACTACCTGAACGACTCCCCTTCGAGGGTGATTCGAAGAAAAAGTCCAGCATACCAGCTTGATTTTACTTGCACGTGTTAACTCAAAAAATGTCAAGCACAAGTTAAATTTGTGTGTTGATTGTGTAGTTGAATCAAAGACAAAATTGTCGACAGCATCAAGTAAGAAGTAATTAGATATCTGGTAAATTTCAAGAGTCCATGCCACTTTAACAGGCAACATGTCTTGATATCCAATAATACGAGTATTATACCAACAACCTAAAAATGTATTAACCATGTTATGAAACTAACATGTGTAGCAATTATCCATTTCACTACATTTACAAAGCGCCTTTATTTTCTGCTTTATAACACTGATCCTTGTTGGTACTGATGTTTGGATTAATTGGAGACAATTTATTCCTCTTCACTTTCATTCTATACCCATTTATCGCACAAACACTATAGACTTAAGTCACAACAAATTATAGCAATTAGTAATACATTACACCCGTGCTGAAATCAAAAACTGTGCAAAATAATGAAACTGCAATGCCAAACGAAGTTAATGAACATAAATAGAAATGCAAATATTGTTTGCACCACGTTCTACGCATGAAGGTATCCCAGCCATAAATAAAAATGTTTACTAAGGTTAATCTTCAGTTTCGTATTACATGTTTATTTTTAACGGATTCATCGCGAATAACAAAGTCGGATGAAAAGAGAGTCCCACAAAAACATTGTTACAATGCATCATGTATTGTTTAACATAAGGTTATTCAGATTCCAAGTTAGGTGCACTTTGCACAAGCAATAATATATTATTATATTTGCGTATTATTGTTATTCCACTTATTTTCGAGTTTTCCAGGAGTCTTTGAACCTTGCACATGTACCAAGATATGGTCGGTGGGTAATTCGATGTCATTGCATTATTTAGATATGCATGAGTGCGTTTCTCTGATGAATCATACAGTTAGAAAGTATTTATGTCCAGTGTATGAATAATTGCCTTTGAAGAAACTAGAAATATGAAATTTTCACGCCTTGACAGTAATGAATTTGTTGCAGAATTGCAGAATCTCTTAATAATACGACGATAATATCAGTAGAGCAATGATTCCTTCAAGGGTCAAGATATATTTTCACCTGAAGCAACCTAAGTTCGGTCCACCCGACTTGAGATCCAGTGAAAGCAAAGTTCAGAATCACGATCTCCTACGCAAATATCAAGATGCCCTTGAAGTTATTTCTAAATATCTAAGACACTGTAATTACTCTATTCCTCTAATGACTGCTTGCTCTATGCTTTACGCAATCGTGTAAAACAGAGAGCATTCAATTCGTTTGACAGCAGGCTCTACGTGAATTGAATGTGGGCTAAAAAAGTAGGTCGCTCATATAACCGAAACAGTTGTTGCTGCTGTTGATGCAGCAGAGTTCGCACACACACTCTCACAAGCTGTGTCCAGTCTCTACACGATGAAAATCTCCCAAAATTGTACCTAGTACGCGGGGATGCGCTCGAAGATAATCCCAGGAAGGGTGCGGTTTGGGTGCAATTGCTACGCGAAGCCGACAATAAGAAAAACCTATCGCACGTGAAAAATCGATAATTACCTTATCAGCTGGTATGTGCCTGCTCATGTTGTGACGATTGCGTATATCCGTAATTCACGTAGTCACGGATGGGCCTTTTTGGGAGCGTGCAAAGAAAGGTCCCTTGCGATGACTCGCAGAGACACACAAACGCAGTCGACAGCTCTCCCGTACGCGCGCAGCTACTCCATCATTGGTGTGTGTGTTTTTCTCTCGGAGATTATTTTTCACCGCCGCCGCCAGCACATGCAACACTCGTCGCCGCCACTGAGCACTAGTTCGATTCACCTACAGCAATGCGACTACTTCGTTCACATGCATTGCGCTTGCACAACCTAGTGTTTTCGCTCGATTTGTTAGCAATTTGGCTAAGCAGCGACAGTGGCACAATATACGCGCGCGCGCCTTACACAAACGACTCCGAACCCGAACTGATTGCTCGATGCCTGCGTCGAGCAGCCAGTTGCCACAAACAATGCACTGCACCAAAACTTATGCGTGCTCAACATCGATGCGCAGAACCTGCAGCGCCGGGAAAGGCCGATCGCTTTCATTCGATGAACCATTTATAATAGACTTTGCAGTGACATCTAGATTTAAAATTATTATGAAATAATTTAGAAAGTTATTGTTTTAATTAAATGATCATTAAATTAGCATGAAATTATTTGAAAATACCTAATTTTTTTTGGGGATTTAAAAAATATTAAACGGTAATTTTGTTCAAATAACTTTGATTACATTGAACAACAAAATATCTTGTCACATTATTTCTTTATAATCCATATAAAATTTGTCTCTACATTTCGATAATTATAAAAATATGTACTTAAACAAAACTTTGCTTAACTTGTTTTTCTATAACACATAAATTTTATAAATTTTAAACCTAAGCAGGTTTCAAAATTACCCCTTATAACTAGGTGATTTTTGTACAAAATTTTCAATATTTACCGCGCGGCCTCTCTAAGCATCAAGTTATACAACAGCAATATTTATTTATTTAAAATAGTAAGTTATAAACAAATAGCAGCTAGGCGACAGTGTAATTTCGTGAACATTAGAGGTCTATAGCATAGAATAAAGCTTACATCACACCCTCAATTTATTTATCAATACTTAGATCTAAAGTCACAATGCTTTAAATATAGGCATGATTGAACAGTCTTATTGACTGTTTTCATGTATGAAATAAGCAGCATTTTTTTTAAATTGCACTTTTTTAAAGACGTACTTCTAGAAAAGTTATTAGAAATTTTCTCAACATATGTGGAAACAATGAGAGTAATAATCAATGGGCTCAATGATGTTAGTTAAATTTATCCAATTTTAGATTGAATATAATAACCTGCAAAAGTAAACAATAAATTTTGAAAACACGTGCGATTAGGCCTTCAAAAACAGGGACTTTATACGAGGATAATCAATAACATTCCTATTGCCATAGTAAATTAATATGGCCGATTCAGGTAATAATTAGCATTGATATCCATAACTTCTGTTACTTCATTATTGATTTTCAGATGTGCCACCTTTGGAAGACATACCTGCAAGTCCTTATGGTCTCAATGCTATGGATGATAATGATGATTCAGATGGTTGGGATGAAATGGAAAGTGCAGTGGAGCAAACTACTTGTTTATTTTGTCCACTGCAATTTAGAACCATTGCAGTAGCCATGGACCACTGTCGAACAGAGCATAACTTTGATTTATTAGAACTAAAGACCATGTATAATATGGATGTATACTCATTTATAAAAATGATTAACTATATTAGAAAGTTTAAACCTGACCCACAAACACTGCTTCAACATGAAAGTGCTCCTTGGAATTCAGATGACTATTTGAAGCCAAATGAAACAGAATCTTGGCTAATGTTTGGTAAGAACTTCTAGATATATTTATGTGAAATATGTTATTAATTGCTGTAATGTTACAGATTTTGATGATCTGGGTAGTGCTCCTTCAACTCCACATTATGCCATTGATGGAAAGACTCCAATAAGCACAATAACTTATGCTGACCTCCAAAGACAAATTCATGATTTATCCATTGAAGTATGATATTCACTATAATTGTCAAAGGATTTTAAAGATATTCTTAATTTTAGTTGAAGCACAAATCCATGCTCTTGGATAATGCTGTAAGTGATATTAATCGAATGAAAGAAATCACCAAGAATATAGTTGAGCATGGTGATAATAATTGTCAACCACCTAAATGTGTTGGTCATGTCCCAGTAGGAAATGACAGTGAATATTTTAATTCCTATTCACATTATGATATTCACCTGGAGATGATAAGTGTAAAATAATGTGAATAGGGAATTTGATTTGGAGCATAATTTCTATATTTTATTAGGACACAATTCGGACTGAGAGCTACAAAGATGCAATTATGAAAAACCAAAAATTATTTCAAGATAAACTTGTGCTAGATGTTGGTTGTGGTACCAGCATATTATCAATGTTTGCAGCAACTGCTGGAGCAGAAAAAGTATATGGTATTGATTTATCTGATATAGTCTTTAATGCTATGGACATTGTAAGGTAACAAATTTACATTTTCTTTTCAAATTGAATTCTAATTTTGCAATATATTTTGCAGATTAAACAAGCTTGAACATAAAATTGAATTAATCCATGGTCGCGTTGAAGACACCAAGTTACCAGTTGAAAAAGTTGACATCATTATTTCTGAATGGATGGGATACTTTTTATTATTTGAGGGAATGTTGGATAGTGTGATTTATGCAAGAGATCATCATCTCAAGCCAGGAGGCATTGTACTACCCAATCGTTGCAATATGCAAATTACAGCGTGTTCTGATAAAGGTGAGCATATGAGCATATTATTTAGCTGTAAAATAGAGCTTCACAACTTTCTTTTTTGTAGAGCGATATGACCAGATCATAAATTATTGGGATAATGTCTACGGTTTTAAGATGGAGTGCATGAAAGCAGATGTGATATCTGAGGCAGTAATAGAAGTTGTTCCGGAGAATCGAATTGTTGCTACAATTGCAATTTTAACGGAAATTGATATAAATACATGTACCACTGGAACTCCAGATTTTACGTCTGCATTTGAGCTGCAGGTTTTAAAAGATTGTACTATTACTGCGTTAGTAGGATTCTTTGATACATTCTTTGATTTAGACATGCCAGTAATGTTTTCAACAAGTCCACAAAGAAAAAGGACTCATTGGAAACAAACGGTTTTTTATTTGCCAAGGCTTTTGGACATGCACCAAGGTGAGTTAAACACGTTCGGTCTTTTGGAATATACTATTTACTTATCAATATATTTGTATCTTGCACCTTGATATGTAAACGATGAAGGTTAGTGAACTAGATTTAATTTTGCAGGTGATATACTGAAAGGTACATTATTCTGCAAAAGAAAAGCAACCAATGTGCGAGGATTATCGGTGACGATACAAATAGGAGAAGACAAGTACGACTACAACATCGATTAAGATCTTATTTAGTTAAAGAATAAAAATATTGTCATTTGGGCTGTACGCAAGCGTACTTACAATTGTTGTATAATCTAGATATCTGTCTTCCTTTGCTACTCATATTCCCACGTTCTTTTTCGAATAAAGAACATTAAATAAAGAAACTTATTTATTTAGTATTTACAAACAAAGAAAAAACACATGAATTCAAGACCAAACACGATGGAATACGATTTAATCAATCAAATCACCCGAACACTCAAAATCCGTTATTTCTTACTCTGAATACCTGATTAATGGGATCGTATGGGGTCCGTTGGGTGCTGTAAAATGGTATCCGCCGATTGTAGTCTGGCTGGACGTCTGCACGCAAAATTACAACTCCAGATGGATTCACTTTCACTTTGATCTTGGTTTGCGGCGAGAGTACGCCGTAATCGACGTCTTCGTAGAGGTCCTGCAGAGCGGCAGTTAGAATATTAGGCATACAAGAATTGAGAGACATGTCATCAACTTGCTATCATCAAGCAAATACTTACATCGACTCTGTAACCAGTTGGCGATGTTAATCCAAGTTCTTTGAGTGTCACTGCCACATCGGATGGTGTACCGTCCGTACGTCGATTCACAAAGGCCACCGCATAGGAGAAATAGTTTTGATAGAGTGGTGTGATGGGACGAGACCATATTTCAATACCTTTATGCTAATTTACAAGACATAAAACATTATGCAATGCGGTCACGTAACTACACGCGTTCTTGCAATAAAAGTGCAAGAATATATGAATGCTGCATCATATACAATCGTGTGGTAATTAGTACCTTATAAATACGCCTGCCTTGAATGCCGAGCGGATCCTGATCAACTGAGATGATTTTACGATTCTGCAAAATTGCTTTGTACTCTGGGCGGATAGTTCTTAAATCGACAGACATGAGTAACGGAGCAGCAAGAATGGCCCAAATTGCCATTTGGGTTTTGGATTGCTCGTAGCTGAGACCAAAGTTGCCAATAATCAACTAAAAAGAAATCAAAACTACAATTAGTTAAAAGATTTTTAATCGCAAAACCACAATTTATGCAATAAAAACCAGAGCAATTACACCAGTAAATTACTTGTTAAAGACTTAATAAAAAAGCGGTTTAATTATAGAAAAAATGAAATTACTTTGGAATTATTTAACCCAAGAAATTCCAAGATTCCAAAAATTTTCCCAAGAAATGTAATACCATAAATATACACATAGTGGGTATTAAGATTCAATGTTATATAATAATCAATGCTTAACATGAAACGTAAGAAGATAAGTAAGATTTATATCAGCAATTTATATATATTATAGTGATAATGAACATATTTGTGTATATTAATATATACGCGTTGAGGTAGAATATTTTGGAGTCGTCTGAGCGTTACAAATTGTAGTCTGTAATTTATAAAGCAATCTTTTATACGTGACCTTTCTTATTTTAATGATACCTCGAATGTTGAGGTGTTTGATTACGCAACTTTGGCAACCTTTTCATTATCATATAGGTTGAGAAATATTCTGCTTCTAACAAGAATTCTCGATATGGTGTTTAATTATGCTGTGGTGACTTAAATTAGTGTGAAATCATTACTACGAAACTACTTTTAGTCTTGGCAGTGAAATATATCGTTGGTATTCTTTAACTATTAAAGCACTGACTTTCTTTTCAATTTTCAAATTGCAATTGGATTAGTGGTTGTCAAGATACGGTATATTTTACTCTATTATATAATATCTCAAATAGTATTTGACTTTTTGTAGCAAATAAAGAAAACAATTTTCTCTTAATTATAATGCTTTTGCATTGCGGTCTGATTAAAATTAATTGTATTTGTACACCTGCATAGAATGACACGTTGGCATTTAAAACTACAGATAAAACAGAAACACTAATTGCAAATCAATTTCAAATTTCAATAATTCCATAAATGGTTAAACTTTCATTCTATTTGTGCTTAATTTGTTAAATGTTTTACTTCTGTTGCTTTTATCACAAGTCTGAAAAAAGAGAAAATGTCAATATAGACAATAAGCTACACAAGCGTCTCTTCTTTACGATTTGGCACATGAGATAATTTTCACCTGCGTGTCTAACATTGTAGACTGCAAAGTTTTGCTAATGATAGTACCTGAAGTTAAAGAAAATCGCTCTTCTGATTGCTCCAACATCAAAATATGTTTTAATTTAAGCAACTCTCTATTAGAATGCTGTTTCTCAGTTTTACGGCACCATTTGCAAGGCCAACCCTGATTTTGTTACACACGCGTTTGAACGCTAGTTACACACGAATCAGAAAGAAATGTGAAAGTGGTTTAGTTACCAACAAATAGTACATTGATAAAATACCAACATCAAGTGTGAAGATAGAAACAGCTCGCAATATTTTGCTGCCCACCTAATCTGACGTTTGCTTGAAGGTTCCTCTATCAAAACAGGAAATATTTGATGTTATTCATAGTTATATTCAATATTAATTCCTAATATTTCTTGTATTTAGAAAGTAGAGCATATTTAAATTTTAGATTCTTGTTCTAAATAGAATTGTATGTTGTAAAATAAAAGCAATTATTGCGCTAAAACAATTAAGTGCGTAATTATTACAATTAGGTAAGAATCTTGGTAGAGAATATTTAAGTAAAACAGTAATTAGTCTGTCTTGTCAAAGCCTGAATAGGTGCATTGGGTACACTTCGCTTCTATTATTCAATGTTTCATTATGAAACTGCTTAGTGCACAATGATAGCACTCTTGCTCGCCGAGTGCGAAACAATGACTTAACCCGCACCGGGAAAATGACAGAAAAACTACAAGACAAACATCATCGAGACGTTGTCTGAGAGCACAGTCTATACTCAGCAGCGTTCTGTGTAATAGCAGATAATTATAATAGAAGGAAATAAATGGGGAAAGATAAAAGTTGCATTTTTGCGTGGAACTTGAATTTCACTTTGCTTTGACGAAGGTGACTGTTTGACTTTACTTAAATAAACAGAATGATTTTTCTGCAACAACCAAGCTTTAAATGCGATCATAATATTGTCGTCATTGTCGATATTTCCTTTGTTTCTTTAGGAGAAATTTCAGAAAAGTACTTACCATATCAGGATCATTCCAATGTCCAGGACCAGCATTGGGCACCACATTATCCTGATTGTTTCCGTAATAATCCATGATGCTTTCCACACTCGACCAAGAGTCTTGGATATCATCAAAGTTGCGCCACAAATTACAGTGTTGAATAATAGCTGAGTAATTGGGTTGCATGCCTGCGTAAATTTGGTACACAGGCCAACTGCAAGAGTAGATCATTTGCCGTCCCGTGCGATTGAGGTAGTAACCAAATTCCGGATATCCTCGGTCCATATCAGACGGATGCGCATAGCATCCATCCAGTTTCACGTAGTCGACGTCCCAGGAGGCGAACGTTTCCGCATCAATTTGCGAATATCCCAAAATGCCTGGGTAACCCGCACAGGTAAAATTACCGTAGTCTTCGTAAATACCAAATTTGAGTCCTTTCGAATGAACCTGAGTAGCAACATAATAAAATAATAAGCTTATGCTCTGCGTATGACTGCGTAGTAAAAAAAGTTTACGTAATCGCCCAATGACTTCATTCCTCTTGGAAATCGCAGGCGATCTGGTACCAACTGCCCGTGGATGTTCCTTTCTTTCTCCAACCAGCAATCATCAACGTTGATGTACTCATAGCCGACTTTGGCGTAACCCTCCGAGACAACCAAATCTGCCATGGTTCGAAACAGCCGCTCACTAAGCCATAGCAAAAGATATTAGGTTTGTCGCTTCATTGAGGTTAGCAAATTATTATGCTACGCACCTTATACAATTTTCAGGATCATTTTTGCAATCGGTGTTACACCGAAAGCGTTCCCACGCCAGCCAACCCATCGGCGGTGTGCGTGCCACTCCATTCTCTAATGGTGCAACGTTAACAACAATGTACGACAGTAACACAGCCCCAAGAGTCCATAGTTGAAACATAATTCACAAGACTGGCGCCTACAATGTGCTCTGCAATAAAGAAGGATAACGAAATTTGTTATGCAAAGATATGAAAAGGGAACAAGTAGAAAACGATGTACTTTCACGATGCATTTTGGATTCTAATTGGAAATCTAGAAATGTCTATTTTGTGAAAGATTTCTTCCTGATTTTATCCTTATTCTTTGTTTTGTATGTAGAATAAAGCAAAATGGAATGTAGATATCATGAAGGTTAGAATTTTAGAGAGGAAACATCTAATGAATGTCACATTAATGTATTATTTACATGCTTACAATAAAGACATTGTGTCGTTGTGATTGTTATTGTTTGGCATTTGTATTTCCGAAGTACAAATAATTCTGCTTTAATACTAACAAGTATAATAACTGAAGATATTGCTTTCGATATGAAGCAATTTGTTTAAATATGAAACGTTTGTGACATACTTTAAAACAATAAATCATCTTTGTTTATTCTAGACAGTATATAAAGTGGTCTGTGTTTGGAATATTTTTAGAAATGTTGAGTTGTGAATGTTTTTATTCTCAATCAATTAAGCATGCGCAAAAATATTTTGAGTTAGGCATGTAATCTATTCGTATTAATACTGTAACAAACTTAAATTGTTTGTGGTTTCCTTAGTGTTCCAATTGTCTAATTGTGCGGTTGCCCCAGAGATTAAAATGTCTACCACATCTCTTCCGCATTCTTGAGGAGATTAACGGATTAGCGGAATTAAAGATTCCTAATACGATAGTGTAATCCATTTAGACCTAGAATGGGACCGCTTCCTAATGCTTGATGTTCTTCTTTAAGAGACAAACAGTTTTAATTAAACATTCCTACCATAACTAATCGACTATTAAGTAAATTAATTTGAAATTATTCATAAAATATTATCAATTTAATTTCTTATATTTTTATTCTTCAGTGTATTTTTTACTGCAAACTTTAACTTATTAATCCTCAACTTTCAATTAAATTATGACGGAGTTTATATTTTCATAAAATCAGCAGAGAACATTTCACAATAACAAAAGCACTGAAGAAATATTTTCTGAATTAATTGCTTATCCTATTCATATTTTCGCATACTATGTTTATTAGACAAAATCAATTATGTTCATGATTTAAATTATTAAGTGTATATATTTGTAATCATAAATGATTTTCCTCATCTTTACTGAATCCGACATTTATTGACCTCTCACATTCGAACTTAAGTTTATTACAAAATTATATACTATTCGTACACTACATCATTAATTGTAACCTTATATTATCTTCTATTGCAGCAAATAATAGCATTTATTATCACATTCCCTCTAACGCCAAAACGCCAAAAAAGAGAATCCCAAAATCGTTAAAGGTCAAGAGACAGATTTAATAATAATCAAGAGCGACCGCAATCTTAGTTTTCGGTTGACAAAATAAAGTCTTAACGAGTATTTTTGTAAAAAAAAACATCGTCGTTTCTCACAATTTCATGCCAGTTTTCAAATAAACATGTAGATGTTCACGCATTACAAATGCGCATTGTCAAATGAACCGTAGAACAACAGAAACTTTCGAATTGCAAAATGACAAGAGAAAAATGACACAAACGCCGATGTGTAGTATAATGAACTTAAAGTCTTCATGACTAAGCACATCCTTCAAAGATTTTCAAGCGCGTTTGCTGATATCTTCAATTCTCCAAATAACAAATCCGCCGAGGCGGTTAACACTTCCTGTGTGACAGGAGTTGCAGCCTGTATTTCCTTTCGATTAAAACGAATAAACCGAACCGTAAATGGAAAATCACAACTTGCGCAGACATAAACAATGAAAAAGTAAATATAGATAGACGTGTTCTGCGGCTGTGTGTTCCTAATTATCCGACTCATTCATGCGGAACATAGTTGTAAGCATCGCTCGTTCTTACTATATTGACATTGCTTTCCCAGGAATAATAAATTATACTTTGGCACAAATAGGTTCCTGCTTAAATCTATTGATTTCAATTATTTATGATTTGTGTGTTTTGAACAAGATGACCATTGTGTGACTTTGGTACCACTTTCATGTGCTTGCCATCCAGTAGTAATTGCATTTTACGGTCAAGTTTACAATTCACTCCGATTGGCTCATGCTCATGAATACAAGTAGTGGTCAAATATACAGTTTGATAAGTCAAGTAAAAACTTCGTAAAGTAGAATATGCTTTCCGTTTGTAAAATTTCAGATAAACTGAATTGAAGAAATAAATAAAGTAATGTATTCATTAAATTAACATTACAAGTGTTGGCATTTTGTCAATTTATATTATATTGGATTCCATGCTTTCACTATTCGCTTAATCCTCTAACGTGTAGCAAATGTTGAATGCAAGAATATTATTATACGATTCATTAAATCTAACCAGATTTAGCAATTGTAGCAGTTAAATAACTTCTCGACCAATTAAACTTCGCATAGACGATTCTGTTTCTAGGCTTTAGTTTTTCCAATTAGGTTAACTTCTAAAGATTACTATGTAATGAATACGGTTAATAAATTTAATAAGAGTAGTAGTATTAACCCATTAGCTTACAAAATATGTAGACTAGTAACTGCTGGGTTCGAATTATGTTGCAGTAATTTCAATATGCTTCTATACCTTAAAAAAATTTATATGTCAATGCCACAATGATGGTAAAGCAGCTTGATATTAAAATTAATATCAATCAATTTTCATATTCTTTATAAAAATAGACAAATTTCATCGTGTTTATTCTTACGTAATAAATTAATGCCAAAGAGAACAAACCAAGCTCTCAATTCCGTAATAGGTCACCATCAATTCTACTCCTACAACTTTGTGAATCTAAGGATTTTTCAAGGCTTACAAAAGTTCAAACTACAAAACACGGATCAAACTAAAATCAATACAACAAAATTAAAATCCATTACATAAGAACAACAATCATGCACACTCTAGGCAAATCCCATAATTTACTTAATTTAATTGTTTCTCATCCGGTTATAATTTGTCTTAACACTATGCCGTCCGGGTGTTTCGTCAACATTAATTCGTTTTGCGCCGGCAGCGCTGCTCGGCTTACTTGGCCTGGCGCCGGGCGTTCTTGATATTGTCGCGAAATTATAAATTGTAACGTAAAACTCGTCGCTAGTTCTTATGAGTTCTCAAGCCTATTCCTTTACTTTCATAAATTTTCGTAGAAATACATACGTAAATAATTGCAAAATTTGTTTGTTTTATATATTACAAATTATTGTGTTGTCTATTTCGTCTGCCATGATAAAAGGGTACAAGCACTGGCCCACCGACTGAAAAGGTTGTTGTTGTTGGAACACCTGACTCAACAGTAACAGGTCTCAAACAATACTGAAGTCGAGCACTGAGCGAAACTATCATATTGCGCGACACCAACGTGGTGTCACTGGCAGTTTGCCATTATTTGCTCGGCAGGCAAAAGGTTAATATAATTATAATTATATATATATATATTTACCTTCGAAGCTAAACACTTAATCTTCCGCATTAGATAGATGGATGATCTCAAATTGTTTATTATAAACATCAGCATATTAAATGACGTACGTTGTATTTCCTACATATCAATTTCTTATTAAATTTGCATTCAATGCCGTAATATTCTAGACGTTAGATCAAAATTATGAACAAGAAAGCTAAAGAAAATTATTTCGTCTTCGCGTGACGAATTAATTTACACTTAGTTGCTGTTATTACTGTGATTGTAAAGAAAAGCAAGAGTTAGAAGATTATCTGCATTACATAAGTCAAGTTATTGTTATTGAATTGGATTTTGCACTGTACAAACTTTCTACGTCTACACCAAGAGTGATTTAGTCCACTAGACAACTAATTGATTCATTGAATAAACGAGTTTCCTCTCAGATGGCTTCCGGCAACTAATATATATATATTTCATTTAGCTTCTTACCTAAGACTCGTTGTCTGATCAGCTGCACTTAATAATCTCGCAATTAGTCGTTCGACAGAGTAATTAAATGTCAGAAACACACAAGGCTGTTATGTACACTCAACGAACGCAAACACGAACTGCATTATTATGTGGGCACTTTGCGACTTCTTCAATTGCTGTAATGATAGCGATAGGCAGGATTGCTTCAGATAAAACACTCGCGGGTGTGCAGTCGAGCTAGTAAGCAAGAACAACTGATCTCAACTGAACTAACTAGACTTAAGTCAACGTCGTCGGTGTCGAGAGCGTGAGCTGAAGTCAGCGCGGAGGTGGCTCGCTTTCGACTGGTCGTTGGTCCAGACGCGGTGCACATTTTTCGCATTCGTTTTGTGCAGATGCACATTACCGTAACTTACATACCTGATACCTGCGCATCCAGCGCGTAATGAATGCGGTTACCGAGCTCGTTACGATTCGGACTTGTGTTGTAACATCTTTCCGCTTACCGCGAGATGTCAAGCACTGCGCTCAAGAACCCAATAATCTCAGCGCAATTTTCGATCTGCAAATTGCAGAGAATAAGTTTCGTTAGAGAAGATCTTTTAGACTCGTTAAGTCGTTGTGCTTGGTAGCCACTTTCACTCAATGCCCTATATTGCTTCTGTTATATTTATTTAAATGGCATCCTTGGAGAAGAAGTGTATGCTCATTATTTGCAGTACTTACTTCTGAAACAGTTGGTCTTCTTACACACATTTGTGCATGCAAAACCTTGCTTGTAGAGGATTCGTTAGCTGAAGTTGTAAAGCTAGTCACGAGCACGAATTCGTTATTACTGCAAATTAAGGTTACTGGAATATGCAAAAAGACGTATTTGGAAGCGATGTGAGTAACAAAGAAACTCAATGAAGGTAAAAGTGAAAAGTTAACACCAACGCGGAGCAAGAAATGGTTGGACTTCACGGTCATCACACTGTGCAAGTCTCTGTGTAAGACGATAGACGATGTAAGATGCTGACCATCAGATCTGCATGTACAACCCACTACAGGTAACATAATATTAAATTATTGGCTGCTGCAAGATCAAACATTGTTCGTAAACTATGTAGTAATAAAGCAAATTCAACAAAGAAAATTACTTAGAAGAAAATAATTTTAATGGAAAGAACAAAAGAAACAATTAAAGGACACAAACACCTTTAAGATGTTACTGATTAAATCCCTAAAATGTCTTCGAAATTAATAAATTATGCGCTACAAAAATCGATTTAAGCAATTCTTGATAGTTTGATAATTTTTCGCACAACATATTTTCGATAAGCTTCAGATTTTTGAGAAGCCAGTAATAGTATTGAACATTATAAACTTCCTAACGTAAAAAATAGTGTATTTTGTGTACGATGACATAATTATACTACCTAGACCTGTATTACTTTTCTCCAAGCATTTTTTATATCCAAAGCATCACTCATTTAAAGCGGTCAAAGATCATATAATGATGAGATAATAACATAAAAACGCAGGAAACTATGAATTCATTTGTTTCTACTTCCTGTGAATTCAATTGATATCATATTGTGTGCATTGTGCGCCTTATGTTTACGCACGATTGAATCTTATTAATGCAATCAAGAGTATATAATTGTATCTAACGGTTTAAACGTTCTCGTAATGCAAAAAATGCTCGTGAAGACATACGATTGCATCAATATTTATTTCTAATGCATTCATCTGCTAACAAGTTACCGTCGCCGTTACGAACCGTATTGAAAATCTGGCTGTAAATCGCATAACTGCGCAATCAACGAGCAGCCTAAATTATTCTCCGAAGACACTTGATGCAGACTTGAAAATCAAACATTCTCTTCGAAACGCAATTGTTTTTTCTTTACTGATTTGTCCTTCATATTTGCTTAATTGCAAAACATGATTTGAGTTTTTATACAAAAAGTGTTACATTTCAATTTCATTATAGTGTAAGGTCATTATAAATAAGATGTACACACAAAAAAGTATAATATAACCCAGTATGCATAATGAACCGCAACAGACAATAACAACATGTTGATGTTTTATTCTCTACGAATATGTTCCAATCGTTTCAAGACAATGGTGTGTGTCAGAGCAATGGAGCTAAGAATAGTTTCATTTTACCATAAACTAGCACAAGTAATAACTCACGGAGGACATTTCTTCAAACATTTATACACGAACATTTATAAATAATAGATTTCTTTTAATGGACCACTATGGCATAGACGTAAGGTAGTATTGGCACCTGCAAAGCTTGGTAATGTTGGTAATAATAAAACATGGATTTCATCAAGCACGTTTTTTCCGGCACAAGTTCACACGAGGCTTGGACAGACAAATAAAACATTTCGTCCTTCTTTCCATTCATGCAGCGTAGTATCTGTATTGCGTACATCGACTTTCAATTCACGCTCAATTGTTGTCTTGCTATCCGGAACATTGTGTAGCATGGTGTAACACAAATGCTACACAACACTTTGCTAAGCGAACACTCATTCTAGGTATTTAGCGTAATTCAATTGCAAGATGCCGAATGTAAGACCAGACACAGCAATCAAATGTCACACTGTGTGTAATGTATGATGAATGCTAGTTATTGCTTTATTGCTATTTGATCAAATTGAGTTGCATTGTATTACAAAATGCCTCACCTATTGTCACTCAAAAATTACATTTAAACCGATTGTTGTACGACACAATTCATATAAATTAACGGGAAAATTGAATGATTAACTAATTTGGCAAAAGAAATATTTGTTTTAAAATATTAGCCAATAATAATTTGTTGATTTACTGCACAATTTTCTAAATCCAGTTGCTTTTACTATCCATCTTTTCCTTCTTCTGGAACGCTTCATCCAAGCGAGGTCGACCAATCTAAAAAGATTTAAAGTAGACGGAGAATGTTTGCTCGTATTACCTAAACTAAAATTGTGCAATCATCGATTAAATACACCAAGAAGACACTTATGCGGAGTTCAAAAGCGAGCAAACGAGCAAACTTTTCAAAATGAAGGAGATTGTCCGAAGATATAACAAGTGGTTCATGTAACACCTGTTACCCATTAGATTATGTGGATGGTGTGAAAGATTAAAACTGAACCGACATTTGTGGTCCAACTTTACTTATCAGAATTGCTAAATCATCTCACACATTTTTCAGCTTTTGACTACTCTACCAGTTACGTTTTATGTTCATTAGTAGAAGGCTAGGCACATGACTAAGATAAGAAGTGACACAAATTGTGCATTTTTATCCTTCTAACTTGTAATTATTAATTAAATAACGTGGCAGTTTAAGAAATTACGATTTTATTTCATCACATACCACGCAATAATAGACATTGGAGAAGCATTTGAGATATCATGGAAACACATCAGTTTTCTTATTAGAAAACTGCAATTCTTGCTTAGAACGTTTACTAATTAAGAGTTTGTGTTGGTAAATACTTAGAGTCAAGTAAAAATAAGCAATTACCAGAACATACTAGAAAGCATCGCATTAATAGATTAATGTGTTTAATTTTGTAACTTAGGTTTGGTTTGTACAAGCACAAACGCATTTTTAGCAATGTATTGGATTTGTTGCTATTAAATAAATAAGCAGTTAGAAGATGTGGTAGAAAATTGGAAAGGTAGTCTTTATTTCTTGATATTGATATTTCACGTAGCTTAGCGATCAAGAAAATCAATATGCTGATGCATATAAATAAAGAATCATAATTAATTATTCAACTATAGTAACGCCCCACAAATTAATGAATATGTTCACTTGTTCTCGCGTTAAGATCATAATGTGATACTGATTATGATGCAAGCGTAGGTTAATTAAAATTCTTTCTTGAGACTTTCTTTCTAAAGGCAACATATTATTATTATTATTATTATTATATTTCAGATGAATAGAAGAAAGAAGAAAAAGCTCGAAGAATATCCCAGAAATGTGAACTGAAAGATTACAACAACCTATTTGAACAAGAAAATAATTTATAAGAAATAAATCAATACTCTGAAGATTGCTAAATTCGGATAGACATGTAATAGTTAATACAATCTCACGTTCTTGAATCCACGTTCCAATTGTTCTTCAATCATGACGTGGAAATGTGGAAGGATGTAGTATAATTGTGACTGAGAAAATTTGCGCGTAAAATATCCAATTCCAGGTAAAATTGGAAAGAAACAACGAACATAAATTTGTACATTTTTCATGTTTATTCTTTTTATAATTTGGCACAGTAAACAGTGAGCCTAGACCTAGTAAACAGTTTTGTTTGTTGATATATGACTTGATATACAGTACTTATCCGTCGTAGCTATGTATCAGAATAATTTACATTGAGAATGGTATTACTATCCATATCATAACTTATGTATATAAACATTCACTAGCCCTATAGTATTTCATGTCTCATTTAAATAATCGTTAATCCATTACATATGTACGCTCCTAATCATAATTCATATGTTTTAACATGTATGTGATGATCGAAAATGTAGTTATATGTCGATTTTTGCAAGTGGAATTATTTAAATGCTGTACGTGTTTCCCATACCTAGTTACTTTAACACTTACATATGATACGTGTGTGTAATGTAACATTTGAATTCCTAAACCATGGCTAATAATAACATCACATAATGATCAAGTGTTGTCTCATAATGTTGTCCAAATTTACGTTTACGAAATCGATTAATTAGATGATCATTGTTTTGCCAGTGTCTTAGAGCCAACGTGTTTGTTTTTATAGTTATGTACAACATCCGCTAATTACTAGATAATGAATGAAGCAATTTCGGTTAATAACTTTTTGCTGCAAACGTTTTTAGGCGTCTCATATGATGCTTGTGTACGTTGTTTAATGATACATTACTGGGGTTTGTCTACAATATGTTTATAATATATAGTGTCTAAGTACATTGTATCTTGTTTTATAACCAACAACATTTTACTGTACAAGAACGCACCTGAGTGCGGTGCGTGATTAGCATTAATTTTTGGGAAAATAGTAGAAAAGAAAATTAAGGTATGGTTTCTGTGTTCTCCAGCATTCTTTAATAATAAAGAACAGTAATGACATTTTCAATGAAAAATTTCGCAAATAAATTAAAGTATTACTTAATGTACTGGCTCTTATAGCTTAATATATTTTATAAAGATCAACAGTAAAAATTTTACCTCATATGTTTTCCGAATTGTTTGCTGAATTAATCGAAAACACATTAAGCTTATACGCGATCGAAGATCGCTCCCTTTAATAAATCATTGCACGTTGTATGTTCAGGTCGATGCCATTACGACTTGTTTGTTCACATTTTCACCAAAAACTTGAAAATTCGATGAAACTTTCATAAATTGTAAAGCCAATCCCATGCAATGCAAGAAGAACAGAATTAAGTTGATTAAGACAATAACCGCTTCTTTACAGATTTACAAATAAAAATAATAAAAAATATAATAATAAAAACAAATAATAATATTAAGGATTTAATAAATAACTTGAAACGCGCCCGTGCAACTGTCATTCATACGTTATCGGCTCCATTCTATATAATATCTACATAACAATACATCTACAACACCGATAATTATGTATAGTACTCGTATATAAAGTTAAAATTTAATAAAAATGTCCTCTGGCAAGTTGTCCAAGAGATCAAAAAGTTTCAAATCGATTCAAATACGAAATTCGAACGAGAATTGTTGCGCAATGAAACAATCATACTTCGACGAAATTACGAATCACCCTTAATAAAACAAGGCAAACTATGAAAGTGTTTTATTAAACATGGCACACAGAATTTTGGACTACCCTTTATAGTGTTCTGAATTTGAATGCCACGATCATTCGACTAATTGCATCAAATTCATGCCAGTTCTGCTATATGTCCGCAATTCGTTTAGTACTTTAACTACATTCGAGTTGTGCAAACTTTGTTTAATACCAGGGTGTTGGAGGGAATGCCATTGGCTCCCTACTGGCCCTGTTTCAGTCGTCCTCGTGCCTAGGACTAGAATCATACGGCGAAGATGCGTGCTCGTTGGAGTAGTTTAACACGTCCGGTGAGACGCTGTCGCGATAGTAGAAATTGTCCGACGAAGGACCAGCGCCATTAATTAGTCCACTGAGCGGCGGCGAGAGTGACGGCCGTCCGGAAGTGGAGGTCGCCGGCGAAGCTAAGTCTGAATTACCGGGAAGAAAGTTCATCTCGGAGCCATCTCGGCACCACAGCTGCCGCATTTCCTGGCGCCGTTGTCGCATAAGTGTTTTGTACTCGGAAATGCGCATTTTCTTGCCATCGACGATGCAAGTTCTCTTTGGCCGTGGTCGATACCGGTAATCGGGATGTTTCTCCATGTGCAGCTTACTCAATCGTGATTGCTCTTCGTAGTAAGGTTGCTTTTCAGCGTTTGACATGGCCTTCCATCGTGCTCCAAGAATTTTTGATATGTTAGAGTTGTGCATGTCGGGGCAGGCTTTCAGGATCTTTCGGCGTTCATCCTTAGCCCACACCATGAAGGCATTCATGGGCCGTTTAATATGAGGTTTGTTCTCAGTATCGCGTTTAGCGCTTGGTTGCCGGACAATCTTGGCTTTCTCATTGTTGTCCTCAGGCAATTTGTATGCACCTCCATCATGCGGACCCCATAATGCTATAAAAATGTACACAATTATTAGCCACGTGGCGTAACAGAAGTCCAATACTTACACTGACATGTAGAAATAAAGTCTGCATCGTCTTTTCCTGGCAATTCATCCCGTTTGCTCTGATGAGGCGCGGAAAATCCACCGTAGTACGGAAAAGCAGGACTTTTATCAGGCGACAACAATTCTTTCTTCAGCGAATTGGGCTGCAGTGGAAACTGTGGGGGCAAACCAGCATACGGGGGGAATGGGCGAGACATCAAAATATTAGGTGCAGGTATCAGTTTAGGTGTCGTTGCGGCGACAGGTTGCTCATTATGATGGCCAATGGAAGAATTGTGGGGACTTGATCCAGCCGATCCAGAACTCGACGATTTAGGTTTGCTTAAGTTCAGTGGCGCATCTGGATCAGATGGTGGTGGTGGAGATGGACTTGGCTGTGGCGGCGGTGAACGCTTTTCCATACCAGCGGACATTTGGCCTAAATGAGTAGCGGATAGCCAATTATGTGGGAAAGGAAGCATCTAAGAGATACAAAATAATTAAAAAAAAACAAAAAAACAATCATTGGCAATTATCAGTAGCTAAACATACATTCTTCGATACACCAGGTGGAAGTGCTGGCAAACTGCGCAGCTGCTCCAAAATCGGAAAGTACATAAGACTTTGGGGACCTGCAGCACTCGGGTACTGAGCCATGAGCTGTCCTTGCAGTTCCTGTAGTTTCTGCTGCTGCTGCATGAAGTGCTCATGTTCGCGTTGTCGCTGCCTCTCTTGTTCCTTTTCTGTTTCATTAATGAGTTGACTAGCGGCTAGTTGCTGCAAAACGAGGAAAAAAGGTAAGTCACATTTCTTAATGACTAGAATCTAGTCTGTGCGAGAAAAATGGTCTGAGTAAAAAGGAGAGCGATCAAAATAAACAAGTCGCAACTCATCGCAGTGAGGATAGGTGTTTTGTTTTTGTTACTATTAGAATCAACGTTATGATCGTTTTGTACGCAAGTCAGCTGAATAACTTGTATGCATGAGGATACATTAGAAAGAAGTTTGTCCATCTGTTACATTCCTACACCGGGTTTTTTTCTTTAAGTATTTGCAGGTTGCCAAGCCGCCTACTGGTACTAAATATAAGCCGGCATCCGTCCAAATTTATCCTCCATTCACTGCAACTTCCACAACATCATTCCGTACAAGATACCTACCATAAGCGCACCGAACAACATCGTCGTAAATATTTAATAAATACTCGGCTTGATGATGGCAGGAATTTCAGATTCCTTCATAAGAGGAACTTGTGGATATAATATTAACTTGTAGTAATTAAAGTCATACGAAAATGGACGTAGTGCTCAGAAGAGTTCGGTTTGAAATTAACTGGTTCATTCATGGGAGCGGGGCAATCACGGCGGCAATCAGAAGAACGCATATCAAGGCTCCAACTTATTTATTGTACATGTTGATTCATTTGTTCATCCAGTCTGTGCAAATGAGCGAATGAAAGAAGCTTTTATTAACGTGTGGATGCATCTTGTGGCAATATTATTTAGAGATCTGTCACACATTTAATGACAACCACGAGATTGGTAGTAACAGATCTCAGAACTCCATACGAAGTTGAGGCTGCTCGCAAATAATAAGAATACTATGATACGCATCAAGGCGGTGCTGAACTCGGATTGCATATACGTTTAGATGCGCTTATGCAGCCAGCTTCAGAGCTCGAGATTATTCTAGTGTGTCGGTCATTATTACGACATGATGTATCTCTTCCGGTGCGTGTTAATTACTCGACCAGCTAAACAACAAGCTGCGTTAACAATTTAGTCGATCTTTCATTCGGTTTCTGCATCAGATAGAAGGCGGTCTCTCTCGCTCAAACCTAATGAATGGACCATGAATAGAATTCAGCTGCACGCATTTTTCTTCTTGCATTTTTATCGCTTGCAACTATCAAATATAATACGCTTATTGCAGACACCAAAAGTAAAAAAGCATTGAGAAGTACGGCCCTTTCTGAATGTTCGGATATTTTTAAAGATTCATTCATAATTTAAGCTAGCCATCTTTGTATCTCCTGGATTTATTACTGGCACCATCAATTTTCCGTATTTTTTTCGACCTGTAGTTCGATAGGGTGTAATAATTCAGGATATTTATTACCTAGATGAGCAACTAGTAGGTTTTAAAAATAAGAGTACTCTGTGTGAAACACCAGGTTGCATGAAAAAGCAACAAAACATCCATTGGGCTTGTTCTGGAAGAAGCAAGGAACGAGTTAAATATGTACGTGAGACATAAAATTGCCAACAGACGTCTAGTGCTAACAGACAAGACGCAGTCAAGCAGTTTACGGAGAATCAAAGTGTAAGATAACCGCTCGTGGTTCCGCATCTATTATAATTAAGAAAATTAAATTCAGATGCTAGGAGATCAAACGCTGCCAAAAAAGCAATCAAAGTATACAATTAGAAGTCAGGAGATTCGTGTTCAGATTAGTTCAAGATACATCAAGCTCGCGTCTTGAAACTAACTGAAAGCACATAAAATGCTCTGGAAACACAAAGCTTCTCTCGTCGTCTTCCAATTTTGAGCATAACAAAGAGGACTACTATGATTACATATGCGTGTCTTAACATAGCATTCAAACGTGTTCAGCTCAGAAGTATTTTGCATCTGTTAAACACATGTGGACGCCGGATATTCTCCAGAAACACTCTCCCGAGACACGCCACGCATTTGTGTTATTATGGATATTTATTCGAACGCACCGCGTTTAAACAAAGTGACTGGCGAGACAATACCGTCCATTGTAATATAATCTAGTCGTTCCTGAAAGTCAATGTGGTAAACTTGAAACGGTCGGGAAATATTTCAGCTGCGTTCGAAGCTTTTGATGGGAACAGATAAATCAAATGAACGCGGTGCGTAGCGATTATATGGTTGCCTACATTACGAAACCATAACTGATTTATTTCCCCGCGAAATGTTTACTGGAAGGAAGTAGCTAAATGGTGAAGGAATCTGAGTGGATCACGCGTTTTACGATCACCTCGTAAATCATCGAAACATAATAATTTAATTATCATCTGGTTTTGTGGGTGGTTTACAATTTCCGCTTCTGGTTACCCATTCTTTAAGACTTTCTTATTTCTGTTTGTTTTGGTATTCTCCGAAATTAATTTCGTGTTGCCTAATTAAACCGTCTCTTCATTCTTTGAATTCACACAGTAATATCCGGCATCCAAATCCGGATTCTTCTCGTCTGTGGCACACATGTACAACATACGCAGCCCTCTAATAAATGGCCACAAATGTAACAAAGTTTAACTGAGCTTTGTGGTCTGCGGTTAGGACTGGAATGTTCGCCAAGCGTCCATTCATCCTACGCGCAATTCCGGACGTAATCAAAATGTAAAAGGAGCGATTAATTAAAAGGAGTGCATTGTAACAAACGCGGTTGCAGTTCACTTTCTCGATTAGTGCTTGTGTCCAATTCCGCCGCGCTGATGGATGGAGTGCATGTATTGAGAGTTTGTTTATTATCGAACAATTCAAACGCATTAGAGTAACTCGACTGTTCCATTCCAACAAATAAACTCGTGTTAACTTTATGAACTGGGAAACAGTCTAGGGATGCGAGTGAACGTGTGCACGACGTTCCGCACGCATTGCGATGTGCAGCACACGGGCAAAAGCTCGGGATGTCGAGCGAGGATCGCCCGACCGACCAACTGGCGGGCTGATTTACAATGTTTACTCGAATGAATGATGGGCCGCTAGAAACAACAGCCTTCACGTGTTATATAAATCCATCCCGCATGCAGGCAGCCGCGGTAAAAAAACATCGAACATGACCGCACGATCCTCTTCTGCTTGTCGAATGATTCAACTTCGATTCGATGCTCGCGGTAAGCTTTGTCAGGCCTGACAAAGTTGCCTTACTTTGGGCTTATGCGATTGCGATAGGACTAAGTTTGCGCGCAACTCAGGCGAGGCCCAATGTCGGTGACGATTATCGGTAATCAACTTTTAACTCCTCTCCCGACAAGACCAGCTGGAATAAGCTGGAGATGGCATGTTTGTTTAATAATAATAATCGAAAATGTCGAATAGATTCACACTTTATCACTCTAATTACTGCGCTATTTATGTAGCCGGCTTGTCGCGGCGCAAATGTATGAAAAGAAAATTTAGTATCCCATTATTCCGAGCGCGATATAATCTAGCTGGAAAGCTTCACGATTTTCAATACGTGCATGCGATGCGTTTGTGTGGACGTGCGGAGACAAAAAGGACGACAGACGTCGGCGACACATCGGTTTGCTATTCCCTTTGGATTTGTCACGTCACTATGTACAATGGTCGAGTCTTATAATAGTCTCTCTTCCCTAGACGTAGGATTACGCTCCCTGTTCCTCCTTTTTCTTGCACATCTTCTTTGCACATTTCATCTCGCACTGCTGCGGCATATTCTCTTTTCGCTCTTCTGTCAAACTAGTTCACTTTTATATGAAAGTTATTATCACCTATGTTCTTTAATGCTCTTTGAAAAGGCTGCTGAGACGTAATCCGCTTAATATCAGCAGCACGGCGGCACGCACACAGGGTGTATGAATGGTAACAAAGTGCTCTTCGTCTATACGTGATGTCCTACAATGCGCGGCACAGCAGCCTTAGAAATGGAATTAAAATGTAATGCATGTCCGTCGCGCTGATAAAATGAAAAAGACAATAATATCGACGTCGATGTTGTCTGCGAGGCGACGGCTTATTTCCACCGCGTTTTACATTTTATCTTCCATGCGCCAGAACACTGACGAGATCAGTAACAAAAGTCTGGAAATAAGAAACGAATTTAAATTTCAGCACAGACCCGAAATCCCTCGCCGGGACACCGTGGCTTTGATCCTATAAGACAACAAAGTCTTATTGAGAAGTTATGTGCGTGCTCGCGGGCTTCATACACGTCCAGGGTGTCTATATAAGCGCACGCGAAGCAATGAAAATGTATTTTTAGTAACTGAAGAATGTTGACGATGATGATTTATATCATGACTTTCGGTTAACATTAGGATTCGCTTGACGCATGCATTTCCGTATGCTTCCTGGGAGTTTCATAATCATAATTCTTTGCGTTATCGAAACTTTATCGCGAGTGAATCTCTTGGCGCGGCGGCGATGCGGAGTGGATATAATTTTTAATATCCAGCCTGCACAAATTGCGCGCACTACCTTGGCTGAAGCGTCCACTATTCATAAATCTGCGCGCTGGCAACGAGCAAGAAATTTCTCGCTTGAGAAGAGGAAGTTATAGCTAGCGCAATAGAGCCGTCAACATTGGTATATACCGAATGCGATCGCAGGAATATTAAGAATCTGTTCGGCGACTGTCATGCGTAAAATGCTTGCTGACAGAGCCAATTGTGACGCTTGATTGTGCCGCCGCGGCTCTTTCGCCACCCGCTTTCATCGGCCTTATTTTCCCCAATGGGAAATCGATGTTCGCTTTCGCGTTTGTTTCCACGATGCCGTTGTGGGTGCGAAATACATCATGAGTCTGCTGGATGGGCCTTGGGGAGGTGACACATAGAGACGTCACTAGTGCAACCATGTAGGTAAGGAATTCGATTAAAACTATAGTGGTTATCAAGGGATGTAATTTATTTACTAACTTGATTCCAGAAAGAAGAATTTAATAAATCTGTAGAGAGTTCTTTTAAAGTCTTTTTCAAAGAAAGGCGTTTGATTTTTTGTTGAAAGGTAATTTAAGTATTAATAACCATATTTCAGGAACACCCAATCAATAAAATTCAAATTATAAGTCAATACTTGAAAAATATCATCAATTTTATTTACCATTGAGTGTCTTTAAGCACTCGGAGAATACTGAATGGCCAAATCTTCAAGCTTTCAAGGATTATAAAACTCAAACAGTGCAAATGTCATTTCATGCACGAAACATTGAAATTATTTAAACGTTGTACAATAATACACATATTACATATAGTAAAATATATAATTCATCTTGTGGTTTGTAAAAAATTTTGTGTTGTGAAAAATTACGCCTCCTGTATGACTCACTACGAATAAACTGGAAAGTCAGGTAACTCAGTTCAACCGGAGCAAAAAAAAAAATACGAAATTATTCATTCCTACATGTATCTTAGAAAATAGGAACTCCTATTAGAATTATTCCCATCCCATCAATGTACTTCTTGTACAACTCTGCCCATCAATGCTGATTCATCAAATCAGATATGTTTGTCCAAAAAGTATTCCCAAACTCCCAGATAGACAAAAGACCCACGCCGAAATAATGCACATTAAAATCATAGACGGATTACAAGTTAAGCTCTTTGAACCCATCACGCTTGGCATCGCCGATGTTCTTCTCGTCTCGCCAACTGCCGCCCTCCACGCCGCTCCATCAATGCTATGACGACGCATCACATCGTGTGTGCACAATCAACCGAAAACTACTGTTCTATGCCGGCGGGATGCGAAAAGGGGATGTATAAACATAATGTTTGCGTATTGTTTGAATACACTCAATTAGTGGCGAACACAAGACGCGCAGCACCCTTCAATCGTTTGGACATACAAACCTATTCATAAACGCATTAATCAACGAGATTTCCACATAAATATGCTCTGCATCTACCCAGGTGAGGTGGAAAACCCAAATCAGCGCCCGAATTATAACCACGAATAATAATTACGCTGACAAGGCTTTTCGGAATGTTTCGAAGGCTTGCGGCTTGGGACTTTGATTCATTTATTTGTCTTCGTCTTGTTTATTGTTTAGATTGAGTTCGCAAAGCGGATTGCGCTGTATTCTGTAACGGTGCTGAATAATGTAGAAATTCTCTCTGCGTGTGCTGTTGCGAGCACATATATTTGTAACATGTCGAATATGTCGTCGCTGAAATATTTAAGTCAATAAGAGGTCTATTGTGGGGCAAGTCAGGCGTGAAGATATAAGTTGAGGGCATTGTGTGCCAACCCAGCCCTCATGTTTCTGCCCGCTGTGCTGGAGCTAACCCCTGGTTGAACGCTTATGAAATATGATTTATGAACCATGCTGTCATAAGCCGACCACTGTTAGGAGTAATTAACTTTAGGTTTGGAGCACACGGCGCGATTAAACTGGAGGGTTAGAATTGGACAATGCAATTCTATTAGCAAAGCAATTAATGACACCTAAAGAATTATATTGTTTGGTTAGAACATAATTAGAATTTTGCTAATTTCATTTACTAGCACAATTGCATACACTTTAATGATTAGTAACTCTGTAACTAGATAAGTTTTATCCGTTTTGTCTTTATAGATATAATGTATAACAATTAGATAATTGTTTGATTGATTAATTTTAATTCTAAGCAGGAGTCGGCAACCTGCGGTCCTTTGCAACTTTTTGCGCGGCCCGCGAAAACACCAATGTGATTTAAGAAGAAACAACAAACTAATGGCGTGAGCGTACCGTTACCGCTGACAAAAATGTTCGGAATTATTTATTGTTTCCTTTCTTTTTTTTTTCATCTGTTTTGTCGATTTATTTCCCGCGCTGCACCTTGAGGCACAGTCTATTGTTCTATTAATCAACATTGAAATAATTTAATTTTACGTTCAGTGTATCTTATCGAAGTATTAGTTTCATAAATTGTCCATCCTATCTTTTAGGACTTCACTCGACTTGTGCGGTGCGTGATCCATCAATTCAGAGAGTCCACTCCGTGTGTTGAGCATCTAAAATGATAGAAAATCTCCACCCACGCAAAGGTCACTCTGTCCTAGGACTATGGAAGTGTAAAAGTAGTTAGTCATTTACGTGTTAGCGTCACTCTTGTGCCACCTGCGAGCTTGTGTTTCAAGAGGTCATAAGAAATGCATATTATTTTTACATTATTAGTAAAATAATTAGTGAGAAAAATTACGAATTTAATGAAAAGTGGTCTTTTTATTTAACTTTTTAATAATAACTACAATAAAGCATGATGCTTTACGACACAAAACATAGAAATGAATGTAATCAATCTGAATCCTAATTCAAATCATTAGAAACACAATATAATGTTATGAGAAAAATGTAAGGAACAGAGTACAGTATTAAACATCATTAACAAATGTTTTTAGCTGCTGTTAACGAAAATGTCCGGAACAAATTGAATTTGAAAGAAATTGTATGTTTGCACATATATTAACCGATATTAAACATATGTTCTTGAAACTTTTTGACATTTTTACACAATTTTGTGTAACAGCAGAATATGTTGCATTTTATTAGGTGTTTTCAATATGTACAATCTCAAGAGGGAAACATTTATAAAAATGACAACTGACTGTGCCACCAGACAAGTTCCAACTGGAGTTCATTGATTTGCAATCTAACAATATATATAAATATTTTTGATGAAAAATTAAATTCATTATGTTGAAAAATTGCACTATAACACGTACTTTTCAGTACGTACGTACGTTCAGTATCATACTGATCATACTAAAGAAGGTAACATGCCGAAAACGTTTTACAAATCTTTTTAAAGTACGTGTTATAGTGCAATTTTTCAACATAATGAATCTTAAACACTTCGTGACCACACTCAACAATACTCCAAAAACTAAATTATTACATTATATTTAAATCTACCAGAAAACAAAATTTCGCATTTACGTAAAATGTAATATCAATGATTTTCATTTTCTAGAATAAATGTAATAAAATCCAATCGTAGAAAATATAATTGACAATCTCAGTAAGCCAAAACCAACCAGACTTCAATAAATTATTAGATAATATTCACGAATAAAAACGTATTGAATTTTAATTAATGAATAAATTGGAAGGTGTACCATGTTACCATGGGTAGTACGCGCAGGAGAGCAGGAAGCAAACCCAAGTGTATACGCGTCGATAACGTTCGTAACTATCAATTAAATGCTCGGAGGTGGTAGGGTAGTTTTAACGAACAATTGTCAGTCTTTCGTTTTATTTTTCAACATATTTATAAATTTATATATTTACATGTGCAGTTTCTTTTTCTTTTCTTTGTCTTTATTTTTATCGCCCGCGCAATTTACTGATTTAAACTGTTAGGGAAGTTCTAAGCCAGAATATGAAATAAATCATTTGGTCCTTTGTCTTTTTTTAATACTTTCCAACAGTGTATCGATTCTATGATCTACTGTTTAACCAGTTTCGATCAAAAGAAAATAACCCCTTCCAAGCACAATCGCACATTCATATATTGGCATAATGCAAATATTTGTAATACTTTATTTGCTTATCTGTCATACATCTTTGATGTCAAGTGGCTGGCAAAACCCCAGATATAATCCTAAAATAACATAATGCACAAACCCCAAACCCACCCTTGGCAGGAAACCGCAATTGGGGAGCGCTACAGATCGCGTCGACAAATAGCGAAGAACAAGGAAAGCAAAAGGGGTATTATATCATCATTACACGCAACGGGACAAAATAACAAGCGCTCTATCAAGTGGGTGGATTACATCCTCGAGTCGGTTTGTGCGGTGCGTGCGTGCGGCACGTGCCCTGAGCGCGTAATAAAGTGGTTTGATTGCGCACCACCGCCGAGGGTTGCTTGCACACGCACTAATTACCTACTTCCTCGTCCTTGCCAAATGCATTCTTTAATGGTGGCCTCACTGCCGCAACGTCGTAAATATTTAAACGTGTTGACAACACTGCGACGGTGGATCACTCAAAGCTCGCATCCAGTTTGTTCCATTACGAAATGCTTTATCTCGGCCAGAATTCATCGCTCCGTATCTCCATGTGTGTTTGAAATGCCGTCGCAACGCATTTCGTTAAATTAATACAGCGCCGGAATGCAATTTCCAAATATCTCGCCATGCCGAAACAACCGAACCTCTCCACATCGCTGCTATCTAATGTGGAATTAACGTAAATCTAAAAACATGTTAATCGATTTACATCATCTCACATGCATAATTTATCATTATTGCTGTGCGATGTAGCAATTCCACCGGCTCGATTCTTTCTTGCGTCCGTTTGACTAAATCAAATTTAATTAAAATAAATGTCCGATCATGTCCAGTGACGTGAATTATTTTTTCGTCCGGCCGACTCTTTTTCACATAAAAACGATCCTCACCTATCTGATCCCCGCGTCTCGACAGCTCGGCCGCATAGAAAGTATACCAATTAATATTGTTGAAATATATTTACACAAATTCGAATAAAATGTCTTCGTATCTTGAGAAGCGAGGCGCATTATTTATCACTGAGGAGTAGTAGGTTGGGAGCGAGTCAATAATTAGAATAAGTGCTCGTAAATCACCGGTTTTGTCATAATGTCAATCATAAAACATCGTACACTTGCGGTATTTCATGTGGTTGAATTCGTGAATGTTGGGCGGGCATTAACGTTGTAAGTCAATGCTAAATTTTCACTTTTATTGCTTTACAAGTTGACACTAAGCTACCGGGTTTATTCGAAACTTTGTCGCAAAGTAGTACAATTCATTTTGGTATAATGTAATTTATTTATAACTGTATTGTACAAATCATAAAGTTTTTCTAACATTTTTTTTGTGAAAAATCCTGAAGAATTATTAAAGGTACAATATCACCGTTGTATCTTTCAATGTTTATCCGGATCTTTTTTTATTGGAAAATCTCACTGGGTTTTCACTTAAACTTGTTTATAATTGGTCAAATGTCACCAATATTCCAGGAAGGATCAATTTTTCTTAACAATAAACAAGGTAACAAAAACCTATTTGTATATAATACAACAAGAATGATACAATTAATATTTTTTATTGTGTACATTAAAGATAAAATTGTATTTTGAAATTTCAGCAAACTAATTAATTACTCATCGCTTAAAAAACTTGAATATATTCAAATCTCACTTGAAAATGCATCATTTAAATAATCTATTTATTATTTGTTACACACAATTAGTGTTTGCCTTTATTGGTAGGCAGGTGAATTGCTTAAATAGATCCTGCCATTTGTACCTATTAATATATTTTTTCAGCCATTTCGTTTCTTCCTAGCATTTTATTGCTCTGCGTTAATCCTGGCAAAGTCTCCTCCTTTAATACGAATATCCTAATATAAAATGTGTTCATCGCTTCTTTCAGGTACTATGACGCGCAGGCAACAATTCTACTATTATACGGAATGCGAATCGAGCAGTGTAAAAACGCTAAAAACCACGGCATGATACAAAAATAGAACGGTGATGAGTATTTTAATATCACTTTCAGATATATTTAGTCCTATTACAATCAAAAATATCAACCACACGCGAATGACGCAATGTCGACGCGCAACTAGCGAAATAAATTATAGTAGTGGTCTTATTATGAGCGTCTTGTGACGCTTTTTTCAAGTCTCTTCCGCAAAGTGTTCTTCGATTTCGGAGAGACTACTAATGTTGATTAGGTTTTATTTATTAATTACTGCATTGAAAGCAGCTAGATCGACGCTTGGCAATTATGAATATCGAGTCATTGAAGCAAAGGTTAGGTATGCAAATGTAAGTGGAAAATATGAAAATATCTAACAATTTAATAGCGTGATGGGTACGTAACGCAATTTAAGTATTTTTAGGATGATGTCTTGCCCGCAGCTCCGCGCTCCTTAGCTTTAGCTCAGCTCACTTCTAAGTGCGTCGAAGCACGAAACACTTGAGCTTTTTCTGCAATCGCAGGAAATGTTTACACCAGCTGACTCAAAAGTAAATTATTACGAATTCGAATAGGTCCTTAATTGCATCCAAAACAATGCTCTTTCATTAGCCATTGATTAATCAGATCAGATGAGAAACAGGATGTTAGCAACGATAACGATTTTCGATAAAAACGTACGGCGTAAAATGGCATTTAATTATTGATCACGCATCAGATGAGATTGAAATCAATGCGTGAGCAAAAAAGAATTTCTATTTTGTGCGGCTGTGTGTGAAATCAAAGTTGGTATTAGAAAACAACATAAACAAGAGTCTCACTCATTAACTAATGTAGAAAAGTATAGACCGGCTCGAATCTGGCGCATCGCTATGACCATCGCATCAGAGTATTAGCATCAGATAGATAATATTATGGGAATTTATAATTGGAATAGCTAATGAGTGTGTTTAATGCGATTGGCTGGTATTTTCGATTGGAGCAAGGGATTAAATATGCGTGTCAATGATCTTATTAGCTCTTGTTTCGACCGCAGCAGTGCTCGTCCTTCTCGGTCGAAGGTACGACCGAGCCAGCCCTTTTCCGATTTTAATGCTTTTCCCATCCGAAGCGACGACAACAAATAAATGCCCATGCAATTGCGCGCGCTCAATGCCGAGGCAGTGGAAAAGTAACAACGCAACAACTAATGTAAGTGACAGCCACGTCGTGTAGACGCAGCCGGGGCAAAGTTAATTTTCCTGTTTTGTCCTTTATTTCAATTGCCTTTGATTGTAATTCGTGCGTGGCGCATAAATGCGAACAAAACCGGCGACCCGGGAGACTCTGCCGCGCGCCGGAATAATGAAATGGCCGAATGAAATAATGGTAATTTGTAATCGTTTTGCTTGTTATTGTGGCATCGCCGCGACTCTGGCCTGTTGTTAAAACAACGAGTTTCGAAGAGACGCGCGCAGGAAAACCGCGTACACGACACGAGCAAACAGCGCGATGTCGTATACAAGAAGCAGCGGCGTTTAAAGCACCTGTACTCGTAAGTTATAAAACGCGTCGAGGCACATCTCTCCGCCAGACAGAGATATTACACGCACGCGTATACAATGTAAATGTAATTTATTAATTTTGCGCGGGGATAACGAAGTCGCATGATTGACTTTCAAACTGGTTTAGAGCGCGTAGTTACGTACGGTGGTACGATGTTATTATAGGAAAACGACAGTCAATGGCCCGATATTATTTAATTCTATGGCGTTTTATGTGAAATTCTCTATTTGCTGTCTACCAGCAAGCAGGTTATCCTGCTCAGCTTGCCAGAAACAAGCTGGTTGAACTTTTTTGGCTTTTTTTCTCTCTACAAAATACAGGACCCAAAAGGAAAATTGAGACATCTCCTCAACCCATTCATTAGTCTTCGACCGAGGAAGTCATAAAGTAAACAAAGCAATTCACTTATTACAAAGAAACACTCACCGGATGTTAGCTGATCCACGAAATATGTATCTCTGCACGTCGCAGGGCACGAAAGGGGTTGATATTTATAATCCAACGCGTCTTTCAAACATGCCTCCAACGTGACACAATGTGCGGAATAATTTATGACGCTGGTGGTAAGTAACCCGAGACAAACCAGGAGCGACATCGTGTTACATAGCGCGCACCTATTTTTACACTCTGGATGAGATTGTTTGTTTGTTGTCGTTTCCAGCTACACTTTTCGGACGCTAATGAATCCCGAGACTTAATTAAGTAATTGCGTAATGGAATGGCATACATTGGACGGTCGAGCAACCCTATTTAGTGAAGAATGATCGGGGCGTGTTTAATAGCATTTTAACTGCCACATTAAATAATTACCGACGTGAACAACTTCGCTATAAATCACGATTTCTGCAATTAGTATTAATTGGGACGTGGGCTCCGATTTTCATCTTTTATAATGTCTCGGCTTTTTTTTTTTTTTAATGGCATGCGAGAAGATGTGACTGCAGGCGCACTAATAATGAAAAGTTAGCTCGAAAATAACGAGCTGCTCGCTTAGGAGGACTAAACAATTGTCTTGTCAAAGCGACGTGCCATGCAGTTTGTTGAAAAAATGTGTAAGCTACGCATGGTCCATCGACCAAGTGCATGAGGCGCGCGCGCGAGTCACAAATAATAATGCAATCTTTTGACAATTACGCGCCTGCTTCGTGCCAGAAATAATACAATTTGTCATGTGAATGCCTAATTTATCTTTCCAGCTCGTGCGTTGTACTGCTGCACACGAGCGAGGCCTAAGAGTTTTTTGTTCTTCATGTTTCTTGCATAAAAAGAAGAGATTTGCTGTTATTAAATTAACCTAGTAATAAAATCAACTCAGGAGTATTTTCTAATCGTTATTTGATTGTGATCTTCTTGCGAAAATTTAATCAACCTTGTTGATTGATCCAGTGTTGGTAGAACTAATTTATGAAAATTGGAAGCAGAAAACTTCTGAAACGAGACACTAGATTATTATTATTATTATAGCAATATCTAACTAAACTATTAGCGCAAATTAAAGAGAAATTTCTATTCTGCTTCTTCATAATGAATATTATCATCTTGTCAAATAAATCAATGTTTAAGTACAATAAAAATGCTCAGAATAAATAATGTTCAATATTAAAAGCAATTAAAGCAAAAAACCATGTTGTAATCATAGGTTATAAACCTTTCTCACCTTGAATAAATATCGGTAGCTTTAGATAAATTTAATATCATCCCATTGGGACAGTTTTAAATATAGTCTTGCTTCTGGAATGGCCGTGGAAGATGAAATGCGCTTAAGTGCGGCGCTCGTCACTTCTTCGGAAGGCCCGATTGTATTTGTCGCTTCAACACGCACATATAAATACACTTTATCGCAAGCAATTTCGAAGAGCGCCAACATAATATGCAAGTGACGAAGAATAAGAATGAGAACATTTCACAACGTCGTAAAATTTCGTTTATTATTCAATAATAAATACCGGAGAAGGCGCGTTTATATAGCGCAACGGAGGCTGGGGCTTCGCTGTCGACTTTGTGCGCAACGCATAATAGGTATACCTATATTTATTCATTTCTTCTTCTTCTTCTTGTCGACTGACTGCATTATGTAACGTCATTATCTCGTCGCGCTGGCTTCACGCTATTTTCGATATGTGTACATAAAATGCCTTGAATACTCAGTCATTCTGCCGTAACAAGTACTTAATACAGATTTCCTCGACATCGCAGCGCTCATAAAAATTACCTCGACAACTCCCAATCAGCATCCCAGACTCAGACCAAATAGTAGCACAAATAAAGATTTTCCTTCGCACGTTCGACGCGCCGAGGATGTGAAAAGAAATCACCAAGCAACACACATAAATTATAATATTTCAACGTTGCCACTTTTACACCTTTTGCCCATTGTTGTTTTGTCTAATTTAATGGTTAGTCACAATTCGATCGCCTCTTGTCCAGTTTTGCGCTCAAAGCATCACGACCAGATGGGAAAGCTAATTGGTAAACCTGCTGAGATGACTGGACACAACAGTTTCGCGGAAAAAGACGAAGCCAACCAAAAATAGCGTACTAGCAGTTAATGGCCATTATACAAGTATTATGCTTATATAATGTATGCAAATTATTTCGCAAGCAATAACTTGTTACTATAATCTTCCAGCGAGAATAATTTACTTAGATTATAGTTTGGTTGTAGTCGTGCTGCTATTTGAAGAAAGCACGCAGTGCGCGTCCAGCGCCGGCTCAATTTGAATTCAAATTGCGGAGTTTATTTTATTAAAATATATTCAAATAATGCGTTTTTACACAAATAAAGTAGCGCGTCAAAAGCGAACATTCTTGTAGCCGCGGCATGCGAACAGCCTATAAAACGGTAGAGGAACAACTGAAGTGCGCCGTGTGCAGGAGAAATGGTTATTTCAACGGCTTTGCCAAATATGTGCCTTAATTACAAAATGCACTTCTTGCCACGTGTCATAAACCAGTCAAAATATTGCTAGAACATTAAGGGCTAACGAGCTTTCTGAACAATTATTTACAAACATTAGCAAATGTAGAAAATTCTTCGAAGGTATGAGGAGTAATTCTAATTGAAAAAATGGCAAAAAAAAAGATAAAAATCAACAGCAAAATCAGGCTGTTAAAAACTAAGCTTTGTCTATTTTAGTTGTTGTTGAAACTATTTCTTTGTACAGAATTCAAAAATTATTTTTGCTTTATTGAGCTTTAAAGTTGCGTCTTGGAATGATTCACTCAGAAAATATCACTTTTTGCTAATGTTCATTCGGTGGTGGACAAATACTACCCCCCGCAAAAAAAAAGTTAAGCAACGCTCATCTAGTATTACACAGTGATTAAACACGTCAATTGCAATCATCCGACTAACCACATCGCGACCGAGATGGACGTGATGATGCTGCGTGAGATTAATTCCTCTTATTTATACGCTTTATTTATACAACATATGAATTTTAAATCTTGCAGTGGCCCCGTCGCCTGTCATTCCCAAATTAAAACTAATACAAACATTGTACTAAAAATAAAAAGAAAAATCGCTTTGAGCACGCGCACCTATGATCACACGGCCGAGTTTTTTTTTTTTTTTCATTCGTCGCGCCGCGGAAAATATTAAACCCAAGCGACATAAACTACGACGAAGGGAGATCTCCAGAAGAAAACTAATCTTATCCCTCGACAGGCATTAATAAAGATACAAGTGATATCGGTGAAAATTCCAATGTGTACTGTTATCATGCCAAACACTCAAGTTGTTATTCCATTCTTGAATTTATTAATAGCATATTAATGTGTCTCTACTGTTGCTACTGTGTGGATGTGTACTTTGTTCGATTGAATCGTCCTACTCTCCCAGTTAACACGAGGCGCACTTTTTCGCCGGTTATCTGTGCATAGTTTGCGAAAGATTGGTGATTCTGTGTTTGCAAACTCGTGTTTGTACTTTGGCATTGTTAATGCAATCGCATCAATCGGACGGCGAATAAAAGCAAGTGGACAATTAATTGATTGTTTATTTCGAATTTCGCGTTAGTGTTTGGATATAAATTGAAGCTGTCAGCAGCAGGCAACCAGTATTTATATTTGCAACCGGCGTTCAATAGTTTTAATTACAATTATGCTTTCGTCAAATGGTGTGATAAGAAAGTCGTTAATATTGATCACTGTGTTTTGTAGCATTTTCTTTCCATCATGTTGCAATGCAGGCACTCGTAAATTGCTAACATTCGCGTTTGTTAAACGATGCACCTTCCTCAACATTATCCGGTGGCACTTTAGTCTTGTTGGCATCTTGGCATGAAAATGCATTAGGTTGCTTGGATGCAGCCAATGTACTCGTGCCAAACGCGCACATATTACATCGAAGTGACTTGCATTTATAATTGTGTTAAATTACCCGCACACCCTAAGATAAGCGCACTAATTTAATAATGCAGGTAAAATAAGCAACGTCATACTGGAGCAATGGGAAATTCGACACGGTCGCTCCTGCAGCAGCAGCCTGCGATTCGGATGCTCGGTTTGATATGCAATGACACGTTTAAAATCGGAAGCTCAGGACACACCATCAATAACGTGTGGTTATGATGAAAGCGCAACAAAAGACCACTTTGTTATCACTTCAAAGGAGTAGACAGTAAATAAAACTATTGTCTGTCCACGCAGGGAATCGAGGTAAAATGGAGTTTGCTCCGCAACCTCACGGACGCAGTGATTATTCACAGTGAATTAAAATCGGTACGCCTGAAAGCGCATTCACTGTGATTAGTAACATTAATAGACCGTCATTACAGTATATTGTGGGGTATCATCAATTCGAAAGGATGGCATGCACACAGAAGGCAGAGACAAACAAATATAGTGATAGAATGATAGCCGCCAGCGTGGATGGTGTCCACGCCCGAGCGAATATCGAGCCACATCAATTGGCATCATGGAAATTAGTTGTTATTGTAGAGCATGTTGGGGATATCAATGCGAATAATGCGTAAACAAACACGGCACGAGCATTATAATCAGACCAATATTTGGCAAGGCCCTTTGTGTCGTCCAGCGCTTCCAATTGATACGGCGTCGAATAGCTGGGCATGAAAAAACCACCAATCCAATTGCAGCATGATGCTGTCGATGTGACTAGTGAGACATAAATGCAATATCCATTATTACTATTATTATTATTTCTTTGGTTAGCATACAAATAAAAATATGGGCTTCAATTATTGAAAGTTAGAGATAGCAATCATTAGAATACCTGCAGCTTTGATTCACCACTTCTCTCCCTTTGAAAATCAACGTAGTCAGTGGATAGTGCTCGTCGATAAGATAATTATTAAAATGTTATTTGTTCAGCGGCAGATTTTTTCGAAAAGAACCGGGCAGCCATTGATTTCCCCGTCGGGAAAGCATCGAAGCGAGAAATAATAATTAAATGGACGCATAAAGAGATGCGCAGCGCGAATCCTGTGGTAGAATGGAACAAGTCCCACCCTTAAAGATCACAAGCGCAGGAAAACAAGGATAGCTCGTTTCGCATCTCATCAATGCATACATTCCACGCGCCGATAGAGAAGCGCGATATAAACAGCTTGTACAAATATTGCAAACACTGAGGAGTTGGCAGTTCGAAAGCGTAGAATGGGTAGGTTAAGATCAGAAAGCGCGCAACTTTGATTTCCATTACTTAATTACACAGAGAAACTGAATTCGGCATTGCGATGCAATGTGCCGTCGCCGTAAAGAGCGAGAAATAGCGGCTGCCGCTCGCGCGCGCGCCATTACCGCTCCCGAATTCCGGGAGGATCCTTTGATGGTTCCAAAATCAGATGCCGCGCGCCGCTTCAACCCCGGGGTGCTAATGATAACGAGATTAGCTACAATTACACACCGTCTTCTGACTGCACACCGCGCTCGTTTCTCGACCCAAAGCGAGCGCGCCGTGTTCTTCACCTCATGAGAGATGCATCCGGGGCGCACAAGTGTACACTCTGCATAATACGTCTGTAATTTATTATTATTATTTGCGTACACAGTTTTGAGCGTCTTCGATTCGTCATTCTCATATCACATGCGCCTGCCTTTTCAGTCAGGGAATCTGTTCGTCGGCTTACACTAATTCCGCCTGTGTGATGCATATCCCCGTAGTCAAATCCGGCGTTTGTGCTGCACAATTTGAATGAAAACGCAATCAAACCGCCCGCGCGGCTACCGGCTATGTGTGGAGGGATGCTGACAAAGAATATTGCGCGTCATTGTCCGTGGCAAATCCTGAGATAGCACGATTATACGCAGCGTGCAAACTGGGAAATGCACTCAGTTTTGTCAACCCGCGTGGACGAGTAATAAATGATGGCCATAAAGCTAAAGACAACACGAGTTTTGCAGCGATCATGTTATTGATGGTGCAGATGATGGTGCGATGTTTGCATATTAATTACCGGATAATTATGCAAGTTGCTTGGATGCAAGCATCCTACTTTTGTTTGAGTCTGCATTTCGACTTGATCGTTTTTGTTCCGTACAAACCTGATACAATAATTCTACGAGGCACAGGACGTTGGAATGTTGGCGTTTGTGCACTCTGCATCCACGAGAATTAGAAAAAAGCATCATGATGCTGTACGTATGCAAATTGCATGCGGCTAGTATTACCAACTGATAATACCTATGATTAAATCTGAAGAGAGCAAGGCGCAAACATCGAAAGAAATATTAGATATTTCTACGATGTGTCTGAGTTAACGCGCTTAACGTTACTATTTATTCGAATTAATTTACAAAGATCGTAGATCGGTTGTCAGGAAACGTAATACGAAAGCGAAGAAGAAGAACAGGCTCTAGTAATTATAAATTTACTTCGCAAACAAACAAACCTCTCGACTGGCGAGCGATACATAGGGATGCAAAGCTCGTGGATTGCAATGATAGAGGGAGGGGGAATGTAACAAACCACATTTCCGATTCACAACGACGTAACTTTAATGTTTGCAATATACATCATTCAAGAAGACGAAGAGAAGGAGTCGCGCACGTATTTGCTCGCGTCGCTTACTTTTGTTTGTGTCAACCGAACCAATCAGAGAAATCTCCAACTTAACAATTCCGCTGTATGTTTCACTTCTGTGCGGAGCGCGCGCGCAGAATGCAATTATACGTTTGCATATACGCTGCAGCCCTTCCACTAAGATGTCTCTTCTCCGCCTCAGCGCTGCAGATAATGAATGGTAGAATTGGAAACTTGCTCTTTGATCATCATTCATCAACACGCATGTTGGCATAAAGTAGAAAGACATTAATTGCGGTACCATTTATTATCGATCCCTTATGGGCTGTTAGCATACCAGTTCACGCGACAGTCCGATAAAAAGCTCTGCGGATTTCGTCAAAAGTAGACAAGCGACTGTCCAAAATGAAAAGCTTTAAGACTATGCGTGAAAAGAAAAGAGTTGAAGGGACGAAGGAAGCTTAAAAAACTTATTTTTGAGGCCGGCGAGATTTGAACGGATTTGTTGAAAGAGTAGTAGACGGACAAAAAGCCGAGCATCCTGACGAATGTGTGGGTAATTAGCGCAGACTGAAGGAAAATAATAAAATAGAAATTGATCAGTAATGAAATTATGCATACTGGCCATTTTGCCATTAATTACGCGCCTAACATTCTACTCGATTGCCGCCAATTGGCAGGCATCGTATGCATGAAATGATAATCATTCCCGGAGCGTTTTATCGCAGTTATCATCATAATACGCGTTATAGGCTTCACCACTCGATTCCATTCAGCAAGGATACAAAGCAGTGGCGCGTTCAGTAGTGCCATCCTGGCAGCTAGCGGCGGAGGAAAGCTGCGAGTGTACTTTGAGTTTCGATTGGTAGTCCGGCATGAATATATTATAATTTATGATTCTCTTTAACCTTACTTCTATAAAACTAAAAGCGGCACGGTTTTAATACATCCTCGTAAAAGCTGAGTTTAAAAGATCCGCACGATGGACATTGCCGGGGCTGGCGAGTTTACGACAAGCACGAAGAAGAAGATACGCCAATCGGTGCGCGCCGCTCGCGTTTGCTCTTAAGGTTTAACTAGAATCATCAAGTATGTAACTGCAGTCAGCGTTTCGATGCGAAATAAATATATAAAATTGACCGCCATTAATGGAAAACTATACAGTTGATACTTAACAAAACTTATAAACGCTGACTGAATCCGTGCGCTCGGGTGGAAGCCCTTTTACGCGCGCGCATTTTAAGCATTCGCCGATTGAGAATTTATTTTTTATTCGCAGATGCCGCTCGTTCCGCCGCCATACCTATAGATATTTTATCCCCCATTACATTTTAGCCTTTTTACGTTGATTTGATTTGCGCCCGAAGAGAGAGGAAAGTTTCGAGCATTTCCAGGCATCGAAATTCGCGCCGCGCCGAGGCGAATTATTTTTGTATAATAAATACGCGAGAAAATGTTTCGTCTTTGCATTAATGCGATTTCCCGCAGGCAGGAAGAGCGAGCGGCGGCAGGATGACAATTTCTACAGCGTGACGCATATGGCGCGCCATTGTGTGCAGACTCGCCGCCAACCTGAAAGCTCGTTTTGACCAATGGCCATTCGTCGTCGCACGAGGCCAATGAGCAGCTAAATGCGCGTGGGTGCCGTCAAGGATGAGACAATGCGCGGCGCCTAATGTGCCATCATTCGAAACCATATTCAACTACTGCAGCCGAGCTTTTCAGCAGCAAACACGCGCGCCGCGCCCATTAGCACAAAGCATCCCTTCCACGCGCCTCCAACCCTTGTTTCCTTTTGTTTCTTTGCAGGAGCAGCCCTCCGTTTGAGCTATCATCGTTCGTTTGGAGTTTTCCGCTTTTTGTCGGCGCCCGAAACACTGCGATGCGCTGAACAAAACCACAACCTTTTCCTCCGCCTAGTTATCGACGTAGGAAAATTACAAAGCTTTACTGTTTCGCCGCCGCCCGTGTGCGTTTTCACAGAGGTAGACGCCGGCAGCCAGACGGAACCGCACGCAGCCAGGCATCGGAGAAAGAGACATGAGAAAAGCTCGCGTACGGCTGTAACATTTTACAGAAAACAGAATCAAATGTGTAACTTCAATGGAAACGCTCCGTACGTAATAGGGCTGGGCATATCACAGAGCATCTCGTTCATTATTCATTTTTGTATGTGTTTTGTGCACTGCGTGCCATACACACCACCGCCGTATGTTTAATTTAACTTGCATGTTGTATTCACGTTTTCCCTCTACGCTCTTCAACACGAAAGGGGAAGGTGGTGGCGGTGGCGGCGCGGAGCATTGAATTTTTGTAATTCGTTATTTTGAACTCTTGACGTCCCCGGCACTAACACAACACTGAGGGGGATGCGTGTTACATCAAACCTATTGCGAGCTTGCTTGTCGTGCCGGCATCAAAAGAACAAGTCAACAAGGTGACCTGAATGCACAAGAACGCGAAAGTATGCAAAAGACGCACGCGCCTCTTGCAATGCCCTTGGTCGGCCAAAATAAAAATCTCGAACGCAACCCCACAAGAAAGGAGAAACCAACAAGCTGCTTTATGCACTTCCTCATACCAAATTGGATTATCCTTGTCCGCATTCGAATCTAATCGCGAAATAACGCGTCAATATGAATAATTAATTTCGGCGAATGTTGGGGCAACAACGTGCTGAAAGCGCATGGAAAAAGATGAAACGGTCTCCTACCTTGTGTTCGTTCTGCTGCTGCGATAAGAGCTGCTCGCGTACCATCTGCAACGAGAATATCATCTCCGAGAGCCGGCGCTCCTTCTCCGCAATGTTATCTCCCGGCAGCGCCTGGTGCAAAGCGGCCGCCCCCTCATCACTGCAAACAGAGAAATCATTATTGCAGAAGCTATTCTAGCGCTTCTTTGTACATATGTTGGTTGCGGCGCGACAGGCAGAGATCGAAGCGGAGATAGCGAAAAGAGTAATAGAAAGACGAGAAGAACAAAAGCAGCCAGCATGCAGCGGGAGAAGATGTCACCATTAGCGCCACCGGACAGCACAAGTAACAAATATTCAAATGCAACGAGAGCGGCGCATTCACAAGTTTGTTAGTCAATCTATTATTCAGGCGCGACGCTTGGACGCGGGCTTCCGTGCCGGTGTCATCATCTCAGTACCAGCCGCCCTTCAATGTGCACGTCCGCCAGCGCCGGGCACGTAGGACGGAGCGTCTGACCTTAGACCAGCGCCTCCAGTCGCAGTTCAATAATGTAGTATGCATTAGATATTAAATTAGCCCAACTACTGGGCTTGCACGCTGTGTTTACGTGTCCCGAGGTGGGAACTTTGATTTTGCTCTCTTCATCCAAATTCAGCGCGCAACGATGCATTATTCAAATGTCTTCAATCAAACACGGCGTGTGTTGTAAAGACACACTCGGAAATGTATTTATCAATGATTTATATTATTAGCCGCCGAGTGCATTACGCAATCTCTCTCAGCCAGAGAATGAATGAAGTTAGGAATTGGGTTAATCGGTTATGAGCCTATGTTGTATAATTTTTACATGCGTGCTGAGTTATCGACCAATACGGGTTCAGAAGTCAAGGCGAATTCGATGTGTTGTTGGACAAATATACTGATAGCACACAAGCTTGGAAGAAACGTGCAAAGTCGTAGAGGAAAGAATGCAATTAACATTTGCATTCGGCACTCACGAGTTGTTCGGCGTCGTCGACGGCGTCGGCCGCTTCTCCTCTTTGATTGTGCTGTTATTCATCTTGGAAGTGAGCCGCTTCAAAACGTCATCCATCGAACGCTTGACAGTCGAATGCGAGGAACTATTATTATTGTGTATACTACTATTGTTATTGTTATAATGAATACTAGTCGTCTTGTTCAAGTCTGACGTCGGTGAGCTGCACTCGGACGAGTTCCGCCGCGGCGCGCCGTTATCAATGTCTTTCACGAGACGCTCAGGAAGCATCGCAAGATTAATCAGCGCGGGCGGTGTGCTAGTAACACAGCTCTCCGCCACCGCTGTCACTCTTTGCTTCTTCAGCGGAGGGCTGCGATCCTCTTCGATTCCGTCGTCGCTGCCGGAAAGAGACGGCGACGATGATCCGGACAATTTGTATGATTTGAACGGGGCGGTATTGCAGTGATCCTCTTCGCCGAGGTCGCTCATGTTGTTGCTGCTGGTCTCGTCGAGATCAGTGAGACCACCGCCATCGCTGCCGCCGCCGACAATTGTGGGCGGGAGAGGCGCAAGTTCCTCAGCCACCAGGCAACCTGCGCCGGCGCCTTCTTGCAATTTTGTCGGTGGCGATTTTCGTTTCGAAGACATAGTTCTGAAACAATAACAAAACACCATGTATTCTCGCTTGCAAGGCCCGTCGAATCCTCAACTTCTTCGTGTGGAGACGTGTTAGTAGCAGCAGTGAGTGTTTGTTATTAAATGTCCATCAATATTCCCATTAAAGATGTGAGTGTGTGTTATTTAATTAGCCCCAAGGAGTGAAAGCCGCATGCTAATTTCCGTTGACAAATAACATCAAATTGCATTTGGATTTGACCAGCGCGTACGCTCCTCCTTGGCGAAATGTCGCAGCCAAATTGCGAGGCGAATATGTAACGAATTCGTCTCGGTTAAGAAATTGGATGGCGAAACACTTTGCATCCGCGTTAATTTTAAGTGCGGCAAGTATGGAGAGTTTAGACAGTAGTGAAATTATTATTTCAAGCAAAGATAAACCTCATGGTGTTTATATAACGTACTGCGTTCTGAATCATGTTTTGTAATCAAGGGTCACTAATGTGACCAAACAATGCTCTACATTCGATTAAGACCAGCACTTATTATATAATTTTTTTATCTTCAGGTCTGATTAAAGCACAACAATAGCATTATTTAGCTCATTATCTACGAAAAGACCTCAAAATAAACCATATTATCAACTTTGTCTTATTTTCTCTCTCTCTATATATATTTATTCAGTGCACATTTTTATTTCAAGTTGAAAGCTTTTGATTGAATATGCTTAAATGATGTATATCCTTGGTGGAGGCGCCACGACAAACAAATAGCAATAGCAGCAATCGCTTTCATTATATACTTTGGAACAGAAAAGAAATGCTAATATTCATTAAAATTTCCCTTTATATAGTGTCAAAGCATTGATTCTTTTATGAGTTTGCAATGTGTATTGAGTGGGGAAAAAGACTGCTGTCCTCGAAATATCGGTCTTGGTGAAATGTCGGGAAATAAACACCATACAAGAAGAACCAAATGCAAACCAACAAATTTACATTCACGTAAAAAAAATCTTTTTTTTTTTGACAATCAATAAATAGATTTTCTTTAGTATTGTTTGGATTTTAATGAAAATAGAATCACTTGACGTCAATTATATTCACCATTAATGCAAGGTTTTTAAAGCGTGGCAATAGTTTGGCAATTGAACAAACTTCGAAAACGAAAACTTTTAAACGTGCGTAGAAATCACTGCGATCCTATAATATTTATACTGTTGCATGGTAAATTGACTTCTTGTCCACTTGCTCCCTCAAAATCACTTCCTTGGTGAACAAAGTCACTCGTGATGACTGTCATTGTACAACAAGTTATAACAGTCATTATGTAATGCTTTTGTATTCATTGCATGCTAGATGGAGGGTTGGCAGTGAACAAAACAGAATGTTCGAGTACTGTGCAGCATCCTCCTTCAGAAAAGAATAGAAAACAAACGACATGTGCGATTGAATCCCCAAGCAATGAGGCATTACAATCGTGGCGTTATTGCTCTAATGAATAAGTCAGAAAACTAATGAGAATTTTATCAACATGTAATTATCCGCGTCTGCACGCTTTTTGTGCGAATTGTTTATTCAGAATAATCTCGGAGAAATATGTGGCCAAGTCGTATAGAAAATGCAACAAACGGCAAAAACCGATGCATTCCAATGTCGCTCAGTTGTAGTCAGTCGCAAACGCACTGCGAAATATTGTTGATTTTCTTACCGGCTGCTACATATGAAAAAAATGAGTAATTGCAGATAAAGAGCGCGTTTACACCATTAGCTCGTGCGCCTTACATGGATATAAAGCTCTCGGTGGCAGCCGGTAAAAGCACGCAGGCCAACAATTGCAATTAATATCATATTGAAGATATACAAGTACCACATTGTTGTATTGAATGCGTTGCGTTCCATTCTGTAAATTCCCAAGAAGTAACGTGACATGATTAAATCAATGCTGGCGTACGTTAGGACTGAGCTGGAGTACAATTCCTCCGTATCCGTCACTAGCTGCGCTCCGGGCATTGAGAAAAAGTTTGCATCGTTTATTAATATTGTTTTTAATTTGCGAATCTATTGGAATGTATTCCAGATAAAACCAACAACGTCGCGTGCGTTTTTATTTGTTTTGCATTATTTATTGCAAAACTCTCTCACCAATGAGAGAAGCATGCTATAATTTGAAAAACGACAAGGCACAAATTGCGAATTGATGATTGAAAATGAAACGGAACCGGACGTACAAAGCGTAATAGGCGAGCGAGTGATCCGAATGGCATTTCTATGATGAGGGAAATTGAATTGTCGTCCCGGTGAATCGGGCATCAGTGAAATGACACAGTCCGTCTCTAATAGCGGTTGTTTGAAAAGGGATACATTCGTGCTTGCCGCGAATGTGTACGTATGTAAAAAGGCTCGCATTATTGGGGTGGACAGTGCGAGACACAAAGGCAGGTCCTCGCCGGCGAATGGATCGCTTTCACAGATTGTGTGCCGATGCAGGACCTCTCCACTAAACTCCCAGCACAAATGCATACACGTTACGTATTATCCCCAAACGGGTTGGTTTTTTACAACCCTTAACAATCATCAAACAACGTCCAGGCGGATTGTTTTATGCAATATTCAAACGCAATAAGGATGTTGCAGAAGATATTTAAATGACAAATTCGTGACGTTAAAGTGCGGCATTTGTGCATTTGTCGGCACGCAGCGAGCGCTAAAAAAGCACCGTTATGGTAAAGGGAGCAGAAAGACAAACCGAATATGATCGAAATGCTACGGCGGAATGGATCATAAACATCGCAAACAACGATCATGTGTGTTATTCCAAGGATGCGCACATCCGTCGTGCGGCGGTGAAATATGGGCCCGTCGCATCTCGTTGCCCACTCAAAGCAACTCGAAGAGACAATTCCTTCACAAAACACTGCCGATCGGTTATAATGCATGCGACCTTCCCCCGAGGAGCAGCAAAACAAATAGACTTTGATCATATCCAATCCATCGATGTATTGAAAACGGAAACGATCGAGGAAAGAGGCGCTCGTAGTCAAAAGTTGGCGAATAAATCCATTTCCAATGAGGTTTTAATCTTCCCACCGCACTAGTTTCTCATTCATGCTCAATCGGCTGGCAATTGCGTAAAACCCATCGATAGTGAGTATAAATTAATTGGAAATTATTATTACTACAGTTCTACTCATACGTCATAAATAATGATCACTTTGTTTTATAATAAGCAAAGTCTGTTAAAAAATAAAGCCGCGCCGGACTAACAAATAAGTCGCTGTTGTTGTGCGCTTACGTAAACTTTTTTGTTGCACGTATTACACTTTATTCCATCTGCTGCTCGATGCATGCAGCAATTACAAAATTTAGAAATTGTGGCGATCATTTGGCCCAGTTTGCTGCGTATATTTTGACCTTTCGATGAACAAACGTCTATACTTTTATACGCGTCAAAATTGTTCAAACGCATTGTGAGGAGTAAAGTCTCGTGTCGGCTTGTGATAAAACTGGCATAATAACGACGAAGGTTACTTTTGATTTAGACCATGCTGGTGATAACATCACAGCCGATAATGTGCCATTAGAATAAAACAGTTCCGAAAGCACAGCGCCAAATCATCCTTGAAAGTCTCATCGATGGCGAACAGAACGGAAACTTACTCAGGAAAAAAGTGATGAATCTGTCTGAGCTTTGGCAGAGATGTAAAGCGACACCACGCCACAGATGTGACAATGCAATTTTCCTGTTCCCTAATCGAAGATAAGGACAAGAGGTTCGCCAATGACTAAGAAACATCTGTTTGCCATTTAGTCTGAAGACAAGCAACCACATCCTGTCCTGGTATAGATTGAAATTAACTATTCTGTCAAAATTTCCTCAAATTCCCACCCCCAATTCCACACGAGTATCATTCGAAGATATTGTGATAAATTTATGAACGTGGCTCCTTTTAAAATGCACCCTCTAAGTGCATGCCATAGCCGGTGCATGTGTGATCGAGGGGAGAGCCACTCGAAATGTGATTTATGCAGTTAGGTCAGTGGTGTAACCTGAGTCGCGCCATGCATGAACGAATTTCGAAACAGTGGATTGCTATTCTTTCTCGTTCATGATGAACCGATGGCATTAGGTAGTTGCAGGCGGTATTTAAAACAGACCGTGAGCATTATAATAGCCTCTCACTTGACGAAAACCAGATGCGCACCACTTTGCTTACTGAAACCGTCCACAATAAAGCGAACGAAGATTGCGCCTACAAAGCGAAGGAAACGACAGCGGCGAAATAATAGCCAGCAGCCGAGTGAAAAATAAAAAGCAGTCGTCGGCAGGCGCGTTATTAATATTTGACCACTTAGTGTTATAATGTGCGTGTTGGCAACAAAAGAATCACGCCGTTAAAAAAACTTTATTCTTTTAATAGATATTTCACCATTGCACTCAGCACGCGGCAGCATATTGTTGTAGCCGCCGGCGCGTTCTGAATTTCCATCTTTTCTTATTTCTATTTTTTCGCGCAGCACACTCACCGGACGGCAGCGATGAACATGTGGACAGCACACAATGACACGCGCCTGAATGACGCAAAGCGATATTAATATGCGACGCTATTGTTCTGGCAACAAAATCTATTCCCCATCGAAAAGCTCATTTATCAAAGCAATATGCGCGTTACCGCTTCATCAACCAACTCAACATCTCATGCGGCTGGCATCTCGATGGATGCCAGCCGCAGAGTCACAAGACAATAACGACGATTGTTCCATTTGTCTCGACAGGCCACGAGCTCATGCACTAGAAATAACACAAAACTACTCTACTCAGTTGCTTGCACCAAAAACGTATTCTAATGACCGTTGCGCCGTTCCGATTCAACGATAAATTAATTGTTCCGCGCGGATGACAAGCTGGTAACAATTGATGGCAACTGCTTCGCACTACTTCGTTACATAACAGGTGCCAATGGTGGTAGTGAGAAACAATAGGAAGCTGGCGTGCTTCAATCACACCCACGTTCTCAGGATGAACTTACCGCAGCTGTGTGATTAACTGGAGGTCAACACATGGCGAGAGCGTCGCCTGAGAGCGAACCTCTTGAAAATGTGCGGTAGCCACTGTGGCGAATGTCCTGCGCAACACCAGAAGCCGCGAATTACGCCGCTTGCAGTCCAGTGCCCTGCAAGGGATGTCACTCACTGAAGGCAGCCCCGACGATAGTCCTGATGCGCACCTATTGTTTACACGTCCACGATTGGCCGTCGCGCACTGTCCTCGCGTTAATCACTAAACAATCCGCACTAATGCTCCTCTGAATGTCTGGATGAGCACGGGATGTCGCAGCGTGTGTATCTCGCTCGTGCGCCACCAGCGCCTACCGAGTTGAAGAAGAGGACGCGTGTGCGTGCGCTGCGTGTTGCGATGCGTCTGGGCATCTAGCTGCTGCGAGTCGATCCGCAGGAGCGATTCCCTCTCCTCGGCGCGCGGCGGGTCGGCCGTGTTTTGCGGTGCTTTGCGCACCGCCTCGGATCCTCCTTTAGCGCCCACGTGGCTGGACCGCCTCCGCCGCCAACTATTATCCTCGCCGAACACTGCAAAGCTGTTTCCGCGGCGCGCGAAAGAACGTTTGCGGATTCGCATTGTTACATTATAAGGCGGAGCATGTTCTGCTAGACTCCCACGTATCGTCCGTGCGCGTTTAGCTCCTGCGAGCGACTCGCGCTTCCCGCAATATTGTCTTTGGACATACTGCTGTAAAGCGACAAAGTTGCTGCAATTTTATTTGTTCTCATCCAATCGGCGGACCACATTACAACTTTACAACTTACATTACAACGCACATTAAGCTAATCCCAAAACCTGATAATAATTAACAGCTCTAAGCTTCATTGTTGTCGCTACCGTTTTCCATGTGCAATTAATAGTGCTAATTAAAACGTTGCTTTTTCTTTAATGTGAGTAATAACTGTAATTAAAGTTAGTTGACTGCTATGCAATTTTCATAGTATTAAATTCGATTTAAACGCGTGTAGTCTGATTTGCCTACTTAAGCTATATTGGTAGATAATGATTAAATCTTAAATGCATAATTACAGCAATAAGGAGATTAATTTCACTCGGTCTAATTAGAAGTTGTAATGGCACACTGATTAAGACCAGCCACATACATAAGATGGCTAAATTTCTCCCGGAAAACGCAGTAAATATCCCTCATTAGATTTGCAAGTCCAAACAGGCGGGAAAAACACAGAAGCACCGAAGGATATCACTCGTCACGTGTTGTTAAACGCCATCCCGTCAATTACTCCTTCCTCGTGGCGACGTTCAGCATCGCACATCCAAATCTCACCTGCGCGAAGAAGAAGGTGGGCAGAGGCCGGGCGTAGAGACACGGCTGGCTTTAGGCGGTCTGAGAAAGAAGCCACCTCAGAGCAATCAATTATAACTCGTATATCATACTTATTATCCAATAACGGATGAATTAATTAGGCGCCAAATGGTGCCGAAGATACTTTCTATCGATTTGCTCCGTAATTAAAAACGCAATCAGTTTAGTTACTGTAATTATCTCTTTTAGTTACGGTTTAGCTGAAATAATTACGATACGTGACAAGTATCCGTTAAAGCTTGTCGCCTGCCGGCGCGGTGCGCCAAGAGGCACGTAGTATAGAAAGAGTGCTTTTCCGATTTTTCTCTTCGATTTTTAACTCATCATCGTTTAATTTGGATCATGTGTTTGGGAGCGTGGAGAGCGTGCGCGTGGCGCGCGACGTGCTTGCAAAGGGAAAGGTTTCTTGCGGTTTTCAGAGCGTTTGTGCCCTCCTTCTTCGCAGGGCGATCTGTCAGCGAGCCGGTGATTGAGGAAGCGTGCAGGGAGATAACGTGAAAGTGATTATCGGCAGATGGGCTATCTCGCTATCTCGCGACGTAAACCGCACCAGCTTCAACGAGTCGGCGCGAGCTTCGCGCTGGTGATTAATGACTTAGTGCATTAGGCATTGACACGGCGTATTGTCGCCGTATAAGCGAACGCAAACGCGTTCTCTGAATGAGAAATGCCCCCGTTCACCCTGTATCAGAGCACAGCTTCTTTTTTGCCGACTTTAAAAAAAGACGTAATTGAATGCTAGTATTTTTCACCGCGTGCTCCTCCTTTTTGCAACCGTTACGAAAATGGCTTTTCTTGGCTTGCCACTGCGGTAAATTACGGAAATGCGCGTAAAGACGCACGACGCAGAAAATTGCGTCGGCATAAAGAGTTATTAACTGCTATCCGAATTATAGTGTGACATGTTCGCGCACTTTGCGAAACTATAAACAAAATCGAGCGAGGCAGCATGCAAATTTAATGAGGTTTAATGCACCGCCATGTAATTATGTTAGCATTCAGTCTCTTAAGAGCGAACAAGTTAGGAAACCGTTTCCCTACCTTCAGAAGAGGATATCATTTGTTTCCACGCCAAAACAGTATCAAACAGATCCTCATTATGAACTTGCTTAATGTTCATAAAATATGGAATGCGAGGAGCGCGCACTCACGGCCTCGACGGCGGCGTGTCACCCCGCTTTGGCGTGCGCGCAGAGGTAATTCCCATGTTGTTCCACGAAGATAATGCGGTTAACCCTTTAACGAGAGGGTTATGCTTGCGCCTTTGATATTCAATCCGGGGAGGCCACTACAGTGTCGGCGGTAATAACCGGCGCGCACCTCCCGCACACCAATAAGCGCATAACATCAATTAGCATCAATTAATCATTTGGGCATTTTTGAGAGCACATAAAGACCTAACATAATTCAGTCCCGTTAATGCTTAAACGCGACGATGGCATAATGAGCAAATCAAAGGGAGTAAACGTAATGGAACGATGCGTTCCTGCGACGCGCATCTTCCTAATCGCGTTGAGAAAAAACGCTCATGCTCGCAGAGTATTATTTGGAGAATGTCCAAGATTAGCCAAGCGTCCAGCGTATTTGTCTTCGCAATCACCGACCAGATGCAATGAAGTGACAATATACAGCATTTTTCTCAATGTGGTCTGCATTTCCGCGAGTTAATTAGGATTCGTAGAGGTTGCGCGGCGAACGCGTGTTTGCATTTTATGTACAGATCGTTAGTTGGTTAAAAAGCAGCACTTTCGCGGCTAAATTTAAGCCGGGCGCTTCCGGCAGGCGACTTGCCAGCAGTGACAATAGAAGTTCATCTTCTATGGCTACAATTGGCTGACGATGCGACATTGATGTGCATCTAAATGAGAATCCTAACAATGCAATTAAGTAGTCGCCTCTTTTCGACACCCATCTGTTCAGAGTGACAAAGCCCCGAAAAGGCACTCAACGTGTCGGCGTAGTAATGCAAGAAAAACAAGTCCACGACTTTGATCTCTTTCTTTAAAGAAGCATAAAACCAAATGACGTCCTCGTAACTGCTAGGTGCCGGCATTATTTCACATTATTATGCAAAAAGAGCGATGAAGAGATGAGCGATCCAGCAGCAGTCGTCTGGACTGGGCTGTCGCGGTGGATGGAAACGTACGTCCGCGGAGGGTTTTATTCGCATTCTTCCCGTTCGAGCCATGCGCCAGGGCCGAACAGCGCCCAACACCTGAGTTCATTTTATGATGCTATATTCTTATATTTTATTCCCCGCCTTATCGCATTTTATGAACATCCTTTCGAAATGGCACCGAGTTATATTGACAATAAAGGAACAAGAACTTTAGTGTATTTTTGTTCAAATGGACTCGCCGCGTATATAAAATGTATAGAATAATTTATTTGCACTGGCGACCAAACGCGTCCTCGTTCTTCGTCGCCGGCCCGAGATATGTTTGGCTACATATTTCGTTCGGGCAGCAGCGGGGTGACACGCGCGCCTCAGCAGCGAGACCTAGGAGTTGAGAATACTCGCGGCAAACAAAAAACGCGAGCAAAACGACATTATTTATTTGCGTACACAATTTTGTATGCGGTGTGCACCCGGGAGCGGCGAGAAGAGCGACGTCCGAATCAAGAGGCGACACGTTCGGGCACGAGCACGGGTCATCTCCGCGGACGACGTGAATAGCTGCGTAGCAGAGGAAGCTAAATCGGTCGCATGATGTTCATTCATAATCTCGGGCTGGCGTGCGCCTCGCTGCTGCGGTGCACTCTCCATTTCGTATGCATTTCGGTGCGCCTAGCTGCATCTCAATATACTCTTGACTGCATACCCGGAAGACCGGCCACCTTGCCAAAGTCCATTCACAGATGCACAAGTTAGTCGAATGCGTATTTTTAGACACTTCTTACCATTGTAGGTGCGACTCTTGAATGCACATACGCGACGAAATGGATGACGGCGATCAGCTTGATTTCTTTCCATTGTCCTCGGCGGTACCTTTAATTCTTACTAGTTCATTCATTGCTGGGAGAGAGGGCATTAAACAGTGCGGGCGATGAACAGGATTTGCTTTCAAAGACAAATCCTGCACTTCCTGGTTCAAGAAGAGCTCCCCAAGTCTAGATCGGAAGTGCGATTTAATCGAACAACTGTGGCAGGAACATAAAGCACACCCTTGTGAATAATTTACGAGAAAAGTAGGACATTGGAAAAGCTGCAATTTCAGATATATAAAGCAACATTTTTCATTCGACTAGCAGCATATAACCCAACAATTAATGAAGTATCTAATTAATCTGCATACATGTTTTTAGATAGACAGTAGAATTTCAGATCTCCCACCTTGAGCAACTTAAGCAACTTTAAATATAGCCAACCTTCTTTCCAAATCCGCATTTGATTCTCATCTCTGGAATTAAACCTTCATAAACCCCAAGCCCAATGAGAGCTTGAAGAGGACTGGATGATTATAACCCCTTTTTGGGAACGCAGTGTGCGTCTGTTGTTCATGCTCATTTCTACGATGAGAATTAAATAATAATGAAAATAATAATAATAATAATAACACACAGCGTCCAGCTAGCACGCAACAAAAAGCTCGCTGCTCACAAATAGAGTGTTGGTTTGGCAGAAAGGAGAAGTCGAGTGGGTTCTCTACAACCGACTGGGGTCTGCTGCGTGCTTAAAGCCGCTGCACACTCGAGTTTTTTGTTAATAATAATGGCCGCCTCCGCGCTTTCGAGTGTCTTCCTAATCAGAGAAATACAATGCCGGCCGGCGAGCGTATGCACCTAGCGCATGCAGCTTTTCATTTAATTTAGTCCGTGTACACGAGAGTAGCGCCGCAGAGCCCTTCAGTCGTAATCTTCTCGCGTCTTCACCGCCACATGGAAGCGTGCAACTTTCCAAATGCACAACGCCGCCGAACGGAATGCTGCAGAGAGCGTGCAGGCGGCATAATTCATCGTTACGAGTCAAGTGCAGGCGAACAAAAGGCGCAAGAAATATTAATGCAATCAGTGAGATTAAAAAGCAGTAAAAGATATTTTAATTGAATCACATTAATTAAAATGTTTTCCTTCTAGCAAATGGCTGCAGGTATAATTAATCTATACTATATTTATGTCACTTGTTTTCATAATACCTGTAATTGATCTATGTGCTTTGCAAATAGACATGTTACTCTGACAATTGCATTAAGCAGCTAAGCAGCTAAGCATTGCAAAAAAATTACCATATGTGTTGAAATAATTAATTTGTAAAGTTAATTCAACATAAGTTCAACATCATGCACAATCAATAGTAATAAATTATTCATTACAATGTGGTAAAATCAAAGGAGATGGCACTCTTATATTTTCCTCATTTTCCTCGAGCTTCACTCGAGTGCATTCGAGTGAGTTCGTGCACTCGGAATGACAGAATGACAGTATGAACACGCGGGCAAATTTTGAGTGGAAGATCATGTCCCGAGTGAAATACACAATTACTTATTGCGAACGCAATTTCTAGGTTATGTTGGTTTTAATCAGAATTAATGCAATGAACAACTAGGATTATTCAGCGATGAGAATGTAGAAAGGCACGCAAATGACATAAATATTGTTGCTCTGACTAAAGTACAAAATGTACGCAATAAACGCAGCAAATATATGGAAATGCATGGCATATTTATTGCAAGCCACATTCATAATTGAATAAAATAACGTGCATGTGGTGTGTAAGCGCGCATGGGAAGCAAGAGCAGCAAGTGCATAAATACTGCTGCACGCGGAGCGCGTTTTGTGTTTATGTGCAATTATCGATATTACATCAGATCAAACACGAGCGGAATGACAGCACAGGTATAATTGACCACGGTGGCTGCACTATCACGGCAGACAGGCGACTCGAATGCGCGCGCCATTCAATAATGAAATACAATGCGGCGGCGCTCTTCGCGCTTGTGAGTATCGCTTAATTAAAAAGCGGCGACTGCAACGAACTTAACATAAGTTATATGACACACTTGCCACGTATGCAGGCTAATTGCTTAGATGGATTAATTGATCGCTATGAAATCGACGGTGATTGACTTCTATTACGCTTATTTATGGCGAATCAATCGGCGAAATTTAATTGCACCCTATTCGGAATACTGCTTTATTGTGTATTAACAAGACATCTTTATTTGTTGGAACTAGAATTTGCCTGACATTAATATATAATAAATTACACTTTATTTCATCTAAATTTCACAACTTGTGGAGATGAAATTAATTAGTTTGTTGATCGAGTAGCGCCCTCTTTGATTAATACGCTCAATTTACATTGCACATTTTTTCACACACTACTAATAAACAATTAATCAATATCAGCAATTATTACTGTTTTGCATACGTAAAGTAACGCCAAGAGTATTTTGATTTATGAAAATGTTGCCATGTTTATTACGCAAACGCAATAATTTACGTACTGCTGTGAATGGAGTGTGTATGGATAAGATGGATAAGATTAATTAGTACTGTATTAATATCAATTGATCGCGATTGTGAGTGGTTTCTGGTTGGTGGGTGATGAAAGTGTCAGGAAATAAATGGATTGCCTATTATGTTGTTTAAACAGAGCAAAAACGGGGCATTTCCTGCGTTGGCAAGAGGCCAACATTAGTGCATTGTTGATAGGGGTGAAAACCTACTATAATCCATCATCGCTCCTAGCATATGATATAATTTGCAATGGTGGAGGCGCACTACACAAATTACGCCCTCGCATAGAGGTCCTGGGAGTTTGTCAAATCAATGAATACACTTTTTATGCATTTCAGTAGGTGTATACTTCCATTAAAAAATGATTTCTAAAGAATTTTGCTAATGTTTTAATTATTTCAGGGGTCTTTGTGGGAGCTGTTCTTGCTGCAGGAGAATGATGCTTTTGAAAGTAGGTATAATGGAGTTTTTTAGGCGAGAACAACGTTAAAGAATTCACACTGACGTGCAAAAACAGATTGCGCTTAATGTGTATTAGGCGCAATCTGTTTGCTCATTAATATTGAAATTTTCAGTAAAATGAAAAAGTTCTAAAGAATGGCCACCCCAGTACCCAGCACTAGTTCATTAGTGTCAACAAAGAAGGATCATTACAATAAAGTAGATGACCCTTTAAATGTGTTAACCTTGATAAATAATAATTTTAGTCTATTTCCATTTGTATTGAATGATCATGATTTGGTTTGGGGGCGTTCGGCTACAGAAGAGAAAACGGAGACAGCTTCTGATAGGGCTGTCCGTCAAAGTGATTTATGTGAAACCTATACCGCACCCTGAACTTTGTGGGTTTTTTGTGTGGAAACTTTACAGACTAAACAAAAAGTATATCTAGATTGTTGCTTAAAAATAGAATCTTGTAGGCGGAATTGACAAAAATGCAGGTTTTAATAAATCCACTGCACAAAGGCGTTTTCCTTCGACGTTTAGCAACTTATTATGTATAACTGGGAAGCTTGTTAAAAACGCAGATGTGAAATTGTAGCAAGTTTCCAAGTGCATGTGCTTGGAAATTTTAGTGAAAAGGTAATTTCCTACAACGACTTGGAATCGACAGGTTGACAAAAATGCCATTTATAATCTGATTTGATCCCAAGTTTTTAAGTCAATGCAAATCACAAACGCTGGCAATTTCCGTTCTGCTGCAACTTAGCAACTACTAAGTTCCCTTCCCACAGCGAAGCCGACTAAAACCACACCACATCGCGTTGCGTTTTATCAGCAATTGCTCATTTGATATTACAGCTTCGTGTTTATGTGCGCGATTTATCCAGACAACTAACACAACAGCGAATGAAATGCAAATGCAATATTTTCGAACGCATGGACGGACATAAAAGCGCAACACTGGCATGCGATGGGACCGAGGAGACAACGGCACGCGTGTAAGCTGGTCGCGGCTCACGATGCATGCGGCGATTTCAGCGTTGTTTGCCCATTTCTTGCATTCGAAAGGATGGCGCGACGCGGCGAGGAAACAGGTAAGGCACGCTCGTGACACGAACACTGTATAATTCACCAACCAGCTCGAATAATTTGTCTCTTATCGTGTAATTGTTTGAATAATTCATACTAATGGGTTAGGAAAGCGAGATTTATGCCTACATCACAATGCATCACGCGCAATCTATTACCAAGCAATTAAAACAACCCAAGAGAAAATCTTACTACCCGCATATTGATTTTCTACATGCTGAGCACTAGCAAAACCTGCCTGACTACAATCACCTATTCCAGATGCACTGTCAGTTCATAAAAGCGACATTTTATGATGGGTGTCGTTGTTTCCAGAGTGTTGACGTGGTGGCATCGTAAACATCGCGCACACTTGTCCATCGAGAGCTTTGGAAGTCATGTCGAGTGAATCAAGCCCAAGTTCATTCGAGTGTTGAGTGAATAAGTGCACAAACCGATTGCAGGATACACCCCATCTATCTGACTGTTTACCATGGCTGGGCCGAAAAAGGAGTTAGAAGCGTATTTTTAACACAAAAATGCAGTCGAAAAAACGTCAAGCGTCAATATTGTTTATGGAAAACGACGTGCGCAAGACCAAACATCCTTTTTAACGAAAAACGCCTATTTTCTACACAAATCACCCCTTTTCACTTCGACTCTGTCTGCCCTTCAAAGTGTTTTAAGGCAACAATAATTCAGATTTAGATTGCGCTTCCTCGCTACTTCCTTCCAAGGCGGACACGCACGGTATGGGACAGCTTTATGTGCATCTTTGATCTTTATAATCTATTTGGAAAATTACAAAAACGCATCATCTGTTTTTGTGTGCCCGTGATGCAAGAGAACACAGGCGCGGTGTTTATTTTCGTTTTTCCGTTAAGTACTCGTCGATTTCTCGCGATCATTCCGTGCGCTCTAGGTGAGTAAATAGGAAAGTAAATAGAAATTGTTATTGCTATCTATTTCCATCAAGCGATTGGCCTTTATTCGGAGATATTGGCGCAAGTGTGCGCTGCTTTGGCTACTACTTGGTATACTATTTTCGTTATTCTTTGCGCGTTCTGAACCTAGCCGAATGCTATTCTTGATTCGCGCGCGCGTCATTGTGATGCATGCAATCTTTTTTCAAAAGCATCTCCGCGCGTTTGTCTGCCCCTCGCCTGCCCGATAATCGTTTCCATGTTTTCGTAAACGACGCGCGCTTGTAACTTAATAGCGATTACAAGAACCGGAGACGAGATTTATGTTTGCGATGAAAGCGTCCCTATGTTCTTGTAATGGACACTTTTCTCTGGCATGGCACATAGAAACGCTATGTTTTGTCCGCGAGTGCCCGCACAACGAAATGTAAAAACGCGAGGCGGCGTCGCGAAAAGATGGAACAAGTGACTTTTGTGCTTTGTGTTTCTGGCTGAACAGGATGCGTTCTTGAATGGAACGCTCATCCATTTTCGTTTTGCTGCTGCGCGAGCTTTTCACCCGGCGTGCGCGTGTATTTATAATTCCGCTCTTCAGCGCGCTCTAGAAAAACAACGACGTCCGGAGATAATAAGAGACGACGAGCGCTGCTCGCGAGATATGTACGGGTTATATCGCGACGATTTGAAGCGTAACCGTAACTATTCTCTCCCGATGCGTCGACTCCGTAAAGAGAGTGGATGATGGAGATATAAAAGCGAAACAACCACCGTGCCGTGAGAGCGCGCGCGCGGTTTATTAAAAGCTTTATGAATTATGTTTCCCGCATTGTGAATGTATTTTTACCCGCGCTGCCGCTGCCGCCGCCACTGCCGCTCAGGTTGTCTTCTCCTCGTCGGGTTCGACGTTTCGACGCTCCTTTTCCCCGAGCGAAAAGTGATGTGAAGTGAAAAGCGCCGAGAGACGCGCGTCGTTGTCGCATGCCGTTGTCATGTGTTACCAATACACGACGTCAGTGGAAGACGATATTCATATTTTGTATTTATGACTTTTATACAACATTCACTTAGCTAGAAAAGGTCCCAGCCGCAGCTGTTCGCAGTCGGAAAAAATAGTGACACACGATATGATTATTATAAGAAAATTTTCACTTTAAATCTTTCCGCAGCTCACGAGGGCGTGCCAGGCACGAGCATCACACGCCGGCAATCGACCGAAATTATTATCCACGCCAATTAAAAGTCCTGACATACACGTTTAACGCGGACGTGCGCGCTTGAAACGTGTGAAGAAAGAAGCTCTCCACTGGCCAGGCACTCAGCAGGAAAGGCGCATCTACGCTCTTCAGATTCGACCATTGAAGCGAACATCTTCCGTATCACAAGCAATGCATGATGTGTACAGTTATGTTAGAAAGGTAGAAGTGAAAGGGCGCTGCTCAACAATAATATTGCGTACGCTGCCAGACAACACAACAATTACACCTCGCGTGTACCGTACGCACACACCACGAATTATCACGTCTGTATCTCCGCAATGAGCATCATAAAAACAAATGCAAAATCAGACAGCTTGGTAAGCCGCAAGCTCCAACAATGTCTCCGTTAGAATTCGCCGAATTCAGTAACATGTGCGACTCTTTCGACAGTCGATATCGAGGGCATTGAGAGATTAAAAAGCCACGTCTCGTGCTTCTGGTGACATCGGCAAGTTAATGAAGTTGGGCCGTGCTTTTTGCATAAAAAAGAAAAGTCTTTTCGTGCAAAAACCCTTTTAAGCGGCGCCAGTGTCCGCGCCGGTTGGAATTGAGATGGGCTCTGCGGGCGAAAGTGTTGCCGCATTAACACTGCTGCAAGACACCGGGTCCCCGATGATTATAAAAACATTAAAATCCCGACCTCATTGATATGCAAGACTGTCGAGTTCGACAGAAGCGCGCACCGCCACCAAGGAAGCACAAAGCCTCTCTGTAGTAACCTCAAACCTATCAAGTACTCCTCGGATCGGAACGGACTTTATAATCAGTTCTGAAATTCCATTTAAAAGCTCATTAAAACCTATTTTAATTCGTGGCAATTAAATGCAGAAAATTACTGAGATGCGCAGAAATAAAACCTTGAAGAATACAATTTTCCTCTTACTGCTTGACTCCGTGCAGACAGGAGAGATTTCCTCAGGAGATGCTTACTTACAAAAGATTAAAACTAGTACAAGTGCTGAGTCATAAAGCGTCTTATAGCAAAGCACACGTCGACTGCGGGAAATATAAATTGGCCAACTTTGTAATATGTTATCCTCTGCTGCTGCCGCCACAGCCAAATACTCTACGCGTTTGCACACATTGGACTCCTTATTTCGGACAGATCGTAAAATCGCGCTAATGGATGACATTTTCTTCCGTCTATCCGGACAAGTTTGCCACACAGGTCTTATCGGTGGTGGGCAAAGTTAAATGCAGCAAGGGACAAGCTCGTTCCCGCAACTTTCCTACACTCCGCGCCGAAGAGGAGCTTATAACTTATTTGTACATCAAATATCCGATGTATAATCGGCGTGCGCACCGAAACATAATTACATTTTTTTGATGACTGGATGACAGAGCATTAGCGCGCAATGACGTCGCGAGCGCGGGAGCTTTCCCGTAAGCATGTTTTATTATGGTTCTGCTTCAATAAGGTGTCGAGGAGGGAGCGCGAACAGAAAAAGGGATTACAGATATTACGCTCTGGTGTAATTGTGCGCCATCAATGGCATCTGCAGCGCACGCGACGAACACCATTTCGATGTGAAACCATCGATGAGGATTGAAGGATGATCAGGAGCGCGTACAAACGAGAACGCGCGCTGTAATCCTGAACGTCGACTCTTTTGTGCTAGGACTCCATTTGCCACCTATACAAGTGTTCCGGACCCGACATCTGTGGCAATCATACCGAGGCGACATAATACCTCCTTATCTCTACTGCACACATAATAATCGAAGGTTTATTTTGTTTGACTTTGTGCGGGATAAGAGCGAGTAGTCCGGTGGTTTGTGTCCCTTGGAAGCATCAACATTGTGTGCTTTATCCTTTTATTAAAAATAAATCTTTCACTCTACCAAAAAAGATATTTACATATTAAAGTAGATTGATTTTTATCAACAGATACGCAGCGCTATCTATTGGAAATCAATGGAACATCAAATTTTAAATCAAATAAGTTTTTGGTAGCAACTATTGAATAAAAAAGACACTGATAATTTTTAGCTTAGACTGCTTCATCTAAGTCTGTAATATATGCGTTAAGCATTCACTAAAATTAAATTTTCTTTGATGACAGAAAATAACTAGCGCCATCTAACAGAAATCTCGATAACTAATTACTTTTAATTTAAATTTACTTAGTAAAAACTATTTAAACTATGAACAAGTAAGCAATAGTACGAAATTCCATTCGGTGAAATATTATTAAAGGAGAAATGCAAAGATGCTGAAATATGATTTAGAAAAGAGGTTAAATAATTCCCCGCTATTTCCGTTCTATTTTCACGTGCATTAATATCATCCAGCTCTCGCACACATACAGGACATTATGACCGATGATTCCACGCATGATGCACATACGCAAGCGCTCTTAATTTTTTTGTGTTAATTTTAAATGGAAGCACGCGGAATTCTGGCAGTGAACGTGTCGCTTTGGAATCATGAATGAAACGTGCGTATCCCGCGGGCGAGTTGAGCACAACGGCATCTTAAGACGTCCTTATCTAACTTTCAGCGAAAGCACTCGAGTGATTTGCGCATTTTGAGTTCTGCTTAGCAAACAAGCATATTTTGCCTGATTGCTTGAACAAGTTTGTGCCGAATTCCTTATCATTGTCAGGTTATTATTAAATGTACAAATAATGCTTGTTTGAACAATCCACATTTTTCGGATTGTTTGCGACATAGAAATTATCTTGCTTGTGTTTGCTCTTCAACATAGAAACAAATATTTGCGTTCCTTTGCCATTTACACATTTATAGTAATCAAGAGTACAGAATTGGTTGACGACGGATGTGACATATTTTTATTCTATCGTCATCAAATTTTGGCATGATTACCTATCTTATCAAATTCATATTATTGACTTTCTGAAATGTTAAACTTTAATTGATCGCTAGAACACTCTTATTTGAGTGATCTCAAGTTTCGCAAAAAGCAAAGTAGGAGAAACTGGTAGGCCAAATTTGTCTAAATTAGTTTTAATTTTTTTGTTTTTTTGCGGTTTGCGCTCATGGTGGCAGTGGAGTTGTGACAATAACGACCTCGTAAAAATAATAAATTTGTCAGAAAAAAATAAATAAGTTACGTCTGCTCACCGCAGTTTGCCACACACCAATGGAACAATTCCAACATTCATATATTTTCATATATTTGACAGTTGTGTTGCAATTATCGCAACTGCTTTATAGTTTATTATTTGTTGTGGGGGAGCTGCTTTTAGCTGAACTTACAAACAACTGAAAGGAGCAACAGACTTTTCTATACTTATCCAAAACGGTGTGAAGTACGTACTTTCAAACTTGTGCTCAAAGTGTGCAGCAATTGAATGCGCACACGAGTGGACGATTATATCTTGCATATTTCATATTTTGTAGACACAACAAGGAATCTATCATTAAATCTGTCTGCCTTCAACATTGCAATCGCTAAACAGATAAATACGTGCATTTTATGGTGTTTTTTTTAGCTGAAAATGTTAGTAGAGAACATTGAAATGCGTAAATGGGTAAAATGATGTTTAACTGTTTGTTGTAAGTTTACGATGGATGTAATCACGTAAAGCTAAACCTACTAGGTAGGTGATCATTATGTATATATTTGATAAATAGATTAGTAACCTAATGTAAACAACATATCTCTGAATCTGCAAAGTGGCACAGATAGAGCTTACCCTAGCAAAAATAGACGGTATCCTGGTGCAAAAATAAGCAGAGCAGGAAATGCATTGTCAGTAATTGTAATAGCGTGCATTGAGAACAAGTTGGTTTGGATTTTTTGTCGGCTTAAAGTACTGCTCGCGAGTGTACACGCTGTTCGCTTCTATAGTAATTTAAATTTACACGTTACCAGTAGCAGACTCACCGTTTGTTTATTTCGGTTTGTTGTCCGACGATAATGAGTATGAAATAAATGGTTTGTTCCTGCGCAGCGTGTACCGCATGCAGGCATCAGCAGGCGGCTCTGATGGATGCGCGATCCGAAATGCGAGGAGGCGACAGGGCATTTATACCACTAGCACCTCAAAGAATCAAACTGTCCGGGAATTACCGGTACCGGTGACGGTAGCTGTTGATAGCATTCTACTAGCACATCCTACTCGGAACTCTGCTGTCCATCTAGCAAACACGCGATTGTGCGACTTCTTACTACTACTACTACTACTACTACTACTACTTCTGCAGGAATCCATTGACAAACGGGCCGCCGTAAGTGCCGGTGCGTGATTATTGTTTATTGTTTGGTTTATGAAGCCCCCGTCAATAATTGTCGGTTGTCGAATTTATGAGTACGGTAAAGATGGTACGCCTGCGCGCTAGTCGTGACCGTTTATCGATCTGCCATGGATCGTGTAATGAGTGCGGTGGTCAATTATGGGTGGACTTGAATAATAGCAGCAAATTAAAGTTATGCAGATAGCGGCCGGTCGTTGCATGCGCGCGCGGTGCGGCTGCTGCCGGTAGCGTAGGTAGCCTGTAGTTGAAGATTGTTACCACATAAGTAAGTATTACGAGTAAGTGGAATTGCGCCAAGTGTTTTGCCTTGTTCCTACAGAGTCGACAAGTGCATGGCGCGCTGCTGGCGCGGCGTTTGTCCGCCCGAGTGTCGCGGTCCTGCTGGCAATGGCGTGCACTTTGCGCGGAGCATCGGGTGTTAATGAAGGAACATTTCATTAGGACCTCGACGATATCCGATCTCGTGCTGGCGCTTCGCAAGCGGTCGCTTTGTAAATTCATAGGATTTCAATCGGGAGCATGTACTTACCAGTACGATTGTATCTCGGCATTATTTATTCGGTACTTATTGCTGTTTGTACTCCACAAACCAACAATAGTCTGGACTTGTTCGGTCTGTCCGTTCGGAAGCGCCGGTGTAAGACTGGTATCCCAGTCTGCAACATGTACAACAGCCACACGGCCAGCAATATCTGGATCTCTCTATGTAATCCATAAATTTGCTGAATAGTTAACTCGGCCTGCGGTAGGAGCAAACGAAGCATCTGTGCGCTATCTCTATTACGCCAAGCAGCTCGATTATTTTACATGCACACACTCAACATGGATAGTATAAATTTACTTGTACGAATCTCCCCTTCTCACCCTAATCGATATGCAATTGCTACCATATACTATCCCCCTCTGCCCGATTATTACCTATCAATAATATTCTGACCCTTCATGAACATCCGCGAAGGAAACACCCCCGACACATTTATTGCCACCGCGCACTTTACAAATGAAACTTTAAAATTCATAACGAATGGTCCAAAGTTTCGAGTCCTCAGAGCCGACTTGGTACTCGCCGCGTGGTTTGATAGGCTTTTTGCAACCGGCATTGGGGCAGATGAATGCCAGCAGAGAAGGTCGACAAAAAAATTACATCTCGGAAATGTCCGCAGTAGCATTGTCAAGAGTCCATCGTCAAAATGAGTACTGGTCGTTTGATGTAAAAGGTCAGACATTAATTCATAATAAACGAATCCTCGTAGTTTGCCACTTATATTTCCTTAATCTCTACATGCCTGGCCATGCCCGGGAGCGGCAGTCCTGCGCATCGACCGGATAGTAAGTAACGCGCGAGCTGCTGCCACTAAGCAGCAACATGATGAAAACGTAATGGTTATATCTCTTTATGTCGTTGAGATCAAAGGGCACATACATGCGGACCGGGTTGGTCCTTTTTTGAAACTGGTCATATCTAAGGCACCCCTCGAACTCACCACCGTGCGCTCGCAGGGCATCTGAGCGTGCTGGTGTGTACAGTAAAGTGTGCGTGCACACCAGCAAATCTCAACAGCTACGAGATGCATTCTAGTCCCGGGTCTCTAATTAGCGGACTCGTTTTTCGCGCGCATATACTTGATGATGATTTAAGTGCACCCAACTTTTGCATTCGCCATTCATTGTAATACCTTTAAGCCGAGAGCTTGACCACATCGATGCATCTCCCGGCGCAAGACTGGTTTGCTTATTTAATGTCGTCCAGTTATAAGACTGCTCTCATTCCGCGCGCGTACAAAAAAGGAAACACGGCCAACGAAAAAAGGTTAACCCTAAATTACGGTCTCAACAATTGCACGAGATTGCCGAATATATCTGCATAAGTTGCTTGTGTTGTTCCGTGGCTACATTGTGGTCGTCTGGAGATACTTGTGTGAAGGGTCCACGTGTGCAGGCACGTACGTGATCGGCCAATAAACACTTTTTGTCGCGACGCATACGCCAGCGCATCGAATTGGTTCGATTCCGAACAAGTTTCACTAATGAATATTTCTTCGATGCAAGACAAATGAACGTAATCGGTCGGTTCGGCTCGACGATGCGACACCGGAATGCATGCCGTTAAAATAATGAGCAAGGCAACGGTGACAAGTGACATACGACTTTTTAAATCAATCTCATAACCTTCTCTTAGAGGCCTATCGCTGATGCTAGAGTTAACTGCGTTGACGTTCTTCTTTCAACACGACCCCAACCGAAACCGGATAATGAACGTCCTGCTTCACTCCGCTTATTAATCCTTTAAACGGCAAACTCGAAAGTGATACTAACTTGGTTATTGTCTGCAGACGCGCTTCACTTGTTACCCTTCATTCCTGCAAGAATCATAATGCCCGCGTCTAAGAAACAGAAAACTATTAGCGTCCCACCACCAATGTGAAGGAGGCAAGTTAGTTTAAATCGTGCGAAACCAATTAGTCTTGCTTCTTGCCACTTTGCGCCTGATTCGCGCTCGTCTCGCGAGCTTTTCTACCGCTAGCAATCTGTATCATTTATTAGAAAGCATGCCAGAAAGAGTAATCGTTTGGTGGATGACTGTTCAAATTTCGATAACGCACCCGGCAACTGTTTCGATTCAATACAAGTTTCCAAGTTTCCTTGGGTGCCTGAGCCAGGAACGCCAAAGAAGAAAAAGTTATAAACTTGCACGGTGTATTCTCCAGGAGTTATGCATCGGATTGTTAAAACAAAACGATGTAAAACAAGTCGGAAGTAGTCTCTGGAGCCTCGTAGAACACCCCTTGCGTTTGGAGTTCAGCATCGGTTTGCGATCGTGGCGCAGGAAAAAGCGAGAAGTGTCGAAGAAAGCGAATGCGCCCCGTTATGTTAGCCGCAAAATACGAGTGTTTCGGGAGCTAGCGCAAGCCGGAACGAACGAGCAATGATGCGCATTGGGACAGCAATTTTTAAATAATTGACTGGAGTCCGGTAGAAAATGAATTACAGTTTGGATCCCCCAATAACCTATGGTAACTTATGGTGCTTGATGCGCAAGCTAAGAAAGTGTTCGGCACGCTGGCATATGATTCAACCTTCCTTATCGCTATCAAATTGCACACAAATCATACATACAAATGTGCTTCTCGCTTCAGCCCGTAGAGCACGTCTTTATCTCTAGCACACGTCGATTATTTTTTATTGTCGGCGCGCAAATATAATGAAATTGAAAAAGGTGAGCTTAGCAGCACTTTCCAGCAGGCTGCTGATTTTGATAGGCACATAACCAACGCTGATGGGCACGAAGGCAGCTAGGCAAAGAACTAAATAAAACCCAGACATAAAGTCAATAAGATTTTCTCTCGCGGAAGCAACGGAAGCTGCAACCCACAACACACGCGATTGGCTTAGGTGGATGCGCCTGACACACACACACAAACACACACACACACACACACACACGCACAAACCCCATAACCACTCTCAGTCAGTGCAAAGCGTTGTAAAAGTTTATTTCGGCCAATGCGCGGCGCGTGTTAATGAATAATGTATTAATGGTACTCACCGAGAAGTCATGACATCTATTTGACGACGTGAAGTCCACTTCTGCAACAATAATTCATAGCGTTCATATTATGACTTGCTAAAGTGCGGCAGCTCGCATTTCAAACATGTAATAGAATTACAGGCTAGGATGTAGCATTTGTTTATTTTCTTGTCATACCGTTTCATGTGAGAGCATTTTCGCCACAGGCCAAGCGTACATGATAGAAACGTACGCGTGCAGCAGTCGCGGAAAACTGGCACAATGTCTATAGCAATGTAGATCTAAGGTCCTATCAAAATCAGAATCAAATATTGGCATAACTTCCAGACTAATAATTGAATGATAAGCTTCGAGTGTGCAAGTATGGAAGCCATGGCACAAGCAGAGAGAATGTGCATGGATGCAGAGATTGTGTCGAACACCGATGACACATAATGCATGTGAGTTAATTGTCACTTTCCTGTTATATTTCCGCATTGCTGGGGATGCGCGCTGTGTGCTCGAATTTTTGCTGCGTCTTTAGCAGGCGCACAACGCTAATAATGCCATCTGATTTTTTCCAGCCCTTAATAAAGACTGATTTTTTTCCCGTTATTTGCTCGATGGTTTGCAACTGTGTGTGCATGTGTTTGTTCGATTTTGCCGATGCGAAAACGCGAAATTAAATATCCTTCTTCTATGCCGGAAATAAAGAGCGAGCGCTTTTTATTTTGCATATGCGCTCGTCAAGTGTGCGGAGAGTAGAATTCCCCTTGCGCAATACACTCTGGCATGCACCTACGAGCCTGCAGAATTCCGCATTATTAAATATAGGGAAGGCCCCGAGGGCACCTGCCCTGTTGTTGAACGAATTAGGAAACAATTCGCCGAGCATAAACGAGGCGTTGACAACTTAGATGCAACCAACGCATATGCATCCCCTCGCAATTGACTTCACGCACTAATGCCCTAACAATAATAATACTTAACACCCCTTTTAATCAATCCCCGAATCCGATTATACAAACTGTAATAACTTATTCACACTTGCGGATGTTGATCGTAATTATTTTCCTAGTCTTTTCACCTACAGGGTGTTTCGATATCGACACAACTCATCATACAACTAGGAGTATTCTGAAATGTTAGAAGCTATGATTATTTATGTACTGATCACTGATGCAGTGGTGTGACACGTACGGGCATGCCAATTCGCAGGCAGTTTGCAGGCAGATATTATATTCATTGCTTGTAATGCATACTGCGTTTCACATCAGGAAAGAAATTCGAGATAGCGTATGTTTTTAGCGTGCATATCTACATATCGAAAGGTTTCCGATGCAGTTGCATGGAGCGCTCATCGTCGTTATGCAGCGGCGTCGCTTTCCTGCAGGTATGTGCCACGCATTATTATATACGATCGATGGAACGCAATCATTGAGTTCATTACGATCGGTGGAAATATAAAAATGCGCTGTAATAAAACTGCTGATTTAACGGGTGATGGGAAATAACAGGTTAATGATTCTTAAATTTTAATTTTATATCCATGGAAGAAAACGTTTGCAATAAAATGGTAAGCACTCACCTAGAGGCCCAGCGGTGGATATTCAAGAAAGACAAGAATTGGAAACAATATAAAGCTTTCATCACAATCTAGAAGTATATAGGGATTTTTAGATTTACAAATGTGTTGGAAATGGCGCCATCTTGTTTGCCGTAGTTGTGTTAATTTGACAATTTAAATTTCATTGAAATTCAAACGTTCTTCTTAAACCTCAGCTCGTAAAATTTTATCAATTCTATAAAAACAGTATTCTAATTCGCAATAAAACGGCGGCTGCTGCGTAATAAATGTTACGATAATCGCGTCGCAGGTATGAAACGACCTTAGCTGCCTTGCAAAGGCAGTTAATACACTTGACCAATTGCTCTCCTCTTATCCGCATCGTATTTATGGAACCGAGTCCCATCCATATGCATGAGAGGCATCCGACAGGCGGTGTTGGATGCATAAGCAAGATGCATGCATCAGAGTCCTTCCATTTTCAATATTACTTTATAGCGTATGAACAAACGAAGGAATGGCGTGATCAAAGTTACGCATAACATCAGCATCGATTCCCACCATATTATCAATTCACAGGAATTCACTGTATTTTTTCTTTCAATCTTGCTGCTTGTCATGAATTGCTAGACAAGCCGAGTGAGTTAAATCTTATTAAAACAGTTTCGTGACTTTATCAAGAGGCATGTTTTACCCGAATCAGTGTAATTTTGATGAATGGGACAAGCATTGTGAATAAATGAAGTGCCTGTCATGCAGCCAGACCCAAGGTGTCAAGGGTTAAATTCTAAAATAAAGTCGTTATTTTTTGTGGTGTTAATTTTAAAAAGAAGATAATAGCGTAAGATAGCGTATTAAGTTATGGGAGAGAAAAACGATTACGTCCGCGTACCGGGATACGAACACACCGGGCACTGGGCACTGGGCAGCGCATCAATCGACAACGTGGCGAGAGATGATCCGGTAAGACCTGCGTCGCTTGGGATACAATGTATCGGTGCGTCTCTTCTTCTTAGGCTGTATGCACTGTACAGCATCTCGATCTTCTATCAGTTTTCTGCTACACGCAAACATTTGTTGCGTGGCGTACAATGCAAACACGTTGGCCGCTATGGCAGGCGAGCCTTTTATGATTAATGATGCAGGAAGCGATCGGTTTGTCGGACACACTGCGTTGTTGGTCTTCTAATTGTTTTTAGTTGCCTGTTACGTCGGGCCCGGTGCTGGACAGCCGCATTACATGCTACAACGCTTGATTACACGCCTGTCCACCTTTTACGAACTCATAAACAACAATCATCAGGATTATCTTCAAAAAACGCCTGCGCTCCACCGACAATAACACCGGCTTAATCTGCGAGAGTTTTTTCACGTCCCCAGCATCTGACAAAAAGGCGTAAAAAATGATCGCTTGATCCGCTAAACTTAGTTGATTGGTTACATCAATCAGTCAGTTATAAGAATTGCTGAATAATAAGCTACTAGAGAAATATAAATAAACTAATTTGCTTGAGGTTTGAAATGAAACCAGACTGTTGGGATGTCCACGAAGCAATTGAAGCAGAAATCTGTAATTTATGTGTGCGTAAGACTTTAGTTTGTATTTAAAAGTTTCGCAGGTTCCCAGGTGAGATCTCTTTGATTGGAATTGGTACTTGCTAAACCCAGAATCATTTGTGATCCTCTTTGCTGTGTCAGTAACTCATTTCTCTCCGCACTGGGAACATGGGCAGGATCGAGCGTAGTAATTGAGATCACAATTTTCATACTGTGCTTTCACACAGCCACTCAGGCAAAACCTGGTGTTGCATAGAAAAGCACTCGCAGACGAAGAAGTCCGAAGAAAACCCGGTTGTTGTCCCGGTCGTGAACACCGCGAATGGCAATACACATGCCCAGAGGTTGACACTAAGCTGGTGACTACGCACATTGAATATTTTAAGAGTCAAAGAAGCAATTTGTACTCGACCAGCGACAACAAAAGCGGGTACATTGTGATCGCGTAATGAGAGTCCAAGTACGTCCCATTCTATTGCTCTCCACACACTCCTCGCGCTACATGACAACGACGCAGCATCCTCGGCGCGAAGGAGATGCCGCTTAGTAGTAACATACCTTAGTGTCAACTAAAATGAGTTCCATTGTTTGGTACAAATTGGTATTGACTTAAAAAGAAGAACGACCTGCGACGATAAAACCAATAGCAGAGCATAAATACCTCAGAGTGCTTCTCGCGAAGGAATTGTTTTTGTGCAACAATCGTATTTCTATTTGATGATGATAAGATGAAGCACAGAGAAACTCTAATTGCGCATCTGTATAGAAGCGACCTCATTCTTCGAGCAGCGTATAAAGTGGGAACAATCAAAAAGCCAAACAACTAAATGCCTCGAAAACTATGTGACGTCCAATGCCGGACATGAACTTATTAAGTTATTATTCCTCTTCACTCTCTCGAGGATCGAAGGAATGAAATAGGTATCATTAAAGCATTTCACTTGACACAACAACGCAACGCTGCGGCGGCAATTGCTGCATTTACAGCCATCGTCGGCAACCGCATTTCATATCAATCGAAAGAATTACAATTACGGCTAAAACAGACGTCTGAATAGAAAAAACGTCGAAAATTTATGTGGCGCAATTTTCACGCGCCGGTTAGTGTGCGAGGAGGAGGAAATATCTAGATCTCGCATGTGCGTATGTATATTATTACAACCGGAGGAAATCGGAGCGTACTTTTATTGTGTTTATAATTAAAACTAATATAAATATTACGTCAGTCGTGAACCCGCTACGGACTGTCTCTGCAGGGATGTGACTTGAGTTAGTCAATTCTTCCAGTTTGTTTACCATTCGTATAGAGGCGGATTGATCGTAAATATATAGCCGAAAGAGAATCGGAATTAGGGAGATTGCAAACGGAGGAAATTTCAGATATATTCTCGAAACACTCTGTTGATCGAACAAAACGATATTTGTTCTGGAATTGCGCGTGCAATGACGCTGCACCAGAACGCGCTCGTAAGTTTTCTATTTTCATTGGTTTTTATTGTTTTTCTTATTCCGCGAGACGAAGCGCTAGTTGCAATGTTTGTAGGTTCAATAAATACACACTTGCGTTTCGAATGTTTTATGAACTATTTCCGAACTTTATGATTGCGTATAAATAGTTCAGGATCGTTTTTTACGAGCAAGGCATTCTGCTGAAAGTCAGACTAGAGCTAGTTAATTCTACCCGAAATTAACTCTTCTAACCTTGCTTGGTTCTTCAAGTTTTGATTTCTCCATTTGCCAAATTTATTACTCTTGAGATTTCTTGTTTCTTTTGGAAACAGCCATATATATTCCCTTCTTAAAATGACTCTCAGATTGGACTTATAATACGCAGAAATTCGTAACACACGAATCAAATTTACAGCCATGCGAGATTATGATTTAGGTGTGTCGATGAAAGCTGTCGCTGTTGAATCTGCAATGATTGCGATACTGCTGAGCAGCATGCGATCCACGCGAGGTGTAATCCGATACAGACGGTAAACAATGCGCTTCTATAAAGTTGTTCATAAATTGATGCACTCGCAATAATTATATGTCAATGAACCAAACAAGCGAGAACGTTTTTTATTCATGCACCTCCCAATGCTCTTGCAGACGCAGAGCTCCGAGTGACGCAGGTCCTTCTCCTGCAGCCGCCCAGCTGAATGGCATGCCTTCGCAAAGCATGTGTTCCGGGCGCGCACGAGGTAACTATATTTAATTGGATCTTTGTAAAAATTACTCGCGCCAGAAATACTCGAGTTGTATGTACTTACGCTTCGCTTATCTACGTCATTTTATACACGTAGAAACGCGCTTATTCCTCCTGCACAGGGTACGAACAAGGTGAAATGAACGTACGTGCAAATTCGCGTATAAAGATCTTTTAAACATGACACACAAATTACACGCTATCATCTCACTTTTCTGCATGCCCTCTTGCCAGTCGAATGTCCACTTTCGGTTGATGTGCTTCTCGCTGGTGGTTTTTCCTAGTATAACGATGTCCTGCGAGTTTCGCACCACCCGAACACAAAGTGGACAAACACCGAATTACAAATTACATTTTTTCCTCTCTACTGGAGCAGCGACATTGAAACGACGTTTTCTGGCGCAAAGCAAGAGTTTTTTCAAATAAATGTGTACAAAACGAGCTTTTAATGCTTAATGGCCTAATGGTTTAATTTTTTCCATCAGCTCCATGTCAAACAGCGCCGTAGACCATCGGCTACGCTATGTACACACAGCATTTAGGTGCAACTTACGATGCCTAATGGAATATTTGAATATTAATACGTGCGTAATTCTCTGATCTCACTTGCTGGCATTCCAAGATATCAATCGAACGCGTCCAACAGTAGTTGGCTCAACATAATTTCGAATGATGTAATCAGATTAGACGGTGATTGTTTTTAATGAATATTTATTATGGACTTATGTTTGGACATTTTTGGATTTCCTTTTTCGCTCGAGCAGCACAAAGGCACAGTTTATTTATGGTGTTAGAATGCGAGTGTTACGTACGAGGCATTCGCGCAGTGCAAAAGCATTGGCTATTGAAATCTAACGCATGTTGCTTTAGTTCATAGAAAGTAGCCACCGGCTGAACATATCGATGTACAGCGTGTAATTCGCAGGTTGTTGTTCCGGCTGTGCTAAAGCGCGCATTAAACAACGCGAAGAATGCCAATGAAAAAACACTAATCTGTAATTTATGATTCACCATCAACCATCTTGACATGGCTGCATAACTAGCTACGATGCCTATTATTATCTCCACTTAATACTAATCAATATGCATTAAACGCATGTGCTAAGTAGACATTAAAAGAAATGTAAAATACGCAAAATCAATTTACCCAACATGAGATGACCAGTCTTATCAGACACATAAATCTCAATGAACAAAAGTGGTGTGCGCTTGGGTTAAGCAGACGAAATTGAAGGAAAACTCTGGCTTGTTCACATTCACATGTGAGTGGCTTGGAACAACTGCAACTACTGTACTAATATAATTTTAAATTTATATCCGTCTGGCCCCGTAAAAAAGCCATCAAACAAAGTTATCAAACAAAAACAACCTATTTATGGGAAACGGCAAGAACGAGGGGTGCTTTTTTAAGCCGACCGCTCTCCTGACCCTTAGGCAGGCAATCCTCTCGCCCTCGCCGCCTTATTAATTATTTACTTCAATTGTGTGCAATGAATAAGTCACGATGCATTATAAAATGTATATCGACCCTTCCTGACATGCGCCATCCGCCACCAGGACATGTTTTATGAACTGGGAGCAAATGCTGCTTCTTGTCCGACAGGACGACAACGCGTGTTGCGGCTGGGAGCGAATGATCCAATATCATTTAAGTGGACGATGATGACGTGGTGCGCCCCATTGGGGAATATTTTCCGCAGAATGGCGAGAATGATAAAAATGCAGCGCACGCTCAATTCTTACACGTAGTGCTGGATCATCGTTTTTCTAGATAATTTTTTCCTCCCAACATGTCTACTTAATAAACTCAATAATCATTTGTAGGAATTAACATAGACGTAAATCATAAAAATAATTGAATTTTCCGCTTTGTTTACGACGTTGTGAATGAGCATGAAATCGTTTTGTAAAGAGCACTGAGATGGAACAAGGCGAGGTGTTTTCATCACGTGTTTATCGCTGTACGCGACACGCGAAACTAACGCACAAAAATGTAAATGTAACGACTCGTTCCACATAAATTATAACATCGTATAATATGTAGATGGCTATCGCTAATTGTTTGTTAAATCTGCGATTGCATCGTTGCATAGATGGAACCGGTGCGAATACTTTTTATTTGGGAGTGTGAGTTTTTTAAAGCTCACGACGCATTTCTGCTGATTTGACAATGCAGAACTAAGTTGCTTTATCAGTTGACTAATGAGCATCTACGCAAACTAAGTAAGTGATGAACCAGAATTGGTTAGTGACTTAATGGTTTTTTAATTATACTCGGACTAGGTGCAAACACATTGTGTATACAATCGAAATAAGTTCGTTGTCCTGCTGATGCTGGATGCACGATGTAATTTGAAAGCCTAGAAGAACAAGAATAGCGAAATCAGCCAGCAGCTAGGCACTTAAGGTAGCAACTTCCAAGCGCGCATCAACAACAATACGTACGTTGCAAGGAGAAATGTGTGGAGGAATTGTGGCGACTTATTAATCATTTCGCTCGGCAACCTAAACGATCATTAATGGAAGGCCTGCATTGTCCAATTATATAACAGGTAGCCATTATATCTGCGCGCTGCGGCTTCTTCCTCGCGCGCGCTCCCCGTGGGCAATTATCTTCTCTCAAGAGAACTGACCGGCCAACTACTGTTATAGTTGTTTATCAAAAATCCATTCTGATTCATTCATGCGGCCGGAGAGAAGGTCAATGCGATGTGAGTGCCACAAATGAATTAATTACCTTTCATGTAGGTTTAACTGAACGCGACGACGAGCTGCCGCGCACGAACAACAGTACTTTTTATTTGTTTTTAGATTTCGCCGCGAAGCTGATGATGACGGGTCTGAGATAAATATTAATGAACCCGTACGCGCACGCGTGTTGTCCGATGCAGGCGCTCCAAAATATAGTTGCGGCCACGTTGATATGCGCGAGGCGCATCGAAAGACGGGAAACCGGAGGCTTTCGATTGCGAATTATCATAATTGTGATCTCCTATTATGTGTGTGCTACTGGTAGGGTAGGTGAGTCGCCCGCGAGCGACTATTGCAACCGCATACTGAATATACCAGCGCAAGAGGAGTTTCTCATTCTCCGTGGTCAGCAAGACAACAATCAAGTGGCAGTCACAAGAAGCGCGCATACTCGATGAATGCTGCCCTGCGGCAGTGATTAACAATCGAAGCCTAAGTGAATATGGCACTATTTGGACCAATAGTGAAGTCAACGGCAGTTTTTCCGCACGCAGACAGGCGGCTAGGAAAACAATGAATTGATGAATTTCGCTCGCGCGCAAGAATTATATGCGTCCATAGAAAAGCGAAGACATAATGGAGAAAACGAGCGGCAGCCGCGTTTAAAAACTCGCAGAATTGAATGAGCAAACGTATAATCAGTGCGTCTTTACGACCAAGATGCGATAGAGAATAGCGCCGAGTTCTTTTGGTACGGCCGACAAAACCGTAATGCAGTGACTGTTACAAGAGACGCGTCATTGTGCTTTCCGCATCTCCGCGCCTGATAGAATTGTTTATTTAAAATCTCGCGCGCGTTCGCACACAATGTCGATTTCCACTAAACAAATGCGAATTAGAAAATGGCAATACAGCATTCCCGCCTAAGGTTAATAACCACTTGTCTTCGTGCGTAAACACGTGCAGTTGCGCGCAGTTGTCACAGTTGTCCATGTGATAACAACTGTTTTTCACTGAGGCGCGACTTTTTTCAACCGCGCATTGTTTATGCTGCGCCGAGGAAAATCAATAGACTGCGCAAAAAATCGCGATCTGCAGATACTGAGCACATCAACGCAGCGAAGCAGAGAGGAATTGCGTCGCCGGTGGAAAGCGTCAGTCGCCTTTACCATAAACAAAAGTCCTCCGGCATCTATAAAACAATAGGAAATCCAGTCGCCACAACTGCAAGCTCCATGCGAGTGGAAAAGTATCAACGACATACATAATTCATTTTATAGAGAGCTGTTTAAATAGAATAAGTTGACTATCGAGTTAGACCGGAACAGTACGATTACATTGGATTGGCATCGAATCGAGCGTTCGTGACCAGAATGCACTACAACTGCGCCTGGACGATCCGCTCGAAATGTCAGTACTAGCTCAGCATCATTACATACGTACTCTTTTTTTCTAGGGCATTAAAATTTTTGTTTTACATTTCGAAAAGCAATGGCGATAGAAGCGGCGCAGTTAATTAATTGCTTGTTTGAGACTTTCTCATGTACTTTGTAACAATGCGCCGTGAATAGAAGTGAATAGAGAGACTACATCTGTCGATTTCCAATGGACAAGCATCCAAATTCGTATTGCTAATGGAATGCAGCTCGATTCGTGATGCGTCGAATCAAACAGTTTGTTAGCGCCTTGGCCAAAAAGCTTCCCAGAAAGAGGTACAAAACACATCTCATCGTGTTCCGAAGTATCTAGGCATTAGTGCGTAATGTAATATTAATCGGAAGATTTATGTGCGCGATTAAAGCTAGAAAGAGCAAGTGACTTTCACGGAAGACACTCTAGGCCGTTCGAGATCATAAAATATATTATCCATCCGCAGACTATCTACAGTCGCGCGCGCAGTGACCACATCGCTGGTGAGTGCGCCGGACACATGTGTAAGTAAGTACCTGATGTATTCAGCAAATTAAATTTTACGAGTCGAGAGTGTAAATTATTACATTGTGCGCGGCGCGCACACGTCAAGTGTGTGAAGTCGACTTGTTGGCGAAACGCTCGAATGTCCAATAATAATCGGCAATAACCAGAATCCGAGCCGCAAGAAACAATTGAGGCATGTGTGTGCGCGCGCTTTTCTTTCACAACCTGAGCGCGCGTTATAAACATCGAAACGCGATGCTGACAACGAGTGTCGTGATCCAGTTTTCGTCCGGCTTAATTTCTCTGCGATCGTAGCTCTGTGCCACGTTATTTACATATTATGCCTGGCGTGTGCGCGAGGCTTCAATGGTCTAGCTTTTCTTAGGCCTAGTAGTAGAGCACCTGTTCGATATTATTATGATTACGCAAGACCACTTGCATGCGATCAAGCGAAAGACCAGTGTAAATGATAGGCATACCTGCGTCATTCACAATGTGCCAGTTTTTCGCATCGCTTTCATTCGATTCGGCTGCTTGTTTATACGAACATATAGAATTACGATTGGGCAGGCGTGCGCGAGGACTTCATGAAATGCGAATCCGGAAAGCGCGTGAATAGGTGTTAATCCAACGTTGACGAGAGCCTGTTCGCTCTCGGACAGGAAGATTTCCACCGAGAGACGGACGGCTCAGCAGGAGCGCACCCGACGAGGTCGGGGCCACGTCAGTACGGCTACAGATTGTGTACATGTGCAATATGTGCACTTCTATTGCCATGCTCGGAAACAACGATGTAGGTTTTTTATGCATGCATAATATCGCCAGGGCGGAATGGAGAGTATGTGCTGCAGTACTATGAGCTTGGAAAAATATCAATCTCTTGTCGGGGGGCCTCGATTAGTCGCACCGTGAGACCATGATGTATCTCTGTCGTTACGACATGCCGTGTGAGATATCTACCCGCGTAGAGGCTGCCGACTTCTTGGTCCACAGAGCAAGCTCATTGTTGTACCTCGCTTGTATCCTTAGACTTCACACTAGTGTGAAGAAGAACAGTACATAAGCGTGCGACGTTCGAATAACTAGGTGACAATTGGAAAATTATGTGTGATTGACAATGTCTCCAGTCTCTGACTACATCCTAGAGGAAGTTGGACCCACCAAAAATATCCGAAGTTTTATGTGCTTTTCACTCTTGTAATTTGCAACATTAATAACGACGACAATAAATACCCAGTTGACTTACGTTTTAATGCAATGGCCATAGAGATTGCAAGATTGTGCATTTGAGGCAGAAAATGTGTTAATATTTTCCAACAGTTGGCATGATGGCCGCACGATGCCGGTATGATACCCGGAATTACGAGAATACCTGTATTGTATAATTAGTCGCTTCTTTGTGCTGGCGGATTTAAGAAAGCCCGTGATTTTAGCATCAACTATATGCATATGCTGGCGCGTTTCACACACAAAGTCATTATTTTTCATGATGGTCATTCGCGGTAGTTGGAAAAATTGCATGCGTTTCGATTTTAATCCGTGTGTGTATTATCATGCACGCGCATTTTCCGCGCGTGAGGCTTAGCCAATCTGTTTATCATAGCCATTTGAAAGTGAATTCTTCGAGGCTTTAATCCGGCGTCTCCGTCTTCTGCGCGTTCATTTCTTTGCACTGGTATTCGCCATTACCGTTGTTGCAGTCTCGCTGTTTTTTCCACACTGACTGCCGCATATTCTCAACGCAGTGTGCAGGCCAGTGCGCGTTTAACTGTATTATTTCGCTGTACGCACTTCTCTTGCAGATGAGATGTGTCTGCGTGCAAATTCGAAAGTTCTGGCTTGGTGCACCCCGTCGCGCAGAAAAACAATGACTGCTCAAGTGCTCAAATAGTGGAATTGTAAACTGCTTTAAAACATCCAACTTTATACTCGGCTTGGGCTGCTTGGGCAATGTATGCAATTAGATTGGAAAGTACAGCTTTCGTGTTGCGCTTTTTGCGAACCAAAGAGATGAGACAGCACGGAGACAAGTATGCGGTAAATGGTAATCGATTAAAATATAATTTGTCGGAACCAATATAATTTAGATTTGCTGATGTGCTAATGTGTATTGGAACGATTATCGTTTGCATCTCGAGTGTGGACGGCTATATTTTGCAGTAAACTGTTATTAATAACATAAAATGGTGTGCAAATTATTTAAATTGCTAATTACAAACAGCCAATAGGAAATATTATAAGAAATTAAGTGATATTGCAATTAAAAACCTAGATTTTCTCATGGAATGTCTCTGACTAAAGCTGCGCAACTACGAAGAGGATTAATCTACTTCCTATTCCAATAGGACTAAGAACATCCATCCAAAGACGTCCTACATTCTAAATTGTTTTCGGCCAATCTTAGTCTGTCAGATCTAAATTACAAGCAAAATTCTAGAAACCAAGTGAAACTCTTATAAAAAAAAAATTAAATAAAAGCTCAAATTTTCCTACATAGCTTTTTCACAAAGAGACACAAGATACTCTCTGTGCGTATGAACTACTCATTTCAATAAGGCAAAGTTGTAACTATGGTCAATAAAACGAAACATATGTAATTTGAGATCTCATGCGAACAAGCCATTTGGTTGTTTTTGTATCAAGCTGTTGTCCGTTCGGCAGAACTCCCAGTCATAACAGAAACGCAGGCAGTGTCGTTAATTATTGCCTATACATAATTGGTGTGCAACAGAACAAAGCCGGCCATGTGCGTTGGTCCATCGGGAGGCTACTAGCGCATCAACAGCCTAGCTGACTGATGTTGCACTTGTCCACGTCGTGCGACCGACGGCAATTCGCAATGAATAAGAGGACGCCTCTGCATACACAGGCGTGCTCCACAAGGCGCACAGAATGCAGAGAAGCGTCTATTTATACATGTAATCAAACGTAGGCCAGGCATTTTCGCGGCACGTCAGAATGGAGAACCTGACGATACTCGCGTGCGAGTTACACATGCTTCGACAGCATCGCACGGAAAACAGAAATAAAACATATTAATTAAGAAGCGCTTAGACTCTTCTTGTACTAACGTGGCCTGACTCTGTAATTACGTACAAACGGCTAGGTTAATAGTTATTATTTGGAAATTGCTGTCCGCATAATAGACAGCTCGGTGCTGCCCGCGAACGCACTTCAGAAGGCGTCACCAGCGTCTTCAGTCTTGCCAACTGAAAAGCTATCGATTTTACCATGCAGCGCTGGACGGTTATAATGATATACAGTTGGCGCGGCGATTTTCCGGTAAAGCCTCATGCCTGAACATTGTCATTACATTGTAGAAAGAAGGAACACAGAAGGAAACGGTGCGGAAATACGCTGCATTAAATCAATGAAGAGTATAGCATTACTTTCTATGCTCACATCTGAAAATGGACGTTAATCTTAATAAATTTGAGTGGAAGAGTGAATGGCTTGCGAGATGGCTTTCAGTTCGACGCCAGCCGGATCATTAATGTCCCTCATTTAAATTACTTTGGGTCACTCCTATGCTGCGCACATTCCGTTCGCGCGCATAGAAGATATATTTATTGCTTCGTTCTTCTTTCCGCGAGATCGCGTCGAGTTTACTAATAAAATAATAGAAATTGATCGCTTATATGCAAGTTGCGGCGCTCCTTCTTTTTCCGCTTTTGCTTCTCGGTAAATGCGGTTACGCTGAGCGCACGCATGCGGATTCCGTTTTACTTTTCGATGCCAATGTTTAATGCATTCCTGTTGTCGAGAGCAGATAGGACCGTTTGAGCGACAAGTGAGAGAGTTACGCGAATAAAATCCAAGTGGTGCGGAATTTGAGGAACCGGATATGGCAGACGAAGAGAGATGAAACGGAAGAGCAGGTGGACAAGTGTAAATCAGGGTTTGCTTGACATGCAGCTTTCCTAATAAAGTGCAATTGAGGCACACGCCACCACACGACGATACACGGAGGATACATTTGAATGTAGCATTCAAAGAGCTTCTCACACCGCAGCAAAGTGCGACACTCTCTCACAGTCAATTTCCTTGCTTTGCTTGGCTAGGTCATGTGTTCACTTGTCTTGCTTTTGTTGCCCATGATTCATCGGACGTGCAACTACAAAGTAAATGAATGGAATGGATGGCATAGGAAGAGATATTCTATAAATACATATTGAGACATGGATTAGTCCATTGTTGTTCCCTGGAAAAAATTAATGAGTTTCTTAAAATTGCAGGTGAAGTCGAATTTTTTTTTGTTCTCGCATGTTGAATGCCTAACAAGCGAACAAAAAATGTGTGGCAAACCGCAATTTAATAATGATACGGCAGTGGTGTACGTAGATGACGATCGAATCAGCAGTAAAAACAAGTATTATTTCCAATTCAATAAATGAATCACATTTGCGGTGATAATCTCATTTTTCGACAGCATCAATGCGCATTAATCAACTCTCACAACACTATTCTAGCGCCTCATTAAAGTGTCACCGATGTAATGTAGAACTATGCAAATGCACACAACCTGCCGATATCCACCTGTGTCCCATTGGGCCAGAAGCGGGGTAAAAAATGCGTCGCGCTTGGCTGACCACTCTCGCACTAGAAATGGTGTAACACATAATACATTGGATTTTGAACAAACATTTAACTACGGCAATCCCATGGTTCGCTTGAAATCAAACCATGCGCACGCATGTACCACAGCAACGACCGGATTTTCCATATTAAGCCACACATAATTAACAAATATGCCCGGCACGCGGCACAGTTAAGTGTGAAAACTGACTGGGCGAGCGTTGATTCCACTTTGTCACAATCCGCCTGCTGATGGTCGTAAAATGAATCATGGCATTAAATGAGTGCCTTGCGACGACCTTTGGTAGGACGCGCCACGATGAACACGTGAGTGACTTACCTGTTGATCACAGTGCTGCAGTTGGCGCCGCGGTTGGGTGGAAATTTGCTCGGAGCTGCAGGAAAGAGTTCCTGACCTATCACACAATCATGGCACTGGAATGGCGGCTGATAAACAATCCAATTTGTCACACTCATCGAATTTGCATCGCGGCACTTGAACTCGTCTCTCTTTCAGCAAGAATTCCACTGTAATTTATCGTAGGTTGCACTTGGCTCGCACCACTGCTTGTCACATTTTTCTTAGTTTTTCTTCGGATAGAAAGTCTACGCGATTTGATTTCGTTACCAAAGCTCCATTCATAAATAGATTATAAACAACGCGAAAGCAAAGAGGTCCGCGTGCTCTCCCGAAGACTCCACTTCTTACACTGATCACATACACATGACCGTAAGAATGGACCGGTGGGGAGACATGTACGCATTAACCAGGTAGACCAGGCAGTCAAGCAAGTTGAACATTTTTCGCTGGTGTATTGGTCTACTCTCCGCGCGTGCATGCACACGTACGGATGGTGTGTTGATCTTCACTTTGCAGCCTACCCCGCACCGATTCAAGCCCGTTTGCTCGCGAGGACGTCCGTATATGGGTTAATTTTGCCTGGCACACGCGTTATAACTTGAATTTACAAATGCCGCACACTGTTTATTTAATGAGAGCGAAACTAAGCATTCCGATAGCTCCAGTTGCGGAGCGATCATTAAAACGCAAAAAGGGTGAAGTATATCACGATGGTTTGATATCAGGGCGACGGCACGCACTCTCCTGTGATTGACTTGACAATGCGAAGCTAATGTTCATCAGTTTCGAGTGAACAATGAGCTTCGCGGCATATTACCGACCGGCCTGCATCTCGATAAGAGGTGATGGAAGGCTGACGCGTCGCGACAAGAGCAAAATCGCTTGTGGAGGATACCTCCGCAAGAAATATACGGATTCTAAATACAATAGACACCTCGTTGCGTGTTTGCAAGTGCAGTAATGGCGTTATGTAATAAGTGTGCTTTGGTGAACCGCGCAGGACATGCAGGTGGCCAGCGTCAAAGATGTACGATGGTCGACTGAGCGCGTCGCGGTTTCGCCGCCGTCCTGACGATAGAAGGCAGACAACCTTATGGATGGGGTGTTTGATATGGAGTACGAAATCCATTAGAAGTGGGTTGCTCGCAGCCAGACGGCGTATTGCAAATATATCGCATTTCGTCTCCTGCCCGTCGGCGAGGATGCGAGAGTTGACCGCATCGATAATTAGATATAGTGTCCTCTCATTACTCTATTGATTGCTCTATTGTCTTCTGCAGCGCTAGGGCAGGAAACGTGCAAGAGTCAACTTCCAAACTAAGTTAGCGACGAATAATGGACAAAGGTCCTGCGAGCGAGTCGGAGTGCTCACGACAGTGAACCCGTGGCCTTCGCGGGGAGCGTGTCTCTGTTACGCGTACAATACTCTTGATTATCCCTATTAACCGTTATTAGTTCGCACTTCGTGGCGTTCGAGGTACGACGGCAATTTGTATATCGAGTTTGAAACACGGCGACGTTGCGCAAAAATCGAAACGTTGAGCAGGAGATGCCAGAGGAGGAGAAACTGGTGAGATCAGTCAAGCTTGATTTATGATACAGCCGAATTATTGTGTCTTGTTTAAACGCTTACAATCGGTCGAATGTAGCACGGTAGCAAACTACGATTAGCCCTAGACCACGTGCAAGTCACGTCGACTCGCGTCCCACCTCGTGCCAAGCGTGAATTCGAAAATATGTTTAGTTCATTAGTCGCAGCAGGTGAAATGTTAAATTGGACAATAAATAATTGAAAGTCTTGTTTAATAGAAATAGATAACATTGCGGACGTCATAAAAGCACTCTTTAGGTGAATGAAGAAATTACTTCAAGCGAAATAAACATAAAGTCTTTCCTCACAAGAATACATTAGAAACTACTACAGAAAATGCTAATAACTGAGGGTTACCATGAAGAATTCTACCTTAAAACAATAACAAATTGAATGATTTTGCTAGAGATTATGCCGCAATGATAATTTGTCATATTGAAGAAAAAAAAAAGAGTTTATAACGAATAATTCTTCACAATAGACAGGATGCCAAGAGATCTGAAAAGAGTGATGGACGTGACGGATGAAGATATTTGGAAGGAAAGCCATACCTTCCATCAAGGACGTACTATAATATGAAACATTAGATCATTGTGCCCAACGCGCGCTGAGACAAGATTAATACGGAATAAACTAGTTTTGCATATAAGAGTTGGCATGTGCATTGTTGGTTATCTCCGCGACTGTTGTCCGTGCGTACAATGCGTGCTTTTGTTACTCCCAATCGAGATGGTCCTCGCTCCTTGCTGCGTGTGCGAAATTTGAGCAGAGTAGTTGCGCATCTTATTTACAGCTTATTAGCATAAGTAGTACAAGAAAAACTTGTATCTTTGTGTCGGCGATCGAAGCGCGTAACGCAGTGCGCTTTTGCAAACGACAAAAGGCTTTCGACCCCATTTTTACAATAAACAATGCCGAAGATGGAGAGAAGGAACGACAGGACAGTGTCACTAGACAATGAATCGAATCGTTAGGTGCTGCAAGAGTCACCGAGAGCAGTTCAAAACCTCTTGCGCGCCTCACTATTTCAATTCAGCGGCTGCAAGAGCGCCGACACACGCACGTGCAGTACGCACGGGGCCCTTTCAAGTCCGCGGCCCTATCTGCATACGCAGTTCGGCGATGATTTCGCGAAAAGGGCGACGCGATAAAAAAAAATAACAATAGGAGCAGGTTTGCATGTGAATTGGCAAAGCAGATGTGATCGTCGTGATAGAAGCGCACGCCGCGTACAATGCACGTCATGGACATGATTAATTAGGACCTTCTCGCTGCGTTCGGTTCCGAACATCATCCTCGCGCGCACGTCTTATACGACTTGGCACATTGTTGCCATCGGTGCGCGAGTAATGTACGACTTCATAACGGCGAAGGCATCAACGGAATGCCCAAACGACAGTGTGCAGTACGATCATCTACAAAACAATTATTAAGTGATTTAGGCAAATAACTTTTGTCTCTTTCTTTTCGGAAAAGAAGCTAAGGACGGGAAAGCGTAATCGCGACTCATTAATCACATTTTACACCCGATGATTATTGACCTCAAATTGAAGCTTGCACGTATTGCGGCAAGTGTGTGTGCGTTTCGGAATGATGATTTATTCGGCGATTTGCATTTTTTCAATGGGCTCGCGCTTATAAACTCACCGCATGATGTAAAACCTAAGTAGATTACTTTCTATTGTGATGTTGACCGTTTAACTTGTCATTGACTTAAGGACCTGTTCAGCACTTGTACTCAGAGTACAAGTTGTCATAAATATAAATTACGAGAATTGAGATTAACGTTTACGTCTAATCTGGGGGTTATTTCGGACAATAGAATAACCCAGGTTAGGTCCATTATGCTGCTCTATAACATATTTTCTTTGGTAGGTTTGGATTGTTTTCATTCTAGTGATAAACATTTTACACAATAATAAACTGGAAGCAGAAAGTATTTCGATCAGTACCATTTAGATAGTAATTACGAAGCTTTTGATTCACAAATATAACTTATTTGCAGCAATAAAATAAATCTCTAATTCCACAATCTCGGTTAAATAAGCAATAAAAGAATTAAGATATGAATTATTGCATGATGCAAATTAACATAAGCAGAACCGGACAAGATAGTTTTTTATTGTCTCTGCTGGTGGTTATCTATCAAAGATGTTTTCGTCCTCCTCCTTTTGCTGCTTCGCACATTGCGCAGCTTGCGCACGGATTTTGTGTAATTTGTTTTATTGTTTTTATTCGCCAAGGTGGAAATCTCTGATTATAAGCAGTTTGCGTATATTTTCGTTGTACATATAAATTACGCGAGATTTATTGCAAGCGTCAGGCAAGTGTGTAGTTATGAAACCCCGTTTGTCTTTTCGCATTCTGGTCTTAGTTTGCACCGTCTGGTGTTGTCATTGCAGAAGTTCCAGGATTCATCTTTCGCCAGGCTGCAGAGCGCCGGCGCGCAAAATTTAAAACATTTATTAACATTATCTCTCGTTTTATTACAGTGTTTCTTTCTTTGAGGCCTTTATCTGCATAATGCATCTCAAGGAAACTCGGTTCGTATTATAAATAATCGCTGTGATTATGACGTATCTGCAGTGTGCTGCACGCCTGGAATGAAAAAGCATTGAGTTATGAGTTAATAAACGCGCCCACAATTATCTCAAGAAGCTTAATTAAAAGAATTGTTCTGTGCGTTTACGGCTCTCTTCGAGATTGTGTCTTTATATGCCCAAAGCGAGCGTCGAGTTTATGCGTAGTGTAATGAGGACAGCGAAGAACAAGCGCCGGACAATATGAGTGCCTCTGCGAAAATGCCTACTCGGTACACTTGTTTGTGAAAGGCCGGACTATCCAAAACGGCAGTGAAAGGGAAAACGCGTGTGTGAGATTGTGCGCACTTGCAAGCGCGGAGCATTAAATCTGTTTCAGCTACTGCGTATGCATTTGTTCCCAATGGAATTCTTCTTGGGCCCGCTCGGATTTTGGGAGTTGCTTTATTTATACTGGCTGCTCATTATTCTGCCAACAATTGAGCAAAGAGCCATTCTTCTCAATGTGGCCATCCATCTATTGAGGGTTTTGTGTACGTGTTGAGTGCAAACGTGGAGGGGTCCTTTTTACTATAGTAGGACTTGTTCGAATGAAAAGAATGGATGAAAGGATTTAGATATTTGCAGTGAACCGGAATGTAACATACAGGTGATGTTATTATGCATTAAAGGATGAGGTGGTTTATAGAAGGGCATTGAATCAATTGCATGAAGAAGCTCAAGATGGCTTTAAGGAGACAATAATTTAGTTAATTAGTGTTTTGCATAAGAATCGGTTTACCTCTCTAAGAAAATATGAATAAAAATCAAAGCGTTGAGATACTTAGCAATTAATCCCTGCAGCTATTAAATTGGCATCTGCCGATTAGATGATCTGCAATCATTTCAATGAGAATAGCCATCCAACTTAATCAATAAAAGCAAACTTAAATGAAAGTGATCCTTTGGTAGGGTAAGCAGAGAGAGAAACCGCACTACATAGATGTAGAATATGCCTTCTTAGTTCACCACTGAAGCATGTAAGAAGACGGCGTCGTTTGAATTGGACAAAGTTCCTCTCTTTTCCCGTCTCACCAGAGCCGCATCGGCATTTGGGAGTAGACATTCGAATCAGCCGTATGTAAATAAGTCGGCGTTCCACTGTATTCCAGATAAGAGCACCAAGAAGATTCTTCTCTCTTCGGCGTAGAACCAATCACAACTAAGTCGAGTAATGAAACTCTCCGGCCTGCTATAATCATTGCTACAGTTTCGCCGCCGTGCGCCCGGTTTAGTCTCCTGCATTGAACCTGAGAACTATTCAGCAAATGGAGCTGTTGATGGAAAATCAAAAGGAACGAAGAGGTTTGCTCAAACAGAAACAAACATCCCAAGTTATAAAGACCCGTGCGGCAACGGTGAGGTAGGGGCGAGGTACTTAGAAGTAGCGGTGTGGCGGCTTCTTGCAGAAACATGCAGCGGCGAACAGTTACATGTACAAACAACAAGCCACAAACGCAGAGTAAACATTAGAATACGGCGCGCTCTCTTCCTTAAACTCTCCCTCTATACGCTATAATTAATTACGAAATTTATATCTATTCTTGATTTGGATCTAATACACAAATAAAATGGAATTAAGCAAACGCGCGCCTACAACTTCACTGACAACACTCGAATAATAAATAGTCGCTGCGCGGTAGCGCACGATTATTGAGCGCATGCTTTTGATCTCCGAGAAATTTATTAGTGGCATTTCGGAAAAATATAGAACAGAAGTCGCACATTAGTTAGAGGCAAGGTTGTCGGAATTAGGAAACAGTCGACACTGTTTCAGTGTTCAAAGTGAAATAAATACTCGACGCTAGTGGCGGGCTTTTCATAAATAATATTTCCTCAAGGATTATTGTAGCAGGCGAGCATTAAAAGCCGATTTGTTGTCAGAGAAAAATGTTGAACAACCATGTGAATCAATGAAGCCCAAATATTTGTAGTTTTCTTTGGCGAACACCCTAATGGGAATCACAATACATTACCTCGCAAAGTGTATTGACTGCCGTTGACAAATGCCTCGACCACACAAAGCGCACGGAGCATAAAAAACGACGATGCCTTTTTTACGATTCTCTTCTCCTGGAAATGCGCGCTCATGCGGGAGCAAATCCACAAGAAAGAATTTCCGTGTTCTCGCCCAACGAAACAGCCGCTTTTTTCTTCCTGCTGCTTGCAAACGAACGTCCTAGAGTGCATTCAATCGTTAATCATGAGAATACTTATGCCGGAATACACTGCTTACTTCCATGTCGATTCTTACAGTTAAAAATAAATAAATCCGCAATGGGAAAACCGCACGGAATAAAAGAGATTGTCAAAATGAATTGGCAATAATTGAAAAAATATGCAGAACATGAGGTGAATTTCTAACGGTTTTTAGAAACAATTTGTTGACGTATTATATTGAACGAATAGACCATCGCAATATGCAGCGATTAGTGTAGATTGGAGACGCTTAGATGTGTTTTATTGACGAATCGCATTGCAGAGAGCTGGATGCTGGCTCGAGACCAGTGTTTAATGTAGATAGGAACATTTCATTCCAAGTAATTCTCATTAATTTTAATCGTTTTAAATTTTTTGTTTGTAGTTCAACAATAAATCAAAAACATGTTTCAACGAAGCGTAAAACAACTCGACTAGTTCTTGAGCGGCATTCTATCTTTTACATATTTCAGGAGATGAGATGGAGATGAGACTTTGAATCTGAATTGTTGATTTCACGATTACACAAGTTCAATTAATTTTAGAGGAAGTAATCAAAACATAAATTATTAATATTAATGTGGAGCGCTTGACAATTCATCCTAGTATGATTTCTGGTGATTTACACCATGAAAAATTAGAAGAACTAGATATAACAAGAACTAAATATATTGAAACTTGGCCTTGAACTCAAAAATAGTTTGTATGGTGCTACTCTTAAACAACTATTTCCTTCATAATTTACATTTCGATGCAAAAACTCAAGATAACAACAATCAACTACCAAGATTAAAAGTATCTATTATTCTTTGATATACTCGTATACTCGCTTAAAATCACTACACATTCAAATTTGTATTTGAGGTTCTCTTCATATTCTTTTCTTGCCTGTAATTATCTTGCCGTCTTTTTACTACTGCTTGCTCACTCGGCAGTATCAAAATATAGGTGTAGATTGTGTTTGCATTGAAAAGAAATCGGAGTATGAAAGCTACGGTTCACACCATATACTCATCAAGCTAATTGATAGAGGTACTAACAAAAAGAACCAATAATTATATATTAACTTCATACTTATTGTTTGTTGAATTGAACTAAATTCTTCCGCCTTCAAAAACATCTTCGTCTAGAAGAAAATTTTACTTTTAAATATCGTACTTTGTAGGTTATCTAGTAACATCTAAGCAGAATTTATTTGACCGTTATATACTAATAATATACATGAGAATAATAAATTAGTAAGCTAATTGCTTTTAAATTGCTAACATATTTTGGTTATAAACTGTTTCTTAATCCTTAATTATTTTTTAATTATATATTTTTTAAGTTCCTGAACAATTTAAAGAATGTATGCGCCTGGATATTAACTCAGCACAAACAAGCTCAATTTGCCATATCAAAATATTTAAGGAATCTATTTATGCAATTAATAAAACTCATAGCCCCGCCCCGCCACGCAATCGGTAAACTGTCTGACTGTAGCAGTGACAGCGACGTGCATATTCTGGGGACACGGGTTCAAATCCTGCTGGGAATATATTCAATGTAATATATGTTTCCTTCGGTTTCAGCCCCAATAACTGCTAACAACCCTGATAGTTGGTGCAGTATAATGGAGTGGAGGTCAAGTACGGTGTCGGTATTCGGCATGATTGCAGTACGCTCCTAAAATAACAAAAATAACAATAAAACTCATACTTGATCCAATTGAATATGTTTTTTCTTATTTTACCTACTCTTTCTGTATGCTCTACATCCTCTTGTCTTCAATCGAAAAATCACGTTTTACAGCTACCCAAACCAATCTCTCCGAGAAAGACTATAATTTCGTGTATAATTGAAAGTCGAATTTTAGTGTTGAACAGACAAGAAGTATTCAATTGAAATACGAGTTTCAATCAATAGTAGACAACCTCAATTATCCTGACAACATTCATTCTTAGCTGCAAACTTTTGCCAAACACTGCAGTATTCAAGGGGAGATGAAGGAAGGTAGCATGCAAGCACCAAAACGAGCACAAACTTTTTCGCTATTATTAAATAGTTGGAACTTCCGAAAGTATAACTCGCATCCATTCATCACTGACTTTACTCTGCACTCTACATGTTACGCCAATACGCTGTATCCGTCTTTGGTGAACAAAGTATTACGACTATTAATCATAACTTCGACCACCATGGGAGTTGTGTATAAGGACGACATAGAAATGGATATTGTTTTTCTGTTCTAGATACATGGGATGTTTAAAATTATAATTTAGTTTTTGTTTGATGAGATGAATTTTATAAAAACGTGAAAGAATTTGGCATTTTCATTTGTTAGACTTAGCGTTTAATTTAATATTAACTTTGATGTTCTAAGTGATTTTGTAGCGTTGATGATTTATTAAAAATATTCAGATTAAAATTAAACATTTTTCTTCCTTTTCAATCTGATTTGTTCGTATTTGATAATTTTTTTTTATCTGCAACCATCCTTATAATAGTTATCCTGGCGTAAACGCCTCTGCCTACGATTGCAACTTGTATTAATGACACGAAAAAGTAGCAAAGCTATTAAGAGATAAAAGCCGAACTGAATTAGGCTGCTCTCGTTGCTTGTTACATCACAATTTAATCGTGTACCATACATCCCGCTCATACCTTTTACTTTACTACTTCTCAGCGCACTTATGAATACGTATTGCACCGATGCGCACGAGTTGTAGCATTAAATTTGTCTTCGTCGGCGTGAGCGTCAAAACTTTCCAAGTAAATGAAATGAAAAAAATCTCCGCCGCGACGCCAAACGTGAGTACTTAGTGCGAGCTTTTTCAAGGTTCAATTTTTCAGGATGCGCGTGCATGGAAGGCGTAGAGATGCCGCACGCAGCACCTGTGTGTGTTTTATATTATTTACAAGCGTGACTAAAAGCAAAAGCTCGACTGATTGATTCCCGGCTATTAAGAAGCGAACGCTGTCGTGCTGCGCGCCTCGCTTGCAATCCATCAAAAGCGCTCATAAATAAGTCGCCTTGCGTACAATACTATGAAGCAGTCCTGCAAGACCTGCAAGAGTGTTCATTATTCCTTCGTCTTGGCCGCAGATCTAAGGTATAGGTTTCTCCAGGACGCTAAATATTTATGTCTTTATATCTGTAATAGAATAGAGAACAAGCTCCTGCCGATATATCAGCAATGTGCGTGCGACGCGTATGTCCCTTCTTAATTACTTATCGAGCGACAAGGATTGATCGCGCGAGACGTCACAGTTGTACTCGCCACCCGGACTCGACCCACGATAAAGGTCCCCTCGCTAATTACATTATTATCTTTGATGGCACAAATTAAATATGGGGAGGGCTCTCGTTTCGCTTTCATACAAATAAATCCTCTCCGTTTCGTCAACTTCAAATGTATCTCGTTTTGACAAATGAATACTTAACAACAAACGCATGCAAACTGGAGTTGGGATTCGGCAAACAAAATTTTTAATTATTCATTATGCAGATACGTTGCTTTTAGGTCGTTTTATTTACATTTATTTGTTCTTCTATGTTAAGTTTTTAATTAACTTGATTATTTATAGGAAGAGATTCAACAAGCAAAGAACAAAAACAATTAATTTAGTGATTAATATAACAACTAGAGAGTATACTAAATAAATTAATTCTAGAAAAGAAATTTTTTCAAAAGAAATTAAATTAGAAATGTTAGACATATCTTTATTTTTGCAGGTGAACAAAACATAAGAACCTAGAATAAACTTAAACATTTTGAATAATGTCACAAATTTAATATTTATGTGCATAGTTCATATTGCATTGATTTCTTTGAATTAATGACAAATAATCAAAAATGATTTTTTTTGCTCTGCTACTTAGCCGGTGTCCAATATAATATAATAAATTTCCTGCAGAATTCAGTCCTAATAATTGCTAATAACTCTGCTAGTTGATGCAGTGGTTGCAGTACAATTTATTTTTTAACAATTAATATAACAATCAAAAATTTGTCAAATTAATAATTCTAATTCTAAAGAAAAATAGGTAATTCTTCTCGTATAAATTAAAATTCTATTAGTCTAACTCTCTCTCACTAACATATCAATATGATTTGTATAATAAACAACTAAATAACTAAAACATTCTGCTTAAATCCTCAAATCTAATATTTGTGTACATAACTCATAGTGTACTGATTTGTTTGAATTAATGTCCTCATGATCATTAGTCCTCCCAATATGCTTCCACGACGCTAAATTAGAAAAGCATTGGGGTCGTTTTCCCTATGCACAAACCAGTTAGACTTATGTGCCCACTGCAGTGGTAACAAAAAATGCAATAAATTCTTCATGATGAATGTCCTCTGGGCGTCACAAGTGTTACTCCCGTCGCATCCTGATTCCGCAACATTTGCTGCGGTCCCTGAAAAAGCACGCGCTTATATGGTAATTATAATTTTCTCGTCTCCTGATTCAATTTTAATTCTTTTCGCTTGTAGCAACGTAAATCGCATTCTGCATTATGAACGCGATGTAAAATAAATAACCCCTTTCTCGACGTTGTTTCAATGACAATTTTCTCGCTCCGGTCGGCATTTGAAAGCAATAAAAAGTATTGCAAATTGTAAGAAAAATAAAGCGAGACGAAGGCAGCGAAATAAAAGCGGCGTGAATGCGCCGGGCATTCGGCGCGCCAGCATTATACTCGATACATAGCGCCGTGGAACGGAAGAATAAAAGAGGTACGAATTGCGCGAGATTGTCCGGGTTCAGCTCGTCTATAGAAAATTCGAGTGAATCGAGTGATAACTGAATGGTCCCTGAAAAACTTTTGCTCTTTCATTGTGTACGCGCAGGAGTCGAGCGAGGCAGAAGCGAGACGAAGACTATCATTTTGTTTCAACGAAAGAATGAACAGAGAGCCGAAGCGGCGACAAAGAGCATCCTACAATGAGGGTAATGAAAGGAAATCACTGGGTATTGTATAACTCGCTCAACTATATGTAATTTTCAATAATAGTTGTGCGCGAATGAATATAGACGCGATTGATCAAGTCAGAAGCGCACTTAGCCTGGGGAATGCGGGCCAGCCACACATAGTAGTAACCTTCATGATCATATAAAAACTTTCGCAATTAGAGATGAACAGGATTTAAAGGACCTGATTGTATTGCATATTGTTGGTATGAGTGCAAGCACTGCAAGCGAGTGCCGCTGAACGGGAATTCGCAAAATTTATGCCGCTGGCATTTGGAATAATAGCCTGACCGCTGTTGTCTGACGGCAGCAGAGCATGCAAGAAGTGAAAAAAACACTATGAAGGTAAACATAGCTATTAAAATATAAGGGGCATCAAACAATCTTACTTAGATTAAGCATTTAATCCTAATCTAAGATGGATGGTTTTGATGAAAAGAAAGTCACAAAACACGAGGTTACTTTAAATTACACATTTTTTTTATTATTTGGTTCTGAAGTGATGCTTTTTAAGGATCTTTTAAAAACGCATCACCCTGTAAAATGTGAACAAAACTTTTGTTAAATAAAGAGTGTCCAGTGTTGTCTCCATAAACAGTAAAATTAATGTCGACGCCGCGATCCGTTAATGTCTCTAATCTGATGCGGCCGGCAGTTAAACTCTTTGAGGAATTTTGCGACTATTAATTTCCCTCCTTAACAAACAGAATATCGTCCCGACAATGGAACCCAAAGCCTCGACCTGAACATCCATCCGTGACTGGCACGAAATTTTTCGAATTAATTTACGTCCGATGCACGCACGCTGCCAAATCTTCGAAATTTTGATTTAAAATACGAGAATGTGGACCTAAATCACTTCTATGGGAATAAGCAGCAAATATGCTAATGAAGCGAATGAATGATGCAGTTAGGCAGCGAAGAAGCGTGTGGATAGTATGTACAAAGCCTCTCATTACAAGGGTGCATACACAGTTAACACTTTAAAAGCACGCCGGGTACACATGCTAACAAATGACGCGGGCGCTCCACCGAAACGGTGTGCCTCCATCTCGGTAATGACCCAACGGGACCCCCCAAGCGGGCCCAGTCGCTATGGGGTCACCTGCGTGCACTACTCATAGTTATTTCGTGTTGATAACTAGGCATCCGCCAGGATTTATGGCGTCAATAATATTAATTGTGTGTGTGCGTACGCTCGTCTTACCTAACCAGTTAACCGCATGTACTGAGAAATTTGTAGTAGGAAGTGGTTTATATAATTTCATTGGGAAAAATATGGTTGATCTTGATGAATCTGTTTCACAAATCATAATTGTTGAGCAATAATTTGTTAGTAGATTAATTACTCGCATACCAAAAAAATAAGAAAATCTACTTTCTAATTGACCATATAAATATTAGTTAGTTGCGTACTTAAATAAACACAGATTTTTATGTCCAAATCTGCTAAAGAGTAATTACTATTATTAATGTCTGAATGAAACTGTAATTTGTGCAATCGGTACAAATATAATACATGTGCAGACACGCGTGCGATGTAGAAGAAACGAAACATTTATTTTTTACTGCAGCACTGAAGAGTTGTGGCCATGCAGACATCGCCAACTGCATTCGCTGCATTATTGTTGGCTGCGGTTCGCGTTTCTGCCGCCGCTTTCACGTTCAATTGCGGTGCAACACGGTATGAAATTCCAATCAATTTATATATTATACACGGCAGACAAGGTAATAATATAATTTATTGCCGCATTATCGATTCTTTCATCACGCTTGTGTCTTTCTCGAGGCATACGCACACGCGTCGATTCGAATCTTGTTGCAATCCGCGATTCCAATAGTACACAGCACTGTAAATAATCATGTCGGCTGTTGAAAAAAGTGCCTTCAACTGAGTGCTGATATTGTTCGACGACGCGCGCTAGATATGATAAATGACATTGTTTAATTATTCATCGAATTCTCTTAGTCATGGTGGAAACGCGAGAAGCAAGTGGCGTCGACTAATGATGTAATAAACGCCGGTCACTAGACTATTAGCTTTTCAGATGGTGCAGTAAATGGCGCTATCGGTTTTAGATGGGAATAGCTCGCATGAGGAGCGCTGGAGAAACAAGATCCTGCTGTAACGCAGTTCAGAGAAGCAATTACAATCTGGTTCTATTGTATGCTTGAACAATGAGAGAGGTCATCTCGAGCAAATATGTTATTGTGTGTAGAGATTGTTTTAGTGATGATGGCATGTATGATATCATTAGAGATCATTCTCATATGGGATTATGAGTAATCAATTTGTGATAGAAATATAAATTATGTTACTATTCAATGTACAAAAGTATATATAAAATATTAGTAAATAAATGGATAATCTCAGCATAAACTATAACTATTGCATGATCAATTTTGTGCTGTGTAGTGATAAGACATTGCGGCGCGAAGATAAGCAAGCTACCGAGCTCTAACGGCAACAAATCTTAGAAACTTTACTTGTTAAGCATCTATCAACAATATAATACTCCGGATTGGTAATAATGACTTCATTAGATCTCCTCCTATGACAAATGCTTTATTTGCATATCACAATCGCAGCTTCCGCCCCCTTGTATTCACAACTAACCGAACACAAATAGAACTCATTCGAATGTTTTAATTTTATTGCACGCTCTTATTTAACTGACTGAGTTTTGCGCGGTCGCACAAAGAGACAGTCTCGCGGTTTATTTGCAAACTTTAAAATAAATATTTGCTTTAAAATCATCAAAGATCAAAGCTCTTTTCTCTATACTGTCCATTGTTTATACTACCGGGGCCAAACGAATTCTCTCGAAGCGAATCGTGATTACTAGTAATATTTGTATGACGACGAAGAATGGAGGCAGCTTCGAGAGAATTCGTTGAATGTACACAAAATAGCAACTATGCACTGTGCTGTCGCGCAATTAAAGCACTTGAATTGGTAGACATAGTTGCGATGTAGAGGCGATTATGCCGAACTTAAACATTGCAACTTTGTTTGGGCGCTTCAAAGGAAACAGACAGTTTCCAGTAATTACCACTGAATGTATACAAGAAGTCAATTGAAGTTTGAAACAAGCTGAGCATAAACTCACAATATTTGCTCAGAAATAATTAAAATATGTGGCTTAAGACAGAATTAAAGTTGCTTGATTGTTTGCTATTGTTAGGGAATTGAATCAATTTTCGATTTATCAAATCCGTATTCAGACATGTCTTCGAATCGTCCCAGAACGCATTCGTTTAACATTCACCCTCTGCCCGTGATAACTCGAGGCATATGCATAACTAGCAATATTAATAGCACAACACAGTTGAGGAGAACAGATAGGGGAACGTCCGAATTAGACAGCGCAGTCTCCTGAGGAATCCATGACGTAGGGATTATTCAACATGCACATGTTGTGTGCACGTTCAGTATGGAAATTATGACCCCATTCATGTAAAATTTGGCGTCTCCTCGTATCATCATATAACAACTAAGAGACACAAATGAATTGCATGCACCCCTTTAAAATTCCATTCCATCTACCCCGAATCACGCTTTGACATCATAAGCGCCAAGGGGCGCGTGGAACGCGTTGAAAAGAGAGCACGTTAATAAGCAGACGATTCCAAGCGAATTGAAAGTGACGATCCAACGGCAATAAAAGTGACGCGCAAGACAAAGAAATTGTTTTACGGGATACTAAACAAACATGTTTTCTATAAATATCACCCTTTTCAGCTCCACACATTATGCCTGCGTGTTCCTTTGTCTGCGCTCACACCAACTGCTGCCAAACGATAGATGTAAGAAAATAAGTTAGCCGCTGTTCATCCTTCACTGCTGCTGCTGCTGCTGCTGCTGCTGCTGCGACATCTCAACTCGCTCGATATTCGTTGGGTGTCAGTCGCATCGTATTGTTACGACCTGTCATTCAGTAATGCAGTCCAAAACACAATTAGCTTTCATGCTCCCGTAAATATTTCACAACTCTGGCGCGCGCGTTGTGATGTTATGTTGGCTGTTGTTTGTTTGAGGCGACGCGGTCGGAGTATTTTTAACATTACAATAAGTAAAAGGCGAAGTACGTCACTGGATGACAGTAAGTAAGCGACGATCATTTTTTCGTCCTCGTTCACTGCACGTTATTTACGTAAAGCATTCCTGGCTAGAGTGGAAACGGATTGTAGCTCGCGTGCATCTCGGCGATTAGAACAATAGCAATTACAACACACAATTTGTCTTGTGACACTGTGTCGCATGGACTCCCACGTGCATTCTTCTTCAGGACAGTGCCTCGTGCATTTTACGAATGTGCCGTAGACAATCCTAAGAGATTTAGAAACATGCTGCCCGTATAAATCAGCCGAAACGCCCGAAATGAAAAGTGCGTCTAGTTTTATCAACACTTCCTTGACAGCTGAGAGCGTCGCTTGTAAACAATCATTACAAAGTCCAACCAAAGCTATTTTCACAATGACGAGTATTTCAGTTTACAATAGACTCAAGTTTCACAGTTCTACGCGCTTAGCACATTTTAATTAAAATGCCGCACTTGTGAAGTGAGTGCTGTTAATTACTATAAATAAAATTCAAGCAACAGAAACACTTCGTTCATATGGGAAAAAAGTGAAATAGGAAATCAATCGGCAGTTTTATTATTTGGCACTTGAAACAAGGCGTACTTCTTTCTCACAGAGAACGTTTACTGACCCCGATCCAAAAAGCAGCTTTTAATTCGACAAAAGATGCTTGGAAACGTTCGCACACTGCCACACTATAAATTCACTGGAACGTCGAACGTTGATTGATTTCTCGAACAAAGCCGAACGATAGTTGCTATAAACATGTGGAATTGTTTGGTTACACTCATGATGATTGAGTGCATAAATCTGACGGGTAAATAAATAAAGTTTTATGTGGCGTCGATGCAGTGCTCATATCATTCTGATGCATCTTGTGCATTTTGTCTGACACAAGGTACATTGTTCTCATTCCTTGAAATTATAATGGGGTGGCACAGAAGGTACCTAAGAATTTATTACTTTCATTTGCGTATTTTCGTTTTGTTTGTATTTTATTTCAGCAAGCGTGAGGCTGTTATGCTCTCAGTCTCAAATTTGCAACGTGAGTTTTCCAAACAACCTGGAGATATTCCGCACGAGGCAATCAAATGTTTTAAAAAGCAACCGCAAAAGCTCGAGGAGCTAGCGCCGAAATAAGGAACGAATGAACGAAGCGAAAAATTCAAAAATGTACACGAACACCAAGTAAATACGAGATAATAATTTCGAAATTGGTGTTGTTTGGAGGCAACCGACGACGAGACGAGTGCTCCTTTTCCTTATTTCTGAACTTTTCCGTGAAAGCTCACCCACCCACCTACAAATCGAACAAACGCCTCTGAGGCTTTCCATTAACTTCTTTGAGTTTTGAACCACGCATTCAAGCAGCTTTTCCAATTTTCTTTCAACATAATTTCTCTTTGCTTTGCGCTTTATTTTTTCCTCGAATGACGAACTTGCCGCAGACAGACACAAGCAGACGGCAAGAAAGACCAACATTGCCTTCCCAATCCGATGATAAGAAATTAAATGCTTTTTCCTCTTTTTATTTCAGCAAATTGTGACGTAACACATTTATTATCTATCAATGAACGACATCTATTAAGAGACGTGAGACAAAAAGGAAATTTATTACAAGCGACATTACCGTTGCATCGTAAAAATATCGTGAAGGTTGCATCAGCAGCGCATAAAAACAATGCTCGTTGATTCAAACGAGCCGAAGAAGGATTACAATTGCATTCAATAAATGATGAAGCTTTATCTGTCAACTGGTGCATTAGCGTGTGCTAGAAAGGGAGTCTACGGTAAACCGGCTACATACACTCTGCAGAAGCGCGATCGGTAAGAAGCAATTCAAAAGAATCGCTAAACAACAATGCCCCTTGATAGATGCACCTTAATGCTCTCAGCCGGACGTATCATTAATTACAGATGATCAACGCACATACCGCAACATTCAATCACATCGTACAACAATCCGTAAAATATTTCATTGTGGACCCTAGCATGGAGCACAACCAAACCGAAATGATTGTTTGCTAGGAAACATGCTTGTCCTACTTACTACAGCCTATGAGATGTGTTTTTAGACTTGTCATCGTCGACAGTTGTGAGTGATGCTCGTTTTGTTATGAGTATGTTGAACAAGAGCTACTGGCTTTTGACGAGAATTTGTATGACACCTTTCCTTGCGGTAGAACCTCACATAAACCCTTTTGAGATTTGGTATTTCAAGATAATGTTAAAATTGTTTGAATTTTATACATAATAATAATATATAATTTAAAATAAGGGAAATGTTCAATTCGTAAATCAAAAATTAGAGAATTCGGAATCTTGTCACCACAATAAGTATTAAATTATAGGACTCATTATTAGTTAGTGTAATCAACTCATTATTTATTATTTTATTAAAGTTTTTTCAATCCAATTTTCCTTGGGAAAAGCAACTCTTTAAAATGGCCTGTCTTTTACCTCCTCAACCGGTCTCAACAAAAATTTCCCTAAATAAAAAAAAATGCATAAAGACTTAAGCAAAATACTTTTATATTTCGCATTTTCATTTTAATAATAATGTCCAAAGTTACAACTCCTAAAACATAATCCATATTGCAGCTTATAATCTATTATCTACACTAAATATGATTCAATAAGTAGCAATATCTTATCACTTCTTCTCTGTTTGTTCGCTGCTTGAAGGCAAGATCTTCGGCGCCAGCACTTCTAGACGTTACTGCATCTCGTCACACTGACGACCATTGAGAAAACAATATAATTACCAACGATCAACTACACCTTACGGTATTCTCTAATTAGTATACTTAAAAATGGCAAGTCCTCACATCAAAGTAAAGCATTTCAGCTCCGTTTTATGAAAGGCTCCAGACAGTCAGTCTCGAGCAACTGGATTTACACCACTAGTACTCTTTGCTCGTCTATTTCCGCTTCCAACACGTGATCTAATTCTATATTATAAGCAAATAAAACTGACAATCACACATGAATCCGATGATGGCATAGTAAATGACCTGCGCGATTTAAACCGGCATGCGTTCCAATTGCACGCAGTGTGCCGTTGTTGTAAGCTACATGCAAACGAATATAATTATACATAACCTACAAATCATACGCAAGGTAATAGACATCTTATCAGTGATCAGCATCTCAATTGAAACAGAGATCGCTTGCAAACAAGTTAATGCATCTGTCAAAGTCGGATTTTACTTTACGACCAAAAACATTAATTACTTTTACTCGGTAACCCTACGCATGCAATTCGAAAACAAGTAGTTGAAAAATCCGATTGCCACCTTTGATTCGAAAACGGGCTCCTGACATGAATATTTAATTTATAATGTAACGAGTACATGAATGCAGAACAAGGACAATAATCAATTCATATAGCAGGCAGATGGACATGTTGATTGGGCAGCTAATAAATAATTTTTGGATCTTAATTATTACAAGTCACCTTGTTAGTGCAGTTGTATGATGATTGTCGATCTGTTTATATTCCGTGCGCAAACTGGTGCTGGAATTGATCATTTGATACGCATCGCATCGTTAATTGCAATTGCTTTATACTATATATATATATACTCCACCTATAAGTTTTAATGATTTCTTTATTTATGTTTTGATCTGGGAGGTACCAACAAGTGCGGATCGTAAACGGTGGCATGTCTTGATTAAGTTATTTAAAACTAGACTCAGTTATTAAGATTATAAGTATTGCAAATACATTTTATTAGCATCCATAAGGAAGATATTGTTTTCCAATAAAGTGTATTCATTACAAAGTGTTCCAGATTTTCTACAATTTCAACACATAATATTGACTTCCTAACGTTGTGCTTTCTGAATACCCCGTATACTTAACCTAAAACAGATCATAGCATTGATTGGAGCATAAATTACACACCCTGCAGTTTGTACATTATGCGTTATGTTTCAAGACAAGTAGCTGCAACCTGCTTATCTCTAATAAATCGTGCCTGAAGCAAAGAGCTGCCTTCTGGACTAATGTAAATAAGTTCAGGACGCAGCTGATTAATAAAATGTTAACCTTTCCATTCCATAAATCAATTCTCAGTGCGGCGCCGTGGTTTTGTTGCGAGTCTTTTTACACTATTTTGCATCCTGCGAGACACGCCAGTTCATTGCCGTTAAAACCATTGAAAGGACGAAGGCAAAGTGCAAGACGCCATTGCGTCAGTGTTGTATCTATCGCCTCTCGAGTGACACGGCCCAAGATATGGAAGACTACTGATTTCTCAAAGTCCGGCGTTTGTATTATCCGCGGTGGCCTTTTAACTATCAGTTAATGAACCCGCGAATCTATAAAGATGCCGCCAAAGACTACGTTCTTGAACAGTCGGCGTGGGTTAAGCACGGTAAACAACAATATCAGCGCCGATGAGAAAAACGAGAATGTGTCGTAACATCGGAACGCTTCGATCTAACGGAAGCATTTCAGTAATTTCCAGCATTATGTGGCGCGGTGCGTTGGTTCGATTTAATTTTCCTCTCCAACATGTCCGACTTTCTCCATTATCTTAATTTATAAACCAATAACGGAGACTTAGGGAATAATGGCTCCGTTGGAGCGTGCATCTCCGCGGCTGGAGTAAAACTCTCTCACACATTGCGCGGATGAATGACGACAAACGCAAGAACGACGAGCCCAGCGACGACAAACAAACGACAGTGCGTCGATAACAAGCAACGCAACCGGTTTCCAAATTTACCCAATGCACGTTAAGTAATTTAAATGACATTCTTTTAATACGAAACTAATGCATTTGTTCCCAACTAGGAACCTTTTCACTGCGAGAATATGTTAATGCGTATATATTAATTAATAAGATGTGCAGCGCACTTTCCTTTGAAATCTGATCTTGAACTTATTTGATGCTTAAAAAATACATCAACAAGTCGCATGTAATTATCATTCATTTTAATCTGTCACAATTCGTTGTCCGAAATATCGTCACAGTTTCTCACATTTCTCACAGGCGAGCAAGATCAGGAAACATAATTCATAAAAATTAATGTCCGCTCGTTTTGTTTTCAATTTCGGATTTGAGCTCGCGTGTACTTTCGGCGCATTTAGCGCCTGGAGCATTTAGCATCAAGAAGGAAATACGAGCAAGGCTGTGAAATAAATGGAGTACGTACAGACGTTCAGCGAAGATCGAGCCAAACGGCGAACAAAAAGGGCACATGCGTCGAAGAACGGACACAAAAGTGGTCCACAAGAAATTTACATCCAAAGGAATAAGTTGACATGTCTACTTATCTAAGAGGCCAAGTAAAGAATGTCCTTATACGCATTTAGACGCTGCATGTGTATGCGGCGCAAGGAAACATAAAGGCAGAACGTATGTAACTATGGAAGATGTAGTGTGGAGAAGCGGCACGCCAGTTTCGTTGGCCAGCCACAAAGGAAAGCCGCCCCGGATTTTTCTTGGTGTTTCTGTTATATAAAACAATGTTAAAGAAATTGTGACTACTCCAAGATAGAATAGAATGGCCGTGATGTTTTCGGTGTCGCAGCCGCGGCGGCTTTGTATGTGTATAATTTATTATTAAATAAAACCCGTTGCGCACTTCTCATACATACACCTTTTAATAGGGACGATCTTTAAGAGACGAAAAGCGAATTAAAAAACACGCTAGTTGTGGCCTCATCTCACGCCTCGATGCTGATCAATTTGCCGCGGCGATAAGTAAATTACTCTCTGCTACCGACTTTTCGTTTTGTTATGGCCGGCGCCGGTTGGAAATGCGCTAATACAATCGAAACGAGTGATCACGTTTCTATTTTGACATTTGCAAGTCACGCTATATAAAAGCTTCTGTGCGTGTCGCTTTTGACACATGCAGAACGTATAAACGCATTTAACCGCCCAGAAAGCAATCTGGTAGCGAATACCATGGGAAAACACTTCGGATCACTAGCAAACATCTCACGTCCATGATATGCATGAAGGGAGGCTGTGCTCATATAAACAATGTGTTAAAAAATCAATTAAGGAATGTGTGCTTGTTAAACTGTGTGTTTTGCAATAATACAAGAACCTACAAAACTCTGAAAATTTAATAGAATACCACGATTTTAATAATAATGCAATTAATTATCAGCTCATATTTACTATATAAAAATAGACAAATAACCGGGATTTTTTTACTAAAAAAAGAAGAATAGAAAATATTAAAAACTTTGTTAGTTATTAAGTATTAAACACTAAATATAAAATCACGAAAGGCATGACATTTTATTAGATTTTATTGTAGTACATGTTATATTAAATTGATTATTTAACCTATAATTTAACGATTTAGAATAACTAACTTTTCTGCTTTTTTTGTGCGCAGCTCTGCATTTACTTATTATTGATTTATATAACGTTTTCTGCTCTTTACATGCTTCATCTAAATTAAAATTAATTTAAGATTTGCTTTGTTTATGTAGTTTGTAGATTGGTGTGATGGAGAAGAAGTAGTGTGCTGTTTCCTTTGTCGGAAATGTGAGTAGTCGGAAGGGTTTAAGGATTCTATAAAAGTGTAATAGTGTGTTTGAAGGTCGTCTTTGATCTCTTCTTATCTATTTTTAAAACTGTTTTATCTATATAGTTACCTGCGGTTAAATGTTTAATTAGGTGGTTTGCAAAAAATATATGTTTGGGGTTATTTATTATACTAGAAGAATAAATGCACTACATGATAATTTAATTTATTTGGTATCTGTCTTTATTAGGTATTTGATTATTTTTTCCTTCTACTTTCTATTCTCACACGGTCAACACTACAAATAGCAACAAACATGTCATTTCTTATACAATTATTTACTAGATTTAAAAGTTTCATTAAACTAATAACGACGAAAATTACAAATAACACTAAAAGTGCATGTAGAGTAAATAAATTAAACCAATTTATTTTTAATTAACCAATTTTGGGTCATATTTCTTTAATTAGGCTGAAATGTGCGTAGTGTAAATAAATTACACAAAGACGCGTGTGTCTTCGACGTCACATGGTTTCCAGTTTCTTAATTTCTGAGCCCATCTGACAGAAAGCTTCATCGGATCTTGGCATGAAGCGCGCTCAGTTAATAAATAATTTATTTATGCGCCTCACCTGGTTTTGGGTTAATTTGTTAACATCTATGCCATGCTCCGGATCATATAATATCACTTGGAGACGGTTGAAGATGATCTGCGCATAATAAATTGGTTTTCATATTTCTCCGAAAACAACATTGATATGAAATTATTAATGGCAATAAAACTGGCTAGACAAAACCGATTAGCGCTAGAGTTATAATAATTAGAATCGCGTCAATAATTGTAGATGTAAAAATAGGATGAGAGCTGATTTTTATTGGTGCTCGTTCACGTTGAGGGTCCGGAATCTTTTTAATTTTAATTGACTCTAATTTGATGGATATTTTAAGCAATGTGTTGTTCACACTTTAAGGATTTTATGCCGCTTGAAATTGTGGGCACGCATTTTTATCGCTAGTATTTGTTGTTTTCAATGTAATTAGAGATTTGTTGTGTCGTGAAATGTGTGTTAAGCTTGTGGAAGACAAGAAATTAATTTAGATTTGAATGTACGACTAAAGACAAATCATTTATTATTTATTTAAATTAATGGAAAAATAAGATATAGTTGACCTAAAATTTTTATTTATTTTAGTGGACTAAATTGGAAAGAATTTGATATTAATTAATTAAATATTGCAAAATTGCAGTCTATTAGAAGTTTCGTTAATTTCAATAAATAAACAAAGTTGCCAGAAGATTTAATTTTTCCAAAATATGCAAATTTAACTAAATTAAAGTACCGTGCCGTTGTTTTAAATAACGGCATAATGTTATTTGTAAAAAATAACAATAAATTTATTACGTCATGCTATAAATTAAAACCCCATAATTAACTGTATAAACTAATTAATTGTCAATGATTTTTCTAATCAATTGCAGTATACTAGTTATTAAAACACATTTATTTGTGCCTTTATGAATATATTTATAACTGAAGCTGATTTCCAGATTCACTCGCAGTTACAACATCCGTTGGTCATTCCACACGCAACCACTCCGCATCAAATCATACCATACATGTTTCTATAATCGATACTGATTGCAACAACAAACAAACAAGCATGGCTCAAAATGCATACGTGTAAAGACTCTTTGCACGTTTATTTCCAGACGCGGATCAAAGAAATGGTACGGCTGAAGAAGAGTTTATGAGAATGGCATTCGCCGCGACGCCGTAATAGCGGAAGAGCAGCACCGCCAGCTCAGGCAACGTCTTGTGCCAAAGAACGATCGTGTGCAATAAATTTACGATAAACAATAAACGCACAAAAATATCGATAAGCCAACACCGTGAATTGTGTTCGATTATAATTGGCTATTGTTCCACACCGTAATACTCCCCATAATTATTAGTTACGCAAGTTAATAATGAAAGTCAATTTAATATTTTTCCTTCTTTCTTCCTAGCTATTGCGCACATACAAATGATAATGTTGGTGCCAGCACGGGTACGCAGAGAGAGCTGAGCTCATATACGCCTATTAATTTTCGTAATTTTTTTAATGCCCCGTCTATTCTATACCCATCCCGCGTGTAATGGACAAACGTTCCTTGCTTTGAAGCGCACAACGATATTCGCCTTTTGCTCGTGAACAATTTATTACCGTTTTCTATGCTTACTATGTTCATAAATTATAAATGAGCACATTGGAAAAGAAGATTGCCGGATCCTCCTTTTAGCTTTACCACGTCGTGCCATCGAAAGTTCAGTGGATGGATGAACCAAAGCTGGATCGGTAAATTCTACAAATGGTTTCTTGCCGAAAATCGATGCTATTATTAAATTAATTCATATTAATTAGTCATAAATTATCACCATCTGCCACAAACTAGGTAATTGATCAATCACGACTGTTTAGCACTTGGATCTGTGTACATTACGAGAACGAAATACCGCATACCAGAGGTGAATTGCGCGTGACTAATTATTATCAGATTGCTGCAATTAGCGTTTCATCGTGTTTCGTCTGCCTGCAATCTGCGTTCTGTGACCTGTGACAATGACGGATGTTAATCAAGATGTTGCTCTCAAATTTTTTTGCATATAATTGTCTAGAGAGTTGCTACCTGCTCTCATTTTAATTATATTGGTCTAGTAAAGATAAGCAAGAAAAATATCAATGTAATAGCTGTAATCTAGATACAGTACGGTGATACAATTATGGTTATAGGTAATAAATGCATTACAGTTGTCAACATGTTTATCCTGATCGAGCAGTATAAAAAGCTGAGGCAGATTGTTAACGCACTCAAGGTGTTTCATCCTCACCATGAATAAGCTACAAGCCGTTTTGGTAAGTACCACTCAAATGACTAATTAACTAAATTATTAAATAATGCCTTTTGTATTCATCAGTTTTCCGTAGTAATTGCCGCTGTAAATGCAGGCAATGCACGACCTGAATATAAATTCTCTTGTTCTGAATCTGGCCGATTCAAAGTCCACGGTGACACTTCCTGTAGGAAGTACCACCTCTGCTTTCCAGGCCAAAACGGTGAATGGTTAACCAGCCAATACGAATGTCGCAACAATCAAATCTTTGATGAAAAAACAGGAAAATGTGCATTTGGTGATTGCGACTCCTCAGAGTCTTCTGAATCCTCACAGGATGGTGATGGTTATGAAAACGATGAGTTCCAATGCCGTAAAGCAGGACGCTACGATGACGTTAGAAACCCATTCTGTAACCAATACTACGACTGCAAGCAACATCGCAAAGGTGGCTTCATTTACCCAGTGCCAGTGTTCTGCTCTCGTGGTACCAAGTATCATCCAGGCTTGAAAGAATGCAGCCCCGATTATGAATGCCCACGGAAATTCCAGTGCCAAGCCGAGGGACGATTTGATGATGGAAATGATGCCAGTAACAAACGGTATTATCTTTGCATTGCCAAAAAACATGGTGGTTTCCAACAGAAAGGATATATCTGTCCTGCATACAGCCGATTCGTACAGGATATCCAACTCTGTCAAATTGCAAATCAAACTTCTTCGGATGAGCTTGCCCTTCACGACTTTCAGACTCCAACTGAAAGCTGGGATCATTTGCATTCTATCACATGCAATGCCCGCGGATTCAAGAATATTCCAACTTCAGATATAGCGGACTATCATTATTGTGATATGGATAATGTTGGCGAATTGTACATGAACATACTGCAATGTTCTGTGGGTTGTAAATGGGATCCGGATGTTAATGTATGTGATTGCAGAGGTAGACATTGAAAGTCACCAAAGCATATTTTATATTTAAATGATAATAATCGAGTAGATTCAATATTCTAATCTGAAATTTAAAAGATATCTTAATAAAAAGCGTGCAACTTGTTTCCTTTACTTGCATTACTTTAGTTACGAAATAATACTAAAAATAACCCCACTTTGAGTGCACATTAGACAGGCAGAAATCTATTAACAAATAGTGAGCAAAGTAAAATGAATAATTATGGCACCGCCTCTACACGTCTTGAGGAATGCTACTGTATCTGGATCGTAATTTCTAAGAGGTATAATTAAGCCTGGGGCTTGCATATATTTCACTTTATTATTGTACTTAGAGGTAGCTAGTCCACGCAGAACAATTGGGGACATATATTTTAATCGTGAGCTACCACTACATAAAATGCCAACAAACTCCCAAGAGGAGGCTAGCAGGTAGGTTAGGAAAAAGATTGCACCTGAGATGATTGCAATGATTATTATATTCTGATTCAGCTGTGAGGCTGAGCAAAAAGTTGACAGTCTTGTTGATATATGCAAGCAAAAATAGCACAACAAATTGGAATCGATTTTAATGTCTACTAATATTACTAATATCAAGTAAAATATTAATAGATAGATTTGCTTTTTGCTTCGATTAATTTAGAAAAAAAGTTTGTTCAAATTTAGGCATTTGTAAAACGTGTTAGGGATTAATGCCAAGTCGTATGGATTTGCCGTTGGTTTAATATCTGTTAATTTATGACAAGACATTTAGAACTTGATACAGCTAAGTTATAGTGATTTTGCTTTTTTAAGTCATTTGCAGAACATATAATGTGCTGCTTAAGAATTAGAATGTTTTGTATAAGGTGATGATAGATGCTATTGAAATTGGGAGAGGAATGGCTCACAAATCAACTGTGAGTATTTCAAGTATTTATATAGATATCGAAAACACCACGCTAAGCTAGACACAAAATATTAGATTGTTTAAATCTCCGGATAGAATAGTAACCTTGTTTGACCTTTTATATTGGACAAGATTCAAAATTTGCAAAAATTTAATGAAAACTTACTAGTTTTTTTATGCATTTTTGTTTAAACATATTTTTTTGTGCTGTTACTTCTTTAATGAACTATAATATCTGCCAAAGCTTAGGATCTCTTATTTCTATTCCACTAAAAAAAAAAAGCGCTCGAAACCTCAAAAACATTTCTGTCTTCAATATTTTCATTAATATTTATATATTTGGCTTTTTCCTCGAATCACGTTTTGTTTAATAAAGCTCCAATTCATTAAGTAATCACATAACCTAAAAGTGATTTTGATTTCTATTTTAATTAAGCCTCTTTTATATGATTGTGTGATAGACCTTGTAGATAGAACATTCTACTATATGTAAATATAGTAGTTATTTTGTAAACTTTCTTTACACATGTCAAAGCTTCTAATGCGCTTGCTAATCGGCATCTTCAAAATATCAAAGCGACAACTCGTTCGACTTGTATCAAAGCATAACACCACACAAGCAACATAAAAACAACCAAAATAAAACGTAAATTTGATAATCCCCGTTTGTCCAAAATCACTTATTCTACACACAAATTCACTCTACACAATAATTGATGCTTATTAGATTAAACGATGATTAAACTCCTTTGAACCGTGCGCCGCCTTTGTTTCGCTATTTTAGCGAAATTATCGAAGAAATATTTTAATCTAAAACACCAATAGAATGCCGGGGATTACAGTAGAAAGCTAAAAGAATCTGAATGCAATTCTGGATAACATATGAGAGACTTTGGCGACATAAATAAGAAGAATGCGAGTAGCTTAATCTGTGAGGTGGTCGTTCTATTAGTGGAGAATGTTCCTGCCATTGTGTCAGCCTGAAGTGTACTAATGACTATGCTATCGGGTCGGCATTGCCAAGGAAGGTATTTAAAACATGGCATTTGCATGTGGTTGGATCTTTGGGAGAAGATCGTTTGTCGTCAGTTTGCCGCAGAGGGTATGACTTTGACTGGTGATTTGTCATTGAAATAATTGGAATTGGATGCTACTATTTTATTATTTCTGAGATGCCAATCACATGAGACTAATGTGGCGGAGATTCAAGATAAAGTGTTTAAGGCAATAAGAAGTATGGTGGATTTTGTGTAGAGTTGGGTAAACAAAATTTAAATATTTGTGATTTCAATATTCCATATAATTTACGAATAAATTCAATGTATCCGATTAACAATAAATTAATAAAGCCAGCATTGAAATAATCAGATAACTGTAATGCTAGCAGCTTTTCTAAATTTCATCTCTGCACCAAGCCCAACAGGATAAAATTATAATTATCACGAATCGATCGTTTCTGAACCCATTTATTTTCTGTCCGTGTATAATTAAACAATATTTATTTCAATTTAGTTTATAATAGCATAATCGTGGAATAGATTATTTAATATGCTTGAGCTAGATGCAATTAATTAATACTTCTGAATAAAATTAAATCTTAAATTAGTTACTAGCAATGTAATAACTTAATTTGCACTTGAAACAATGCTCAATTGAAGTAATTGTTACACAGAATGGAGAATGTACTTGCAAAACCCTTCTTCCAGTCACATTCAAAATAATCAAGTGCAGTAGGTACAATTCCTTACAATAAATTGGTTACATTGTTCTGGATTGCAGTGCCTGCCGCGTTCCATGAAGGGGGGCAAATCATATTATTAAAATCGATTTCTCCGTGTTTTCGCCGCCATCCCGTCCACCTTCAGTGCAGTGCGAAGATTAAGTTAGTTCGGTTCGACAACCAGTGAAGGACTGCATATAGGTTATGATTTGCGAGTCGGCAAATTGTGTAAACGAACCCCCCGTTGTCTCAAATCACACATCAACATTGTTCCCACTCGCTGCTGCTGACAATTCCTAATGAGCAATACATTCCCTCGCATTGTGCGCTGACACAATGCCCCCAAAAAGTTGTTGAAATAATCGTGCGAAGCATCCAGGACGTGATCATAAAGACAGCTCGCAGGCCAAGCACATGTACAACACACATCATTTGCGCCAATTGTTGCGCTGCGTGTGTGTGTGTGGTGCGTAGAAGGTAGACGAAGATGATGAATATTCCTAACGAGTCATATTGTTATAAGGTAGGTTGAAGCTGCGCGGGCAAATATTTGATGTTTGTGTTTCTGATCAGTGCATACACCTGCAGGGATTTGAAGAAGCAGTGGTGTCTAGTTAATAATAAGCACGACAAACAACAATTATGGCTTCGTTAACATTCCGCGTTCAGCGGGTTGCCCACAAAGCTGATCGCGGCCGTATTTATTTATGTTACCTGCCATGACAATAATCGCTTTACTGGTTTGTTCTACTAATATAAATTTAATGATACTATATTTATTTTTCTATTTGCCATTTCATTAATGCGCTTTATTTATATCTTCGAATGAATAGTCCTTGATTGAATTTGCATCTTTTCTCTCAGGAATAAAATCTGGACCTGAGAGTTATGTTGACAGGACAAATTTACAAAATAAAATTTGTCATCTGTTAGCGCGTTTGTCAACGTTTCGAAATGGAAAGCAGAAAAAGAGCATGCTAATCTCGTAAAGACTTCAATAGTTGATTGAACTCGCAGCTTACAAAGAGTTTTTTCTTTGCTTCATCAAAAAAATTCTCTCTCTTCATATAGCTTTTCTTATAATTACATATTTTCTTTCAACTTCTTTTCTACGTTTTTTTTTTCCTGCTCTGGCCTTATTGGATGTCAGAAGAAGGGTCTTGTTGTAAACCAAAAGTCTATTATCACTCACTCCCTCGTTCGGATCTGACATCGCATGATCTAGCTTGCGCAAGGCGCTCTTCGATGCTATTACACTGCTATTACGAGCGTGCTAAACAAGTAAAGCACGATAAACAAATATGCTTTTGATTTTTTTACGCGTCCTGCAGCCATTTCGTTCAAAGCTGACTGTCGTATAGGTATGCATCGATTGCATTTGAAGCACCGACGCCGACGACGGTGAACGCTTATTAGATAATCAACAAAGTGAATAAGAGTTGCGTCCCTCGGTAATCGCGCGCCATGAAGTTGCAGACGACAAGCACGCGGAATTGCGTATATTGTGCCACCGTCGGGGGCGGGATAAAAATGCGAGTTGGGCGAAGGCGACGGTAGCATAAAAGGCGCTGAGGACGAAGCAGTGTAATTAGGTTGTCGTAAACACTCAGTCGCGCAACACACGTCAAGTAAGTTGCAGGTCTTTGTTGTGATCATTTGACATTTGTGTTTAAGGCTGGAGCATTGTTTGGGTTCACCCTCGAAACCGACGGTGAAAATCGGTTTACTTGTGGGAGTGTGACGCGATAATTTGCTCATAAATTCTTGCGGATATTTAATCGCTACGCAGGCGACCCATTTCCTACTAATACGTGTGCAGGAAATCGAGGAGCATTTGCTGTAGGACAAGTGGGAGACGACAAAATCCTCAAGTTACAATTCATTGTCGCGCAGCTGTATTGATTTCTTGGTAAGACAAAACCGAGGACAAAATTCAAATAAAAAAATCATAACGCAGTAAACTTTAGTTTACAATTTACGAGAACTACTTTGTTACTATCCTTTGAAGCAGAAGATTGCAGGGTCATCAATCGTAGCGAGTACGTAGATGAGAGACCTGAAAGAGTGAGTACGCAAATGTGACGCATTTCTTGACTCGTTCTCTCCCTCGCTACAAGTAATTTCAAGACACTTCTAATTAGTAAAATAGTTCTGCTTAACCATTCATACTAGATTATTAAAACGTAAATTCTTTAAAATGTTTAAATCAATTCTTCTGTATTTTAAGTAGAATACTGCATTAAATATCTCTAATAATGACGCTAAATATTTTATTCTATCTGATTAATATTCTTTTCTCTTTTAATATGACTCAAATCTCTGTTATTCTAAACACCATTAAGTATAAAGATTTCTTCATTTGACTGTGACAACACATCCCACCTGAGCTAAGTGTTTCATTTGACATGACTGATTGTTTCGTTCCACATTTGTCGGCTCGCAAAGCGCATGTCGCCGTCACTATCCGTAAACGATCGGATCGACGAGATTATCATATAAGGTGACAACTTACTATTAATTATTGTCATGTGCGCGGAAAACTTGTAATTGAATGTCGACTGTAGGAGCGACGCGGCGGTGAACTTATAGCGACAGAACTTGTATCTTCTCTAATGATAAAACGCTATAACTTGCAAATCTCTGTGCTGATTTAGAGCCCCATGAATTATCGTCGCGTGCTGCAAATCGCATAATTGTATTGCGTACACCTGCAGCTCTAATTTTTCAGGATCAGTATCATTTTATAAGCGATTGAATTTAATTAATGATCTACAATATTTACAACATTAAAGAAAATTCAAAGCAAACCAGGCGAGAAAATGGCACTTATTCGGTGGTCACCCAGTACACCTCCGCACAACCGATTTCCACATGTTCTTAATGATAGCCAGTAGCGCCAACACAGAGAGCGAAACATGAGCCAAATGGACCAAGAACAGTTTGCGGCAGTCGGGCCGAACGCATTGTGATACGCGTATGAATGAAACGATGCCCGTAGGTGTGTGTTACCTGTTCCTCGGTCTGTCAGTAGCCGTCGTTTAGGCCCTTCGTGGGTGTTTATGTTTCTATCAAGTGGGCGCTCGAATGCGAGACAAACAAGTTGATGTCTTCACTGCCGTTGCTGCCTCAGTTATACCACTCTCACCTTCACACTATGCATTAATTTTGATTCTTCGACAAATTGAACTGTACCCGCAAAATTTGACATGTCCAATGAACAATTACTTCGTTTCTTCATCTAATTGTCTGCATATTTTGATATATATTTACATTGCTACGAGATTGAAGATGGAAGACCAAGCGTCTTCTTCTCGACTGGTATAAGAAGGATGTTCAAGGCAATAATGTCCGTAGATTAGCTATGTATAAAGCAAAAACAGCATCGTAATGAATGGGCAAATGCTGACAAGGAAAAGCAACAACAAGAAACTTGACGCGTAGCTTGACGACAGCACTGAGAACATGAAATCAGTAACAGCCATCAACAGCTTTTGTTTCATCCTGTTGGCATGCGTTATTAATTACCCGTATGACAAGCATTACAATTCCTTGCAAATAGCAGCGGGATATAAAAGCGGTTGATATAAAGTAGGTATATCTGCTATCGGAAATGCAAATATGCTAGATTGTTGCTTTCAATAAATAATTGGTCAATGGCTACACGCTGGAACGATGTCAGTCGGCTTATTCAATGGAGATACGCGAATGATAAGTGCCGCATTCGGATATCGAGGGATATTTGTTGTAATACAAAGCGGAGAACACACTGCACCCGATTGTGAGCACGTCAGTGAGTTTGCTAATGAAATAGCTGACATCGGTGTAATTGACAATTGTTTATCATTCACGGACGCTGTCAGCGCGCCGATGATTTCAAATCGCCAAACGCCCAATTAACAGTTGTACATAGTATGACGTCCACTCGCATCAGTAGAGGAGTGCAAAGCGAGCAAGAAGGTTTTTGTCAATTTGAGACAAAGCATGAATAAATCGTGTGAGCGATTATTATCTGAAATTTTGCTCAGATGATCAACGATAATGAATCTTTAACAACAAAGCAACGCATACGAGTAAGGAATGAGATTACAATATAAAAGTACAAGACGAAAGAGGCGAAACGCTTTTATCCCGCTGTTAGCTGCGTTGCAGCGTGACAATAAAAATTATAGGCTGGCCGCGCTGAAAAACAACAGGTCGAGGAGGCGAGCAACCGAGGATCGTGGATTGCATTCATTAAATCCGACTGGCACGCAAGATCCACCAGCCTACAAGACTGGACAAGAGAATAAAAGCAAAGAATTGAGAGAGCGACTCCTAGTAAGTTACTGGCAGCTATCCCGTCGGCCTGGTGTGCGTGCGACACTCCAGGCGCGCCCGCCTCCAGCAGAGTATCTGCTGCCCCCTAGTAGCGCTACAAACTAATTGCGTCCTCTGCGGGGTCGTTTACAGTTATTATGGCAATTTCTTTGTGGACTCATTGTGCGCACTGCGTTTTGACTTAGTTGAACGCAGGTAACGAGCTCGAAGGAAGCGGCATCGCAAATTATGCTAATGGATCGAACTCACCGAAACAATTCGCATTCGAGGAGACGCAGAGCTGAGAGAGGTTTTCCGAACTCTGGGTCATGCTAAAACGCCTCATAAATCTCGCCCGACATCAATTAATCACCAATGCACACGCGGTACAAGCATTCCCATTCCCAACACCACGGGAATATATAAAACATTCTGACAATAAAGGCTGCTTACAGGTGGCTATACCGATATTTAAAACCACAAGAAGCTTGTACACGTAGCTTAGAAATTCGGCTACCTAGATTATTTGAATTTGTTTTTGTTTAAATGTGAAAGTGTCTAACACTAATTATTTACCACTCAGCGTATACAGATGACCCTGGGCTGACACGAATTTTCGCATGATAATAAATACCCGATTGCGTTGATTTTGATTGATCGGTTGCGTATATAGATCGTCCAGAAAATATTTCCGCCTGAAGACACTCAACAAGCGGAGTGCTATTAAAGAGCGATCTGTAGTGAAACGAATTAATTGAGCCTCGGGTGGAAAGAACAATACACTCCACGCATCAAGACTTGGACCGATCATGCATGAGGTTCTCATCAGAGGTGCATCTCCGCCAGCCCAGTAGGCCCATCTCAGGCCTCATGCTCCGGCATGCGCGTCGTCTTTGTCTTCTTGTCGGCGTTGTCCCCGCTCGCTTTTTTATATTATAGAATTTTAAATGAAAGTTTGTGTTCGGCGTCGTAAAATAATTTAGGCAGCTCGTTTAGAAAATGGGAACACGGGATAACAAAGAGAAATAACCATAATTAAAGAGACTCAACGCTCGGCTCCAGCGCGGACAGATAACAGGCGAGAACCAGTAATCGAGCCTATCGACTGACTTTTGTGACCACTAAACTATCTTGTTTATTGTTTATTAAAATGTGGTAAAGACTTTTACGTTTAATACGAGTCGAGGGCTCCGAGAGTGGCGACACGGCGCGCGGCAAGAGCGTCCTCGACGCGATGGCATCCGCGGCATCGACGAAGAAGAAAAAGAAGCAGCGGGCCGTAATAATCCCTCGCTCCACGCATGATTCTCTCTGGTTTGAAGACGTAACGGAATTCGCTCAAACGGACGTTTTGCATCCCATTTCGTGTTATTGTTATTTGGGTATTTAAAAGGCCGCAGCGTTCGTTCAATAGTCATATCTGACGGTAGAATATATATTTGGATTAACTGTACGCTGGCCACAAATGGAAGAGATTGACCATATTGAGTGGAAAACTAGTAATTTATTGGAATGTATTTGCAAGAAACCGATCTAGATAGACGGAATTTGCTGGGAAGGCTTAATAGCGTTTGTTGTTTTGTTTCGCAAGCTATCAATCTGTTATCAATTTTCGATAAATCTTCAAATGTGCCTACTAACCTCTAAATAGACACGTCGAAATCATATCATTATAGCATGTAAAGAACTAAAGGAGGCAACTCCAGGCAAGCAAAATAGGTTACTCCGGTTACTCTTAAGTGGATGAATCCTAATCATCTTCTACTCGTATTTTGTATTTGATCGAAGCAACTAGTTGGTATCATAAATTTACTTTTACCATATAAAATATTATCTCCTACTAGGAAGAAAACAAAGGAAATTCTTATTGGCGACAGATTAAATGTCTCGCCATGGTTATAATATTACCGGTCGCGACAAGTACGCTCAGCTAGTTTCCACTCGTCCGTCCCATGCACGAGGTCTAATTAAACAATAACAGCAGCCTCCATAACAAACGACCAGTTTGGAACAACACGCTATTGAAATAAATAAGAGTAATGCCATGTTGCGATGCGTGATAGTTGGAAATAATAGCCGGCTATCAGGCAATTGTAAATTCTACAACATAATAGGTCACATTGTTGACCGCTTCCATGGCGTTTGAAAACTTTTTCTCCACTCGCGTTCCAGGCCATGCACGCATCTCGCTAATTCCAGCTACAGACAACAATAACACCAAACGCTCAAACAATCGTTAGGTCAAACGCAGAAGCAGGAGAGACAAGTCCATTAAATCGACGTATATATGGAAACGTTTTATGACTTGTGTTGTTAATGTTATGATCCTTTCGTGTGCTATTTACCTTCTCCAATTATAGCCTGATCGACGATTATTGTTCTTCAAACTATCTCAAATTCGCTGATCGCAAGTACACGCAAGCCAGCCGAACATACCTCAGTGGCGTTTAGACGACTAGTCTTAATATATCAGCGATAATTAAAAAAAACCATCGAATTAAATCAGACACTACAATTTATCTGCGGCTAACAACTTAATAATATTTTATTTTAAGTTACGAGCACGTTTTACGCACAGAAGTTCTATCCGAACGAGATCAAGACTGTTGACGGTAGTCGGCCAGTTGAAATGGAAAAATTCGTGTAGGATCGTTGGGACTTATCAGCTACGATGATCTGCCGCAATTTCAACCTACGGAGCCTCCAGCCATCTTGCTATGGCATGCCGCAGTAGTCAACAAATAACACTAGTCCTGATGCAAAGCAGGGCATATTTTCATAGTCGCCTTTATCCTGCAGGCGTTCGTGATTTTTGCGCATATCAATGAATATTCTCAAACCGACATATCTGACAATATATATGATTATTCTTTGCTCAATTGACAACTTTCCAGAGGCAAATGTTCGAAACTTCTAGGAGATATCTAATTTAATCAGAAGGACATGAACTATATGAAATATTTTTTTATTTATTGCTTTAGCTTAAATTTCCATTTCAATTCTTCGCAACGGAACTTTCATATATTTTGTTTGACACATTCTATTCGCTTATTAAACAATTATAGTGTGTCTGATGAACATTGCTCTATTGCCATAATGATTCCCACCTTTGTACAAGTGTATCTTAAATTTTTTAAATTCATATTGTCTGCACGGTTTGTTATGCGCATAATTACTAACTAGACAAACATTGCTAAACTGCCAGTTTTTGCACATTGCTAGACACAATTGGCACAATTGATGGGCGTTTGTTAATTAATACTTATAGTAATGCAATATGCGTGTAATAAACTTTACCATTATTACAGCATATAAAGCCTCTCCCAGCAAATGTTTGTCAGGTGTTTGTTGCAGGAATTGTCCTTCCTTGTTCAATTTAATAAGCATCTTTATATATCCTTCTTGCAGTATTTGTTTTAACTAGAATAATTGATTCGTAGAAGGCACCTATCTTGCTTGTTTACAATCAATAAATAAGACACCTATATTATGCGTAATTGTCGTTTACAATTGCTTGATTGCACAGTCCACAGCCATTGTTTGTTTTAGTCCCATTAACACTATTATGTGTTAAATTTATAGATCATTTGCTATACAAATATAATTACCGATCCACTCAGCAATTTTCACGCAGATGTAGCATTTGCTGCTCAAATGAACGACCTTTAGAAATATGCATGCGACCTCATTTGACATAAAACAACGCATATCCTGCGGGCGCCATGGCGGGCGCGAGAGCAAACCAGTTTTCATTTTGCGGCATAGCGTGGACATCGTATGTAAACCGCGAAAAGCGTGTCGAAGGTAAGCTGGTAATAATTTTCTTATGGAATTTCAAACACTTGATTTATTCATTGTAGCATTTTCATAACTTTTCCTCGGAAAGAAAAATATTTACAATTTAATGCTAATTAAGATGTCGTAGTTAACAATAAAATTTCAGAATTTACAAGTGTTTTAGATATGGAATGCAAACTGATTGAAAACTGAATTGTAATTAATAGATAGATGACTGTCCATTCTTAAACCTCAGTTCCATCTTTTGTGCTTTTCAAAAGTCAATACAACACAATTTTCAAAAAGTAAACAATTTAAAACAGCATCAGTTATATATTGTAAAATACTTTCTTAAGTGTCTAAAAAATTAAAAATGTTCTACGACCCTATATTACAACCAATCAAACAATTCACTATATTATTAGCACAATAATTGAGTTTCTTCAAATTATTTTAAAATTCACTTTTAAACTTTTATATGCATCTGTTATTCTAAACTAATTCTAAACTCGTCGTAACTTCATTCCCAAAGCCATCACCATTTATGTCACCTAAACCCTACGTGTTTGGCATGTCTCTGACTCAAAATAATAACGAAATATTTCGCCAAGCAATTAAATCAATTGCCAATTCATTAATCATAGTGACGCAAACAAACTCTAAACAATAACTTCTCAAGACTTCTTGTTTTGTTTCTGGAGTCCGT
>JAODIE010000010.1:4540230-4649016 GCA_027575565.1 Diploeciton nevermanni
CCACACAACAAGCAATTTGTAATTATCTCTCGAATATCTAATCACGAAAATTAACGTATTGGTATGTGTGCAACGCTGTAACTACATTCGAATAGCTCTAATTTGATGGATAATAATCAGTAAGATAAATGACAGGTGGACGAATTAACTACAAAGTGATTAAATTCTCACGCTTAAATTCTCAACAAGTGTGTATTAAGCAGTTAGTACAATGTAGATAGGTAAATGTTGAGCCAGCATGAGATGAATTGCTATAATCAGAATTTTTGTTCGGCCAGTTCCGTTGTTCTCTCGAACTTTGCATCAAATTCGTAATGCGCTATTATGTAAGCGTTGGAAATTCGTGCGAAATGAGCTTTTAATTTGAAAAGCAGCATGTGATTAAAGTCGACCATAATAGATTTATGATTCACGGTTTGGGAATTATTAACTTTCAGGATGAACCGTTGGCGTGCAGAATCGTTTATCGCTGCTTCAATGCGTCCGTAGAGAGACGATTATTCCGTAAGGTGCAGTAAGCGATTCCTGCATTCTGATAAATAATAACCGATAATTATTTACATATTCTGGCGTAATAATTTGATTTTATTCAATGTAGTAGAAGGCAGTACTTAATATTGAAAAGCAAAAATAGTGCAAAGGATTTTAATTCGACCAACAACAAGTTTGCTTCACTTTGAGAACTTATAACTTCGGTACTATTAAAGATAATCAAATCACGTTTTCACACGTTTCTTCGGTATTTATTTATAAATTGTTATTGAAAACAGCTAACTGATCTAATAATAATTACGGAAGTTATGGGACAATATATCAATTTGCAACCAAAATTCGGTCAAACACTAAAATCAAATTAAAAAAAAAAAAAAAAACGATTGACAATTCAAAAATATTGAAAAATTTGTTTTCTTAGAAAATTATGATTGACAGAATGCCGTTAATGCCATCCCAATCTGAAATTTGCTGTTCCACAGTCTAATCTACAATGCACTACTAGGAAACATATAAATTGATTGTTTTTAAGGGGGAGACTTTTTGTGCAAGATTCAAATTTCGTCATTGACATGTGATGAAATTTTAATGTTTTAGAACAGTTTAGTTAATTGTTATAATAGTTTAGCCTTGTACATTAATTTTGGGTAAATCATTTTCTAATTCTTTGTATTTTTCCTGCTTTCAACCGAGAAGCAATCAATCTTATTAATAAATTTTCAGGTTCCAACATTGAAAATTATCCTGAAGGAGTTTAAAGTTTAAATTACCTAAGAAGGAGTGGAATCAAATATTTTGTTCTTTTTTTTTGGGGGGGGACAAGTAATTTATTATTAGATTTAAAGTTCTATGCGCTTTTTACAATATTCTCGGTTTTGCAACGCATTCTCGTAAATCGTTGCACAACAGCTGCATTTGCATTCGCAATTGAGTTTGTGTGTACGTTCGTTTGTTTGAAAAAGCACAAAACGCTGGGGAGACAAAACGTTCACATGCCAATCGTACGCTGGGCGAAATAGCCACAAATACGCACAATTACGTGGCGATTCGCAATTCACGTTCGACAATTCATTTTAACGATGTCATTTCGCAGGCATGCACACTTATTATTAAGCTGCACTGTCGCAACTGCCGATCTCGCACGCATTAGGAGGTCGAATAAATTAAGAGTGTAATTAATATTTTATTGATACTCTCTTTCCACGAAAACATGCTAATGCTCACCCAGAATGAGCCATTATCGAACGGCGGTAAACAAATCCGAGAATTGAGTGCAATATGGATACGATTGAGTCATAAACGGAGAAACCCCAACGCTGGATATTAATAATAATCGAATGTATGTACCTGATGTCGATAAGTAATTTACTCGTAAATCTACGCAGCCGTAATGATTAAATTAAATTAATATTTATTGTTAGTACTTTCTAACTGAGTGCGTTTTGTGCACATTTGTACCTATCGAGTAGAAGACATCGATGAAAACAGTTAGGTAAGAGCTCTTTGAATAAACGGAGAACTTATAAACGCAAGCCTTGGATATTTCCATGGCTGCAGAACATTAATATCCTTTGGCCTATTTTTCTTTTTGAATAAATAATATTTCTGCTTATTTTGTGGATGAAAATGCATGCAATGCTCATAATTTATAAAACTTGCGCACTTGTTTCCCAAACGTTCAATGGGATATTTATTGCATTCAAACACGAAGCATGAATAATATTCCTGCTTTAATAATGTATGTTGTACAATGTGTAGAAGTGCTTTTAAAAATCTTGGAAAAATTACTAAATTTATTCTAGTAGCTCAAGAAAAAAATGTGAAAAAACTATAGGGTGAATGTGCAAGTAAGGTTTTTATTAGACTTTCAAGTTTGAATATTCTTGGCTATTTTAATTGAATATTGTGATTGTCATGCTTTCTATGTATATGAGTCAAATAAATACTAGAACAAATATTTTATTTTTAAACAATTTTTTTAGAGATATAGTTGTCTTTTTCTATTCAGTTTGACTACATATAACCAGATGTCGCTACATACTGGGAACAACTGTCAACACAATATTTTTTATTAAATAAATTACTTCTTAAAAAAGTCAGGTAACAACAGTCGTTTAAACACATAAAATATCCTGCATTATGCTGTTTGTGGAATTTTACTCATTAAATAGATATGCCGATTTAACATAAAGTTTTTATTACTTAAAACCGATTCATGTACGTATCCCAATATCACAAAAATCTCAACTTTACTCTGCATATATCGATTATTATCTATACTATTTGCCCTAAGCACGTTCACAATGTTATAGATCTTATTCAACTTGTTACCACACTGCTAGATTTACTACACAAAGGTGGCTTTCTTAGCCGGCAAATGATTGATTGCCACGCAAGCCCGCACAAACAATTTTCAATAATTAATGCTTGTTCGGCATTAGTACAGATCGCACGAGAGATAGAGATTAATTATGTCTTCGTGAATGTCAATAAAAGGCAAACCTTTGACGTCCGAATTGTGCATTGTGCTCTCCACTCAATAAAACAATTATTTCAATGCGCCATATTCGTGCTTTCCGAAAGCTAAACTATACTATCTATTCACTATACTATTCTATTCACTACGATGTAACTGTAACCGAAACGAGTTTGCTGCTGTCCATCAATCAAACATTTCAACTTTGCGAATTTGCGCGCGTGCATGCATTGCACATGCACGCACCGAGCTCAGCAACAATTGTCGACTGTCTGGGCCTTTAACGGCCCGCCACGATAATTAAATATTATACAGGCCCATTAATATGTAGAGCGGTGTTTAATTACTTAATTGAACGCAACGATGTATTTACACGTATGCCGTTTAATGCACGATTATCATGTGATCTGAAGGAATAAAGTTTAACGTCCCAGCATTCAATATAGCGAGACCAGTGAGACGTTTGAGAATGACAATTTTATAATCACTTTTATTTCCTGTGTTTATCTTCATTGCCGTTTTGTGTTGTGTTGCTTTGCGTTTATTAATTTGATGTGTGGACTTCCTTCGTGAGGACCGTGAGAAGCGATGGACCCACCGGTATTATCTCCTCATACATAGCGAACTGGTCGAAGAGAGCTATTAAATACTAATTTCGTTTGCAAACAAATCTCTTAGTAGCCGATAGACTCACATAAATCAATAGCAAAAACAGGCGTTTTGGTTCATAGCTGATGCTAATTTGACAAATTTCTTAGATGAGTTTAGTCACATCAGGTGGAATTAGTGGCTTCCTGCTGCATGGCGTAGTATTAAGAGGTAGATACATAATTAGCGATGTAAACAGAAAATTTAAATTAATATTTGAATATTAAGCAAGCTCGCTGCGTTTTATGACAAAGAAGGACTTAATAATAAAGCCCATTACGCAATTTCCTTCTCCATTAGCTACTAAGTAAATGCATTAGTTATTAAAATCCCGTCGTGTGTTGGTTTATTAATAATTAAATTAATTTGACATTAATGCCAGGTGACTATTGAAAATCTCCCCAACTGCGTTGTCCTAATCTCTAATCGAGCAGTATTTTAAGCCGTCAACTCTCTATGTCAAGTGCATATTATGTAAAGATAGAGTTTCCCAAGTTTGGAAAGAATAAACTCCAGCGAGTCTCATGAGACCTGCTCGAGTGCGATCGGACACGGAGAAAGAGCGAAGACCAAATTAACATTTATAATTTCATCTCGTGTGTCTACAAGAAAATAATTATTGTGCATTGCGCGTTAATGAACTCGGTGCATATTTAATTTATTCGGAGTGATGTTCGTCGATGGGTTGATATGTAAGCTATCATTTACGACATCGAGAGGAATTTCTTTAGTCCACTGGATGGCTATAAAAGCGACTCGTATTAATGAGACATTAAAACTTTCTAAGATTGTTATCGCCATGCGTGGAATAGACAACAACGGAACTTAACGCTAAGACAACAGGGAGACTGAAAAATCATAGAGCAAATCCATTTTAGACAGAACCATACAATTAAAGCTCAAGCTGCTGAAAAACACTCTATATTAAAAAACGCCTCTCTGGTTGCGTTGGATTTGTCGCTAGGAGAGATTCCACCGTCGGAAGACTGTCTGTAAATTCATCAACTATCCATTGCATAATGTAGACCAATGGATTTATTACCGGCACACCTCAATCGCCGCCAATCTGTTTTACTTCGGCACTCAACACAATGACCACTAGTCATTATTATTTATGCCAGTGGCTGCAGTGTTGAGAACAACAGCGTAAACCGGTAAAACCAACAGCCGCTCGTCCCCAATTAGAACGTTTCCAACTTTAATTAGTACACTTTCTCCCGATTGGTATGGGACGCGCGCACGCAGGTGCCTTCCATGAAACGCGACAATAGCCAAGACTGGTCGATTGCTCATTGATTTGGTATGACAATCAACTGAAGCGAACAATTAATTAACGCGTTGATGTCTACGAATGGTCAACAAACGTTAATTAAACGCATTCCCTCTTAACGCCCTGAGCTTTTCGCATCTTTCTTATGCTACCACAAACCTACCTTTCTTGTTGTTGGACAGAAATCTGTTCTGCTTTGCTCTCTTCGAGAGAGTGAGCAGCAACTGCATATGTAGGAACGTACATTGTTAATCGATCGGCTGACCTACTGGGGATTGATTATATAGCACCTGACTTGAATAGCTGGTACATGTTTGTTATTGTTTCGATTCTTGTTGTAAACTGCTGTCCAACAAAGTTAAAACAATGCATTTGATTAGTCTTAAACATAACTTGTGCTAGTGGCAGATTATTAGAGAACATCGTTAATCAACATCTCAGATGATTAGTTAATGATTGATTTAGTTAGATGATTTTGATTCTAAATCTCTGTTGCAAATACCAAACTACAATTTGTATAATTAGATGCAAAAGCATTCAAGCTAAATATTTCTAGTTTGAGTAATTGATGCGATGCCCACATTATAGGTTAAGCGAAATTTACGACGCTTTCCAATCCATTTTATCACATCTCTGAGGTAATATGCTAGCTGCCTTTATTAAACGTTAATCAATAAATTTATCAACTTGAAGGAAGTTGTTACCACGATGGAAATCAAATTAATGTTTTAATTATATTTTAGATAATTACCATGTGGTCTTCCTTGGACATTGTAAAGTTGTCTACCAACTACATCACGTAATAAATACATTGTTGTGCGGATCATTGACTCCACACAGTGTTGGTTAATTATAACCCAGAAATACGTAATTACAGGAATACAATCAATAGACGCGCACATTCCACTGTAATTATTAATAACCAATGCCTAAACGTTAGGAGTTAATATTCGAAATGATTGTCAAATTGCAAGAAAAGTAAGGATGTGAAAATGACAATAAGTTATGCTTTTAGTACTTGAATGCTAAGGCTTTCTACTTGCATGTGAGAAAGAAGAGAGCGTACAGTACAAAACAAATAACTGAACATTAATTTCACGCATACAAACAATACACAGCAACGCACAATACGCCGTGATGATGGGTGAAATATTGCTCCGGCTTTCGTGCCGGCCGGTCAACAAGACAGGTTTCTATTACAACACTGACACATTAATATTTAACTATTGAAGAAGACAATCGGGAAAATTCTCCGTCTTTTCACATACGCATGTACAGCGTACGAGTCCTCCCTCTTCGCTTAAATCATCAATCTCGAGGCTTGCCGGCGAAAGATATACGGAAAAGGGACAAAAGAATTCCTTATGTTATGTCAGTTCATGTCCAATTAATATTATACTGTACAGGATAATTTCCAGCAAGAATTACTTATAGAAACGAACTTTCTTATTGTGTATCGGGATACTATTTTAAGACTGTTAGGATATTAATGTTTGAACATAGATAAGAACAAAGGACTAGGCAAGTATTTTTGATGCAGCCAAGCAAATAAAACTATTGATTGAAACCATAGTCAAACTTAATTAATTATACCCTGCAACTTCATCTGGTCATTAATTTAAAAAGCTCAACTATTGAAGATTTTTATATCGCCTCTAATCTTTTAATAACATCTGAGCTGCAATTCTACAACTCAATTAACTTCATACTTCAATTTAAAAAAAATCGCAGTTCTCTACAGTTTTTGTCAACTAAGCTAAAACATTTAAAAAATAACCATACGAATAAAAATAATAACAAACACCACGAATATTACTCGCTGTACAGTAGCAATAATCGTAAAAGTACTTAGTGCAATTAAGCAATCCATTATAAGAAACAGTAGATGGTAACTTTTTATTAATTCCGTTTTGGTACTCGCTGCTGTCTGCTCTAGGCAAATAAGTAAATAATTGTAATAAACATTTTAGTGTCCAATTGATATGTGGTAATAAATAATACACCTTTATTGGTGAACACTATAGAGATAATTAGAAACTAAAAATGTTTATTTGTAATCTGCTCCGCGCACAACATCGACATGTCCTTATAATCATGCGTTTTTATATCCATTTTGCTCGTCGGTGCTGCGGTATTCCTATATATTTATAATTCGGTGTGCTTCTGTATCTTGTAGATTTTATTATGTACAGACGGGTAATAAAAAGTATGGCTTGTATAAAACGCCATTATTAAATTAAACTACTGCGCTTTTTCCGTGCTCTTTTCGGGCGCAACCGCTGCGAACAACGGCTATCGACCCATTTGCATAAGTATAGACTGGATGGATGGATGGATGAATGGATGGTTTCCTCTTAATATCATCGCTTTTGTGCGCGCATTTGCGCAATACAATGAAATGCGTGGTGTATTCTTATACCGCAGAAGTCTGTAATTATTGTCTATTATTGGTGCTTCTGAAAGGACAGAAATAATGGTTATCTAATTAAGTAGCTCAGAGAGAGACTTGATAATGCAGGATACTTTTTAAGGCTTAAAACGCATCCATAATGATGCTTTTCAAATATTCTAGTTTGAGTCACAAACTAGGTTCAAATAGATTATAAATTTTACATCTGTTAAGATTATTATGTTGTACTAATTGAACTACAAAAATCATGTTGTTAATTTTCAGAATTATATACTCAACATCATCATAATGGCTTTTCCAGGATTATCATAGACAAATACTAAGTCAAATATAACCTTACCAACTTTTGATCTTGTTCATCTTGCATTCCTATAAGGGTGCCTATTTTAATGTCACAGCACGAAAGGGATTCGTGCGATTATCCACTCAGGCGTGTTTGCCTGTTTGGTCAAATTAACTCCCAATACATAACTTTAGCATTCAAAAAAAAAAAAAAAAAAAAAAAACAGAGCAATATCACTACCACTTCCTAATTAAGCAACCCAGCTTGTAATCTTAGTTGGAGTTGTAACATTTTTGCTACTTGAACAAGCAATTTCTAAACTGCAACATTATTTTCTTGAAGAAGCAATTTCCGTCCGTACCATACTATTAAATCACCCAATAACCAATCTTGGTAATTATACCATCCATTTTATCTCCTTGAAAGATCTGAAACAATAGTTAATGAGCAGAACATTATTTCGCAAACACGAAACCAAACCACCATACACCTGTTGAACTCGAATGCTGGCGACCAGCTCAAATTAACACCCATAGTCATGCGAGTACGTAAGCGTTTAATGTATTCAAACGCGCAGATAACGCAATGCAAACGTGCACGCATTGCGCGCCCGGTTTAATTGAAACGCACATGGAAATGCATATTTATAGCGTTTATCTCTTCAAACGCGAGCTTGCCGAGATCGGCGGCAGGTTAATAAATCGATTTTGTATTAGCACACACGCATACGACGACGTTAGCAATGGTACCATTGTGTACCAGCAGCACTGGTTTTCGTCAAGCCGACTCGCGTTAGAAAATCGAGAAAATGTGATTCAATTATATTGCCACCGTTGATTATTATCTTCACAATACGCCCGGGCATTCGACGGGCGTTGTTTCACTTGAAATACCTTTGGGGTATTTTTAATTAGTACGAATGGCTAATAGCCGCGCATTTCGTACACGCTTACGATCGCAAGCATTCTTAGGAGGCGAGAAACGGAGGCTGCGATTTTGCTCGAGGTGAAAAAGAAATCTGTATGATATATGGAAGGCTATTATTGTTTTCGAAAATGAAGCCATTAATTCGCCTCCTGCCTTTGTACTTTTTTCGAGCGCGTTGAATTTAGACGAGGTGCTTTGGAGGAAGCTTTTCAAACGTAAATCATTCATTCATTACGGATAATTAATTTCACCATTTCATATCGCTGCAGCATACAAAAGCGTAGAAAAAACGCACCTGTAATAGTCACGCCTAAGAATGCGCCTGGCAGGAGCAAAAGCCTGCAGCGCACTCAGCAGAGACAGCGCCATCGAATTAGCATGCCGATGCCGGTCAAATGCGGACGATCTGAGTGTGAACACACATTCCCCATTCTCTTCTATGCGCTAATTAGAAAGCAATTATGCTAGTAAAGAATAATCGGCTGCTCGCTTGCGGTTGTATAATCGCATTATAAACTTGAAGTATTTCCCACCCTATTGCGACGCCCTGCATGTAATGAATATCTCTCCCGTACACCAATCTTCCTCGTCGTTGCCTTGCACTCCCCGGCTGGCATTCTTCCTCGTCGTTCATCCTTGTCGTGTACGCTGAGTATAACTTATCGAGAGTGGGTATTGGTAAAAGAAGCACCTGTAAGATTTAGTGCTTCCATTAACGACGTGCCACTTTCACGCTGTGAAGCGAGACTATTGTTTATGGGGCTTCTTGAATCCGGTATGCTTGTGCATGTGTGCGCTTCAGCTTCGTTTTCGATATAGCGCGGCCCAGTTCGAGGTAGGCGAGGAATCAAAATATTAATTAGGTACCACCGAAAACTGCCCATAAGCCACGCACATTGTTGATTTTAATGGCTAATTGCTTTCAGGTGAGCTGCAATGGAGATTTACCTGCTTCCTGCTGACAAACATCCATTAACTTGCTAGTACGTTCACGAAACACAAAACAGCTGATGGTGATCATAAGCGGCACAGCGTTGCGGCGGAATAGCAGTAGGACGAGTAACAGAATTCTTTCTTTCGGCTGTGCTAACTCTTTGTTTATTACCTGATCGATCTATTGTCTAGAGTTTTATACAGGATTCTACAGTGTTCTATAAGTTTTGATGCGTCTTGACCTTGCTTGCTTTGCATCAATTTGGCGCGTAATATAACCCTAAAATATGGTTCACCATGTTTCGCAACGTTCGTCATCTCGTCGAAACTCAACCAGCTTAGGATGTACCAGAATGAAGCAATTACACGACGGCGAAGAGGTTCATCAGAACAAGGGTAAGATAGAATATAACTTTTTGCGTTAATGCACAAAATCTTAACTTACAGCTGATATGAATCACATGCTATTACATTAGGAAGAATAATCATACAACTTATTAGGTGTTATCACATTCTGCAGTTAAACAAGAGGAAAGGTGAGGCGAATTTGCTGCCACTAAATGGATCATAAACCACATCTATGATAAGGAAGAAGTGTCTAGATTAGAAGAAGTTGTCAACATTCATCGAAGAATTCTGTCTAATTTACCTTCACTTGTTTCATCTATAATGTGAAATTGTAGTTTACAGAGTGGCAGAAGATGCTGCTCAATTTGTTTTAGGTACAAGGAAATAATGGCAAATTTACGATTTGTCTGATAAATGTCCCTTCATAAAAGTTAATGAATCATTGTGATATTTTAATGCTGACAGCAGCCCAGTAGGATGCTGATTGACAGGCGAGATTGCCGAGTGACAGATACACTACGATGGGTTTGTCCTGCACCACGCCGCTGCAGTTCCGACGTGCGAACAGAAAGCAGTGTCCGATGGAATGAAGACGAGCTGATGAACCAGTTAATAACCGCCCACGCACTATTAACTGCTCTTAGTGTTCTTCGTAAGTATTTTTTTTCTCATAAAATGTTTTTCAAGCCAGCGGACGAAATGACTGGCTGTGGTTTCCTTAAACTCGAGCGTTTGAGTTTTGAGTGGAATTCTAATTGCACAGCAATATACGTAAAGCATATGCAATTATGTAAGTAGAGTATAATCGCTTTAGCAGAAACGATTAGGTCCCCCGAGGCGTGTTTACAGAATTTACAGAAGTCATCGCCGGGGCTGGAAGGTGTGTTTGCTGGTGGTAGCGCGCGGCATCTTTGTGTAGATGGTAGTTCCGGATCCGGAGATGAAGGTGAGATGCTCGCGGGCAGACTTATTGTGTGCACAAGCAGAGCGGCGCTGTGCACACAAGTGACCTCAGGCCGGCAGGTGCACCGGGTTTATTGACTCCGACTTGTTTCCATCCGCGCAACGGCTACACGCCGATGATGCTGCCGCGACGCGCGGCCGGCTTCACGAAGCGCACGCCGCTTACGCGCGCCGCTCAATCAATGGACGGCGGACGCGCATGTAGGTATGACGAACGGCAGTGTGTAGGTCCGCTGCGGCGGCAGCAGCAGGGTGCGGTCACGGGCCGTGGAAAATATGGCGCGTTTGAAAAATGAAAACGCGTTTGTTACGCGAAGAATGTGGGATGTAAATCAAAACTCGATACAATTTATCTGCTTTATATGGCGCGATGCGAAGTGTGGCGACGGTTGCACCGACAAGAGACGTAAGGCAAGCGGACTGGCGCCTGCAATATCCATCGGATCTGGACGCGTCGTCGTTTGCCCCGTTCGACAAACCGACGCGCAAGTGGAATCCGCACACAATTGACGCACGCGAGATAGATAATAGCGCTTGCGGTCGCAAGAAATACAAATGATTTAAGTACCGTGCTTGATTTTCAGTCCGAGCCACTTTACGCACACGACTTTGTCAACTATTTCAAGCTCGCGGAGTCGCAGCTCTACGCCTGGCAATGTAGTCTTGGCGCTTCTTTAGTTATGATTATTTTTCCGTGCGTTTTCGAATAAATCAAGCGCAGACGATGGAATGCCGAATATGGCACGACAGTATCATCAATTCAACGAAACGACAGTTTGCAACAATGACAATTTCGCTTACGTTGTAATTATTTCATAATTATCAGCGGTCCGTTCACGTACAAACAATGCGATTAAAAAAAAAAAGTACGGCTTCAGTCCGCTTCGGATACTAGGAATTTGGACTTTTATAATGCCATATTTAATTATAATTGTCTCGCTGATGTTGCAATGTCGTATTTCTTCTTTTTCACCGCGCGTCCAGCGTCTCTTGTTCACTTGAGCATAGGGGCTTGGGCTCAGATAGCGCATGAATTTATAAGATGAGCACCGAGAGTCTGGACGCTGGCACGAACTCGCCCGTTACTTTTTTAATTGGCTGTTTTAATATTTAATGAGTTCAATAAAATAAAAATGATACAGGTGTTACACACTTTTTAAAGGTCTCGATCTTAATTGAAAGAAAAAGGCAGCCGAGCGCGTTTTGAAAATAGAAAAGCGCTGGCGAGCAATAAGTTTGCCCGAGACAGGGGGCTGAAGAATCGATTTTATACGTGACGTGTGCAGCCAAACATCGGGCGAACATTGTTTGATAAATCAGCGCTCGTTTAAAGCATTCGCGCAATTATTTAATGTCGAATTATGCTACACATTATTAGTGAGCGTATTCTTTAACAGGCGATAATTTGCATCCTGGTTGATTGAAACCTGCGGTGGTCTTCGATGTTCGTTCGTTCCAGCCTTCGTGGCAATCGTGGCGTACGTTTGGCGAATGCAACATTTCTGCCATGGAACAAATTACGCTGGTGCACTCCAACACTATATTTACAATGCAGGCAATTAATATTTCTTGCATAAATAATTTTGCACTTCTTTAAGAATACTTTTCTTTATATTATCTCTTTGCGCGGATTAACGCAAACAAGCAACTCTTCTGGGCATATGAGTGACCTTAAAAGTACCAATTTTCTAATTTTTAACACCTGTTTACTTGTTTCAAATTTTATTTTAACGAAGAATAGATACAATTTGAATGTTCGTGCTTTGTTTAGACGTCTGACGTTCGAAGAAAAAGTCGGCTGAAAGGCTTAGAAATTAAAATGCCTAACGCGTCTCTACAAAACTATGTAATAATATAGAATCTTGGTTGATCGCCGGTGACGTTTATAAACGGCCCAAAATCAAAATTATTTTTGACTTGAACAACAAGCTATGCCCGGACTTGGCGTAAACAACAGAATAATATATAATAAGGATGCCGGTACTCTTAAAATTTAAACATTTTGCTGGAATTTGCCATTCAATGTGTTAAATGCCCAGGAAAGGAGTACAGACAATCAGAATAAACGAATTGTCTGGGGCATTCGTTCGTTAGTATCCGGCATTGTAACCCAGCCCAATTGTGTCCTACGCGCTGTAGGTATTCAGAGCACAACATTAGATTGCTTATCTTCGTCTTGCACCGACATAAAGATTTGCGGCGTGGGCTTTCAACCGGCGATAGATTGGGGAACAGAAGTGTGGAAGCATTGTTTGAGCAGAGAAGGTTGCGCATTGTGAGCTGGCTCATTGTATTAAGTTCGGATAAAAGGTGTTTTTACGTATGTTTCTTGTCCTTCGGTTATTCCTGCCACGCTTCTACCCCCAATAAGGTTTACATTTCCGTGTTCTGCAATTCTAATCTTAGCTTCCAAATAGAAGCCTTGTAGTGTTTTTCTGGATTTTAAACAATTATCTTGTAAATACGAGACAGTTTTTTTCTGCTTTTATTAGGATATTTTAAAGTAATTAGAGTGCCATACATATTTACAATAGAATGGTGTTCATTTTCATCTCACAAAAAAGAAGCTAAAAAAAAACAATACTTCCAAATAAGAATGCGCATAAATGCATTCTTCTCACATACAGACAGATTTTTGTAGTTGGTATTCGTGGGAAATTTCATATTGCATTCATTCAAAACTCTTGGTCTGAAGACGGCGAGCACCGTGATCTCATCGTGGGTGCAATTTCATTAAGCTGAAAGATTGACTAACAATAGCACTGAGAAGGGACGAGCCAAAAAGAGTACTTTTTCATACAGAAATGAATTACTCTTCAACTACACTACAGCGTACATCATCCGATGGAATGGTATTTAATTGTGTTGGCTTCTGTGCCAAATATATAATGTTTTTGCATATTGCGTCAAAGCAGCACAAGGTGCCATTTATTATGACACCAATAAAGCAGCGTTTGCTTCAGTATTTTTTTCTTGGTTTGAAGGGCACAACAGGGCACAGGCACAGAGGTATCTGTGCTTTTTTAATTGAGATATTTTGTAACATAATGAATTGGTTTTTGTCTAGATCAGAATGAAGGATCTTACATGAAATAAATTTGTTTGGTGTGCTGTATCGGTGTGATCTGATAGTGTAAACTATTTATGACTGTCTAGGATGCCTAGTAGTGCAATAACTATCTGAACAATCTCCAAAATCTTGACTGTTATAAACGCTCAGGTTTAATATTGTCACATGATTCTGGTGGCTACAATCAAGATAAGAGATTTGATAAGAAATAAATCATATTTCATCTACAATTCACATAGTTAAGATATAAGCAGACAGGTTAACAAGAAAATAATATCCCATTGGTTAAATTTCAGTTATGTCGGTTTATAAATTTTATATCAAACTACGTTTACTTACAATAAGTGTCATTTTTATGCCTCTGATCCTTTCCAATTTCTTCATACACGCCATTGTCTTAAAATATCAGGTTTTTCTTGAGTAAATCAGGTCATTCATGTAATTGTATCTCCATAGCTAATCAGCAACGCAACATACCTCTCAACGACAGCGATCAATATCTTCACGAAATCGATTGTTACTTTATTTTAAGTTGTGACTGTGTGCTTGTATTGCAAATACGTTAAACTTAGAATAACTTAGATTTTAGTGTACGATTGTTTCCCTGCCGTATTGCAAGTGTTCAAACGGTACATTTTTAGCCAATTGTGTTTTGCAACACTCGCGGCTGCAGGAAGAGGACTGTGCTATTTACATGAATGCACTTGCGACTGGCACACAAGTGGAATAGGAAGCAGCCCTGCTGTGCAGTTATGATTTATTTCGAGTGTGCAATACGAGTTGTCTTTTTGGTATTCTTTGATGTTTGTAATGAAACATTTTTTCGCGTATTTTAGAACTGCAATAAGTACACATTGTCCATTTTACTGAAAAACACTTTCGATTTGAAGTAAGGTTAATTAATTAATTTGAATTTCAAGTAAGGAAATATTTTTAGTTGATTTTAATTAACTTGTAACTTCCTGTTGATATATGCAAATAATACATTACAATTCGTAAGTAATTCACTGATAAAAGATAATCCTTGCATGCCACGCCAAATCCGCATGCATGAGCAGTAAACGTCCGCTTGTGTAATTGCAATGTTTAATTGATGAACAATATACATCGATTAGCGATACCGATAAGGCGAGAGATAAATTTGGTCCGCAGTTTGCTCCTGCAGCCGACGATACTCTGCTGCATTGTGTGCAAAAAAGACAAAGCGAAGTAAATCGAAGCAAGGAACGGTATAATGAAGAAGGCAATTAAAGGCGAGAGAAGCGCACCCAGCGCGGATTTATATTCTTCGGAATCTAATTATCGACTCATCGTGATCTTGTTGGAAACGTACATAACGTTTCCAGTTTAATTCTCTAAAAGAGTGCGCTCATTGCATGGGTCCCGAGACTCGACAGATCGTTTTATTGTTGGCGCGAAGCAGCAATGAATTAAGCGTGGCGTGGCTCCGGAATATTATCGTGAATGAAGCATTACGACGAGAGTTGAGTAAGTTATGATTAGCAATGCCAAGATATGCGCGTGACGGCATATATCCTGTAGGATTTCTCTATTTTCTGACGCAGCGTACGCAGGACACCGATGTCCGGCGTGATGGATCTGGTTAGGACTCGGTGAAGACTGGCTGGAAGAAGCCCCCCGATGCGCCGCTGCGTTTCATACGTGTCGACAACACACACCGATCATCTAATCGGTGCAAGTTCGTGTTGCGTACCTGTATGCGCGCGTAAATGGTCGTTAACGCGCAGAGCTTGATGCTTTTCACTTGGCTCTCCCGCGGACGGGTGCGCACTTTGCCCATTTTCCTGCGGAATGAAATTCCAATGTTTTCAGCCGCAGCAGCGTCTTCGAGCAGCTGCGCATTAGGTGCACTCTCACGATTACCATTTGGAATAATAATAAAATGCGCGTTTCAGTGAGTGCGCAAAACTGCAGACAGTGTCGATTATATGCTTTATAGGCTCGATTAAAAAAGTGGAATTGAGTAAAATGCACGCATGTAGAAGCGCCGTCGCTATCAATGATAGATCGGCGGACATAAACAACACTTGTGCCAAACCGATATCAGGCGCTCGCCGCCGACTCATCACAAGCTCGCGATGGCTAATTTATGGGAGGAATAGTGTTAGATATGCACGTACAAGCCTTAGATAAACAGCGATAAAGTTGCTTTTACGCAAGAGCACTTTTTGTCTCCGCTTGTTGGTGTACACTGCGCGGAATGCTTCGGTTGAAGCGCGCCATCCACTTCATCGTCCAGCCTAGTGGAGGTCACCCAAGTACGTGGAACTTTTAAATGGACCTTTCACATATAAATAATAATTTTAATAATAAGTAGTTTCGGATCTAGCCGCTTTAAACGCCAGTTCCTGTTCCACTCTCGCGAGCCATTCGAAGATGAGCTTCTATTTGCACCGATACTTCATCTGCTTGTTGCGCTTTTTCTCCATCTTCATCATCATCAGCGCCGTTTAGCAACAAACATGCGGGACGTTATGTATGTGGATTAATGACCAATGTTTTTATGGAAATCCACTTAGACAACACAATATATCATCATTTAATTACTGTTCATTACAAATTTGCTTAGTACTTAGTACACCTCTTAATCCTCAGAGAAGCTGTTGATGCGCATTTGTCAAAGTACTACTTTATTGTAAAGATAACAGTTGAAGAGCCTGCCGAATTGTTGTAATTACTCGCGGTTAATGCAAGAAAGTGAAACGAATTTTTTCGGCAATCAGATTATCTTAGAAGTCTTAAGTATTGGCGATAAATTGTAGAAGAAAACAGAGCAACGTTATAATTTATCAGTTGCACTTAACGTAACTGCTTTTTGTAATAAATAATAACAATTTATCAACTTAATTTAATTGCACGTAGTACTTAGGAATAAACAATAAAAAAGAACAAGCCATTAAATTCTCAATAATTAAACGCACGTAACGCCTAAAACAACGCACATGAATTTTCAAGATACCTACTTGATATCAATACTATTAAAGTTTGAAAAGTTTATGCAGATAGGTGTAATTATGATAACACGCTAAAGAATGAATATTTTATGTAAAATACAAGCCGCCTCTAACATCAATTGCATTTTGCGATGGCCGAGCATTTACGAAGAGGCCGAGCTCTGTGCATTGAACACGAGGAAGAGATAGATACCCGAGAAGATGGATAAATCAAAAAGCCTTATCTCATTTGTTATTCTACCGTCGTACGTGTTCCACTCGAGCGAGGAGGCACGAAAAAAGTGCACTTAGTGGAAGCGAACCCTCTTTACATGCCGTAGGACGATCGGAGCGCGCCACTTGCCTACAATGGATCGTATGGAAATGAAGAATCGCGTTATAAATGTCCAGCATTGCGGAGGGGGCTGGTGCTCCCCTTGACAGCGCCTCGGACGATGAAATATGCGAACATAGTTTGCAATTAAGCGATTACCGGCTTTTGTTCTCTCGCGCAGTGTTCCTGTGGCACGTTCGTCCTTTTCCCGACTGATTTATGCGGGGCTAATAAGGAGCAACGCACATTATCATTTCTTATTCTAAGTGGCCTCATAATTCTTTGATTACATTATAAAACATCCGTTAAAATGGAGATTTATAGCGCCGGCTAGATAGAATTAATAATGCTAGAAAATATTAATAATTGCTCTATCGCCTGTAGGAATCGCTGTGAAACATCAGCGGTGGCTATTGTGCGTATGCTACAAAGACAAATAGGACGAATAGACTGTGTCGCCCGTAAACATGACATCTTAATTTTGTTCAACTGGCATCTTCTCTTGACTTCTTATATAGGTCTGGGAATACCATGTGTGTCTATATAGAACGGTCATAGGAACATCTAGTCCTTTCAAAAAAGCACCAGACTTATTATCGAATTGAACATTATTTCAAACAAGTCTTAGAGTTTTATCTAAGACATAGTAGATAGTATAAATTAATGCCAGGTTTCTATTTTAGTTTTTCCAAGTGGTAGCTGTGAATTTGTTTAAGTAATATATTTACGAAGAGTAAGATTGTAATGCGTGCGCTTACACTGCACGTCTACATAGTATGCATCAAGATTTAGCTTCAGCTATATTTAGTACTCTTTCACTGAAAGTGTTCTATTGATATCGATCATTTATCCTCTCACCTGTTTTAATATATTTACATTCGTGCAACTTGAAACGGTTGCTGTAGTTTTTCTTCGGTTTTACTTCGTTAAGATTTCGAATTAAAGGGATTGCTTAAAAATTAACAAAAGTTGCAAGAAAATAATATATGGGAAATTTCATACAAAATTGCCAAGCAATTTTTATTAGTATTGCGCATGCGCGTAATTGAATTTCCTACTATTTCCTATTGTTTTTTTCAGGTTTGACAAGTTTAACACTCTCTCAAAAAGTAGTGATTTTCTAACATTTTCTATAGATTGACCATTTGGCAGTTTTTCAATGTCATGGTATAATATTTAAAAATATTTTTTAAAAAAAATTTGGTTTGATTGGGTTTTGTTCTGACATAAGTATGAGGTGGAAGCTTTCTAGATCTGTTGATCTACATTGTTGGATTGGATGACGTCACGATAGATAACCCCTGGTAAAATATAATTGTCCTGCAAATAGTAGGTGTTTCTCCTTTATTAGAAGGCAAGAACTTGTCGGTAAAGCCTTGAACGAACGAACCAATCACTCTTCGGCCGTAGGAAGTGCTACTTGAACGTGGTTTGCGGAAAGCGCAAGCAAATGAACAATACCGTTTGCAGGAAACCACGCCTGCCGTTGTATGCCACTAGACAATTGTTCCTGCCGCGACTGCGCTAGTACGCCCGCACCGCGCAACAATGCCCGTTGTCTGCTCGGCGCATTGTTCGCGGCGCTTCCCAAACCGACGCCAAAGTCGGCGCCGCCTCCGTTGCGCTCCGTTTAGCCGCCAATTGGACAGTTTTTGTACGTGCCGCTTCCGATTTTCCCTCTAGCGGAACGCGCACGATCCTGCTCGTAACAATAGGTTCCGCGCCACAAACGACTCGCTACCGTGAAATGTAATCTAATTGGACGCCTTCGCATTGCAACGGCGATTCGTTTATCTCTGGCCGACGCTACTCCAATACACGTGAAAGGTGCAACGTCGTGTGCAGGAAGCGAATAGCTGCACGGCGATTTTCCGCCGGCTTGAGTTACTATTCCGTGCGGTGGAGTACATTGATGTCATGGAAGAAAAACGTGCGATTCATATCAATGGTCCCCGATGGTGCACAGAAGTAATATTTTCTAGAAAGCGCCAAAATACAGCCTTGAAATATAATAACTAATAAGACTTACAATTACAACACATTTATACTTTCTAAGTACATGGGTACGTGCATGGGTATTATGGTCAAATAACGGAGAATTTATTTCTCCAAAAACAACACAATTTCAGTTGTGAAATATTAAAATTCAATTTAATCAGTTGTTGTTACCTTTACCTATAAATCATAACAACATATTGACAAATCATATGTTGCCAAGGAAAGCTCAGTGATGATGAAGACCAATGAAAACAAACCGACGATACATTTGCGATCAATACAGAAAAGTCCCAATGCGAAATCTTGATGATAAATACTTTTCAAATGTTAACAGAGTGCCGCCCTCTGTTATTGAGACGAATACTTTTCAAAGCGTACATATTCCAGCTGGCGTCGTCCTCTATGGTTTAAATATCAAAACAAGTTAGTTAACGATTAGCGGAGTGCTGTACATCTCTTCGAGAGCTTCCGGTTCACTTTTTTGGAAAGTATTCTATAGGTTACTGACATCTATCGCAAGCATGATTAAAGGTTGAGCTCCCTATTCAGAGTTATTAACTGGTGGGCCCTATAAAGGCTGCACATTCGGAGTGAACTTCAAGTTACGAAGCATTTGTATTGATTTTTGTGCCACCTTGTCTTTTGCTTCGAACTTTTGACTCTAGGTTACACTACTAACCGGTTTTCTGAGTATACTTCAGCAGAAAACTTGTTGGAAGGGTTTTTCAAGATGTGATGGAGTTATGAGATAATTTCTATATCATTATCATTTTATATTACAAAAATACAGTTTATTAAATGGATGATTAAGACATTTTGTAAACGCATTGATTTAAAAAGTTGGCTTTTATGGTTGTTTACACAGGAAGTCCTGCATACGGATCGTCGGCAAGTTCTCTCTATCAGCAGTTCCGTTTTCAACAATCCTATGCGTGTGTGCGTTTATAGATTTCTTGCTGGAAGCAATATCAGAATTCGGATGCGAAATGTGTTTGTGTACATGCTCTCGCCCTGTGCAAAGCTAAATGTAGTGGAACTTCAGACCAACCGTGAGTGATGGATAGTCGTGTGCCCTTCACCTATCCACCTACGAAGCCCACTGCTTTTCCAACAAATCGATTTAATATGCGTTATTGTGATGTGGCTTTTGGGTATTAATAAGTAAAATTGTTATGATATATGGACAAGGAAACCTAAAAGGTTTAAAATCAAAAAGAATATAGTCAAGAATAATTTTTAAAAATTCTCTACTTAAGTCTTTTCAAATCTATCAGACAAAACACGCGATAGCAAACTCCCTCAAAAAAAGAAAAAAGAAAAAGTTTGCTCTTGAGTGGACTTGGTATTATTGCACGTCATCTGCTTTCCGATTCAACTTATTTCCGCGTCAAACGGTTTTTAAGATCGCTCTTCCTTTCTGATGTCGCCCAAACACGATATGAAAAAAGAAACCATTTACAAGAGAATACTGAATGCCTACTATCAAGCTGACCTGCACGGAAACGACACATTATCAATTATTTCCTGGTAATATCCTAAATATATCAGCAAGTAATCAGTAAGTGCATACTCAATTGCTGTGATCACACCCGGCCCGTAGAAACTGAATTTCTTAGGAAATTTTTGACGTGTGGAGCTTGGGCGTTAATTAAAAGGGACGCCCTATTACTTCCACTACATTTTCCAGTGACGCACTATGGCAGCTATGTTTCTCCCACTTGAAATAGCGCACCATCTATCATCCACCTATCGCCAACATATTTCCATGTATCGACAGATGTTATAATCGCAATTGAGCGCAATTTACAATAATTTGCGAGGCGGTCTATCAATGCGCGAAAGTCCTGCAGCAAATCAAAAATGCCGGCATGCGATTGGGGGCTGAATTACGCAGCTATATTTTGCCTTCGCGTAATGAGTATCATAATCACACTTTGCAAACACATGGAGGTGTGAATGCATATAATGATGACGGTGGTTAACGCGATAAAACTCGTCGATAGCGCACACAACGAGCAGCGTATCAATTGTTCTATTTTAGCGCGACACCGGCGCGGCGGCAGGAAGCGTGAAGGCAGCGCGCGACAGTATTGCGAGCGGTATAGGACAGTCGTAACATCAGAAGCAGCAACAGCCCTGGCAGCAGCAGCAGCAGGTATAAATACGGTGTGTGATTTTCACAATTCAGCGATTCCGCTGAAAATAACAATGGGCGCGCAGTCACGCGGATTGACACCCTGCAGTTTTACACGGTGCGTTGTGTAACATACACCGTTTATTGCCACTTCAAGTGGCGTTATATTTCCATCGGTATTGTGCACCATGCTGGAAGCACGCGGATGTGTGTCGCTTTGACGCCCGGTTTTAATATTGCACTCGATTTTATTTCTGCATAATGCTGGCGAGGACGCCTAAGCTGGAGGTCGCCCGGCAATGATGTTATTATCCTGCGCAGTTATCTAAAACCAAAGCGTGGTATTATTCGAAAAGTCCCGCTTATGTGTGCACATAAATATTTTTATTCATTTGACGATCTGATGAATATAGCCGTGATTTACGATTTTTAAATGAAGTTAGTACGCTCGTAAATCCGCATCATATGTTCATCCCATTCATCATAATGCGTGAACGAATAAAAGTTTGCACTTTATGGCAAATGTACTAACAATTTCAAATCTTTTGCATACGTGCGGAGAGAATTTTATTACTGTCCGGATTACTGGAACAATTTCTTAATTGGATCAATACTTTTATTCACTAAGTATTTTTGTAAATAATTATATTGTTTATTTAACTGCATATAACAGGATTAAATAAAAATTATAAGATATCCAAGTACCAAGCCTTGTTATTATGCAAGTTATCCAAGTCTAATTACCGAAAATTTCAGAATAAAGATCACTCCACATCATTTATTTCATATAATACACCATTATTTATTTTGTTAATTTATTCAGGTATTAATTAATAGCACTAAATAATAATAATAGCGAAATAAATTCGCCAATGATGGTGTGTTTTAAATTTATTATTGCAATGTTATTAACTTAGTAAACAACAGCTTATTAACCCAACTCTATGATGTAAGGTTTTGTTCGAAACTTTCCAACCCTAATGACATCCCATTTGGTATAGAACATATACAACCTTGGACCAGAGTTTTACAACGCGTGCTCTTTTTCCCTAGGGTAACAAACAGTCGGCTGTCGTCGATTCGTTGTTACAAATTGCATAATATCGAGTGCGCCACTATTTCTTTGCACTTCTCCATTCGTTACGCTCTTTCAGCGCCTCTCGTGCGATATGCACGCGTTCGCACTTTTGCAAGGGTTGCGCAATAAATCATTTTAGCAAATTCAGATTTCCACATTTCAATAATACAAATGGAGGTTTTGCATAGTCGTAAAGTTCGCAGAAAAACATGAATTGTGTATTATGCAGGCTATTATTGTGTTGAAAGTTGGAAAGCACGCTTGTAAGCGAGGTATAGTTTGAAAAAGGGGATGAAAACAACATCGTTATCCATAACAAGTTATTTCTTCTGCGGTTGATTTATGACGCTTCCACCACTGCCTATGCTAATAGTAGCATTTATAATAGTAGCATGACGGTATAATATAACGTCCATGGCAACTTAATTTGTTTCTTTGATTTATTTCACGCCTACGGGCGTTGTTTTAAAACGATTTGTACCCTATTCATTTGCAATTTTTGTAGGGTTACATTATTCTCATTGATGTTTGAAAGTGCGGCTTAAGCGAAGAAAAGAAATTCGTAACTGTTACCAACGCACCAACAAAATGTCAACTTTTTTAAATCGAATTAATCGCATCCCCCGAAGGTACCCACAACAATAACCCACATTTCAAGTGCGCCTGTTGTCTGCGTATTCGAATGCAATAGAATTCGCATCTGTCAGTGATATCAATGCGGATGCGAGGACGGACAGAATTAAGCTAAACCTTTGGCTAGCCTTAAACCAGTTAGCATAGAAAACCTCCAAAGCGTAAAGAACAGAGCGACACCAGGGGACGGTGCGATTTGTGCATCACTGCAACGTTTTATCGCTGATGTAACGTCCGATGTCTCTCACTTGGGGTGGTTGACACTCCACTTTCCATAGATTTCATGCCGGATTGGATTCTTATAATGAAATATTTCGCGTAATTGCCGCACCTCGAAATATGAAATAATGAAGTACCCCGAAAAAAATGAGGCGCAAATTCAGTTGCCGTTCTGCACGGCCGAGCGTGCGATACGTGCTGGCGACGCAAGTTGGCAACAGCCAAACGCGCCGAGCTTAATCTACTGTCAACAAATTAATTATAGAATCGCCGCACAAGTCAGGAACAACTGTAATTTGCGGTGATCTGCTGTTGACACGGAGACAATGTAAGCTTCACTGACGATGATAGATGGTGCAACCATGATGGATGCTATGACCACTTCCCGATTACAGCAACATTCCGCTAATAAACAATCAAATGCGTGAACGTGCAGGCGAGCATGCAGCCCAACCACCACCCAAAACCACTACTGAGAATGCCTGGTGGCGGCAACGAGTGGAATTCGCTCAGTGAGTACACCGTCGAAATGCAGCCACGCGAAATGATACCAACATTTGAACAGCAAAAAAGGTGTTTACGTATCTCTTCACGCTTCGCGCACAATCTGAATGCAAGCGTCAAGACGCACTGGACCAAGCAGCAGCTGTTGCTCTCATAAATATGCGAAAAAGCTTCTTTGCCAGCACGTACCTGGCCGCTTCATTCACGTGCTCATTATATATCTAACAATATAGAAGACAAACGTTGTGATTCTTTACAAAAATCAGAAAAAGTGACACAACTTAAATCCAAATCGAAATATTTATTTACTGGCGACAAGATACAATTTCCACCAGAAAGAGACGCCAGAAAGAGAGCATGTCCTCTGTCAAAACGTCAAGTGAATCAAAGTTTGTGCTGGCAATGCAATATTCGTACCTACATTGTTCCAAGGGTTTCGCAGTGCTCGTAGAAGGACCACCCGGAATATTCAATCGCCCTCAAACTAGACAATAGATTCCCGAGATGGAAAACAGTTGTAGTCGCTGACAGACAGTAGAGAGATCTCATTATTAGATAGGAGTAAGAGTAGATAAATGGGTGCACCGCAATGAACAGATTCCAAACATGGGATGTTCTGGGAGTGACCACTATTTCGAAATTACCGGAATATTAAAATAACCCTCTATTTATTGATATTTTGTGCAGTATGTCATTTTGGGAGGATGTAATCTGATTTGAGAAGAATACGTCTATCTTTATGATCTGAATGAGTTGCTTACATTCAATTTATTCAATAATGTTTTCTTCAAAGTCTGCTCATAATTGTGAATTTTGTATCCGCAAATTTTATAGTTATGAGTTCAAGGTAAAGATTTTATTATTTCTCCTAGTTGAATTTAATAGTTTTAATATTTACGCAGAATAAGCATTATAAATATTAATTAGAGTAAGATTGCGAACAAAAAAAAAAACCCTGTCACATAAACCTGAACCGATCATACTGCAGCTAAGATTAAGCTTCAAGCTATACTATAGAACCGGCAGAAACAGACAAAGTACAATTACAGACTGGTAAAAACTACTAGATAAATGTTTTTTTTTTTTTGGTTCTTCAGTTCTTTCCTTCAGAGAAACTAGTAATAAAAGAAGTAAGTGATTCAGTATATATTAAAATTTAGTGTATTGTTGAGTGTGGTTACGAAGTGTTTAAGATTCATTATGAGAATGAAACTTCCCTATAACACTTACTTTTAGTCACTTGGTAAAACACTAAATGATAGGATAAATATTTTTGGTAAACAACCAATAATAACATGTAATTCAGTTGAAGAGTGGAGAAGACAACATGCCTTCAACGTTTTATCAAGTAACTAAAAGTAAGTGATTTATAATTTATATTCTTGTACCCAACCTTAATTCGGGTAATTAATAGAAAGGTAAATTAAAATATTGAATAAACGAGCGAGTGGCAAGGATAAACAGAGAAATGTGCGCACTGCAACGTCACGTCGTAAAATTATGAGCGGAAAGCACACGTCGGCTAGAAATGTGTACAAAAAGGTTTTTATGTGAATACAGAACATTAATTATAAGCTTTTTGTACAACAATGTTGCCTCGTACTCTTTGCTGGGGTTTGCGCACATAAAAATGTCGGTACTAAATGTAATTACTTAACAGCGGATTCGCATAAAAAGGAGTCGCATTCGAAGTCCTTGTAGCGTAACGGTAGTCAAGGAGCATCATGACTAATTGAAGCTCGTCCGTGTGCGGATCCGAACGAGCCAGAACACAGGTATGCACAAAGATAAAGCTGGATCAGCAATCAGGTGAATTAGCGGAGATACGGATTACTACTAAGAGAGCAGCACAGTGATACAAGATTGCCGATGCGTGAATCTATTCAACGCACAGTATACTTCCTAATTGGCATCGAATATGACGACGGAGATGCGCGCGGAGATGGCCTGGCCTCTTAAGGCTTGCGCATTTATGAAGCGCGAATTCTAAGCGCACCCACTCTGAATGCCTGCGCGGGGTGCACGAACGCTCACATTAATTAAGACGTACGAGGAGAAACGTAATAAATTGGCGCGCAATCACTCGTTTTAAGCCACAACACGCGCGCGTCCCTTTTTTCAATTGCGCCCAATTTCGCGGTAATTGTGCGCGACACAATGACGTGGCAAGTATTTTACAGCAAACCAATGTGTTCGCACTGGTGAACGGCGGTGGCGGCGGCGGCTGGCTGTGGGCGCAACATGAAAGCGATTGCAACAATGCATTGCCACGTGCCGAGAGCGCCTGTCGCCACGTGGACCTGCGCTGGCGATCAACGAGACGAGTAATAACGTTTTTTAACACCCTTCAATAAAATACACACGTTTATGTGACATACATGCATGCTGCAGTGGTGATATTCATCAGGGAGTAGAAATCACTAGAGCGGATAGTTTTCTGGAGCGATCGCAGCGGTATAAATCAAGACAACGTGTTTACCACAAATTTAATAATGGGAAGCGAAACATTTTTATATGAGATGTAGAATAAAGTTGGCAATATATATTTTTATACTGATAGCGGGATGAGATGAAATTGGAGAAATTCAACAATGTATTCAGCAAAAATTCTTATGTCAGCGTTTATGGTTTATTATTTTTATTTAATTTTATGGAGCATACTGCAGCCGGATACTATGCACCCTCAGCAGGATTAGAACCCGTGTCAATACAATATACACCTTACTCTCACTGCTACAGCATTTATTGTTAAATTTGAAAATAAATATACAAATTAGCCAGAAGAAGAACACACAATTTGAAAGTAAAGATAAGAAAGTGAATTTCACAACTTCCCGTTTTAAAACCTTTAAACAAATTTTTCTTGGCGTTCTTATATAATGTGAATCACATTTGGACACTTTAAATTTCTTTTTTTCTTTCAAATCCTTTATTTACAGCAATCTATTGCCAATCTGGAGTACTTTTAGTTTTACCTATTTACCTAGTAGTAGATATTGTCGTCCAAACTGATGTAAATTTTAATTAATAGGTTCTCACTTCTCAGTTGAATTAAAAATTCTCAATTCTAAGAGAAGATAAAAGCAACAGTAATGCATATATTTGGAAGACACAATCCTTAACAATCCTGCTACCAATAATCTAATAATTTAAGAACATTTTCACTAAATCCAATCACAATAACTGCTCTATAATGATGTAGAGAACGAGTACAATTGCGGTCCCTACTGTCTTTTCGAGTGTGAATAAAAATTAACCAAAGCAGGTAAAGTACAACCCTATTGCTAAATTCTCTCTTTTATTAAACTCTTAAATAAAAAATGAATCCTTTTGATCTGTTTTGAATCTGATGCAAATGATGCCACTTTAAATCATAAAAACTTCACCACGCTTTATGCAAGTGGAAATATGAATTTAAATGCACTTTTAACTTGATCGCACCCTTCATGACAATATAATTCCAAAGCGTTATTATTACGGAATAGAAACTCCAACTCCGTTGTAAGTAGTTAGAACAAACAATGAGATACAGAGCACCCCCTTGCGTATCCATGACAGTTAATGCCAATGTAGATGACGTCGTCGATGTTCCGCGTTAGCGACAAAAAAGCCATCGCTGGACCCCTTTGCGGAAGTGCACACTGTGTGATATATTTTTATAGTGTTGAATCATTATCACCATCATTCAATTCATCATATAAATACGAAGTATCGCTACCCAACCCCGGAAGATTTGAGAGGGTGTTAATACAGTAGAGGGTTAAATGTTCCCGAGACGCACAACGCGCAAGACCCTCGTTACAATAGTAATTGCACAATAGATGTTTAGCGCTCATTCGGCGTGACGAAAAAGCAAGAACGATGTAAGCGCGATGCGCAAGTTTGTCATCGCGGAGGCGGCGGATGTTGCCTCACGGAATGCATGCCGGGCGAGTAGATCACGTCGCATAAAGCAGCAGTCATCAATTTATCTCTTCGTGCTCGGGATGGATTAGAGCGCTATAAATCTCGAATACATTCCCATATTTTCTCAGTTGCGAAGTGATGGAGATCGCCAGTGCTACATTTGTCACTACTACTACTACTACTAACGCCAGCGCAATTCGACAAAACGCGCGCAATATGTCCCCGAATCAGACGAGCGGAAAAACATATTAAGAAAAATTAACTTTGCTGGCTACCGATGATATAAATCTTCACATTGACACATACGCTACGAGGATATCAAACAGTCTATGGTACAATATTTTCAAAAAACTCCAAAATAAAAACTCCATATGGGAGCTGCCCGAAAGGAGAATTAAGAGTATCACACTTATTGCGATGAAAATCCTGGCTTGTAAAGGAAAATAATTAAGCAACTAAGAAATGCACTCTAAGAAAGTAAAGGTTCATGTAAACATAATCAATATGTTGTGTTTTTTACTCTTAAATTTCAAAATTGTTATTTATTTCAACTCGGTTTCACTCTAGAAAAATAACAGTTTATCGGGTAATTTTTAGATTTGTAATTTATTATTCATAGCATAAAACATATATTTATGTCATTTTATTGTACAAAACAGAAAACTGTATAATCTTCGATAGTTAGTGGGTAAAACGACCGCTAACTTAGAATTCTCAGCCACACTAGAAGAATAGTTTACTATAGCTTAAATCCAGAAATCCATTATTAATTCATGGCGTTTTAAACCTGGTGTGTGTCTAAATTATTTATAATATAATAGACTATTAATGTAATTTTTTAATTAGATCAATTGCATCATATGTTAGCATTAAAATTATTATGTTTTGCTGTAAAATGTTAGAAATTTGAGTTTCAATCCGAAAAGCAGGTCAAGAAGTATCAAAGAGCGCGTCGATAGTATTTGGCCAATCTATGCATGAGAGAATAGTTATTACAAAAGAACCAAACACAGGCGCGTTGAAAACTATCTCGACGTGCAACGAACAACAATATATAGGTTACATTTTCTATTCGAAGACTATACGAAGAATACCGCAAGTATACACATGATAAAAGAACTAACAGTTGCGTACTACTCATCAAACACGAATCAACGGTATTCCTCAAGTTTCTCCAAAAGATGATACAAGAATAGCTCCTCAAGTCCGATGGGCTCGTTCACGCAGAAAGAAATTACAGAACAATGGTTTACATGGGGCACACTCCGCGTAGCACTATCAAGTTTGCCGCACGAAAGAGGCAGTTAGTTGTCACCGTTGGTGTCGTCATTCTGCGCATTGTTGCTGTTTAATATCGCTGCACTTAGAACACATATCTATCGCTTCGGGAAAGCCGCTTCTCAAAGCGTCTTAGCCAACGTTCAATAGGCATCCATTTCGCACCGACGGCGCACCCAATCTTTCAGATTCTTAACTTTAATGCGCAAGAGTTTTGCCGAGATGGGATTTAAATTTGCGGTCCAATAAATCGCTATTATTGCCTCCAACGTACTTAAATTCTATTGATACTCTTCGGCAAGACGACAAATAGCTTTAAGGCAAAAACGTGCGAAATTCGTCGCTTGTGCAAACATAGACATGATGCGCATCTTCATGCCCGAGGTGTTGTAACTTTTTTATTCTCACCTAGTAATGTTCTACAAATGCGCACATGTGCACCATTTTGAATAAGAATTGGCAATTTTCAACAGCGTTGGAGCATGAAATGATGCGCACGCCTTCGACACAAGCGTGGAAATTATTCACAAGCCACGTGGCATTGTTTCTTATTTACAATATTAATACGTGCATATCACTGTCATTCAAAATCTTAGCTCGTGTCGAATAATATTACAACATAATTTGACGGCGATTTGCAATCTGCTTATCGGCAAAGCATTACTTGCAGCAGGACTGTCAGATGTAGCAGTTCGATGGTAATAATGTTAATATCCTCGCCACGCGCCGGCCACGTGTCGAGTAAAGCGTTCTTTGACAACTACATTTAACGAACCCACCCTCACAGCGCCTACAGTGTGAGAAGAGCATAGCTTCAACACTATCGGCAAGATTTTAATATCAGCATCAAACGAATTGTTGCAGATTGAAAACACTTGAAGAGTCCAACAATTCTAATATAGTGCCAGGCATTGTTGAAATTCCTCGAGATAGACCAAAAACCGATAACAACACTCTGCAGGCATTCAAATCGAAATCTCTAAATTGCTAGTATCTATCTTCCAGTGAAATGTTGGCATAAAAAAACACATTCGTGTTAATAACGCTCGAGAACGCTCGATGATGGCTATGATCGCCCGGGGCTGTTTTGCATGTCTTTTACGGACGATGTTATATCTCCCGTTCTGCCCTCGCGGTTCCACTGACTTTAATGATTTTCTTTCTTATGGCATGAGTGAATGTTTTATTTTGCCGCGAGTTTGAATCCTGCTCGCTTTTTGTCAGGACAAAAACTAGCAATTGCACTCGACATGATGTGAATCGCTGCAAATCCCTCGCACCCCTTGGCGCAGCACGCGAGATATCTCTTGAGTGCACTAGAATATCATTACATTATGGCACCAGCTGATAACTGCCGTCGCGTAATCACTTTATAAAACAATTTGTCTGGCCAGTGATGCGTGCATATTGTGTTGCTGCTCTATTAATATTTGTAGCTATGTGGTCCTTTTCTCAGCATGTGGCTCTCGTCGTAATTGCATTACCTATTCCCATTCAAATCACTCATAAACTGGTTAGCCGCCGGCTGGTTGGCGGTTCAATATTACGGCGCAGTGATACAACGCACGCCAAAAGGAAACACGCCAGAGATTTAACATAAAGTGAGAATGACTCATTCGCCGCGGATGTGGTGTCAAAGTTGGCGACGAAATTAGGAACGCGCGTGGCCATGCGGCAGGCGCCTGGATCGGTTAAACATATTTCACCGCAAATTGTGCAGTCATTTGCAGGATAACAATGACATTAAGGACGTGATGGGCCATAGAATACAGTATGCGTTGGGTGCATGACGTTACCGGGGAAAATCCGCAAAACGGAAACCGTACAGTGCGGGCGCGCTACCTAATGGCCCAAAACTAAACTTGCCATTTACGCAGCCGGGACATGCAAAAACACCATCGCTTCCCTTTCGCCCCTTACTTGCCAATCGTCGGATTGCGTGGTACGCTTGTTGTTCTGCTTCTGGCGAATACGCGAAATAATATTACGCTGTACACAAAGAGCTCACTCTTTTTTCTTTTTTATCCCTTGAATGCGGAACTGTGCGCAATGTGGTGGTACAGCCTTTCGCCGGTCGCATTTTCCCGACTCCGTAATTATTCTGCTTTTCTGTTTATAGATGGCTTTATTCACCTCCTGTGGTGGCCTTTTGTTGCACACCAAACCGCGACCTTTTGTTGTTCTTTTCAAACAAATGTACAAATCCTGCTGCATGGAATGAATAGGTTTAACATATGGAAACTGTTGACCGTGACAGGGAGGAGGAGGAGGAGGAGGAAGAGGAGGATACGACAACCAAGTTGAAACACAGTCGAAAGACTCGGCAAATTAAACGGGACATAAAGAATTTGCAATTACACGAAACTATTAATCAAGTGCGTTTGCAACACGTAAATCAATCCGGATTAGACATTTCATAGCCACTGGTTTGCTGGAATGCTCATGAATCCTAGACTGCTAGCGAAGAGAGTCAGGAATGCAACAACGTGTTTGTAACCAGAACAATTCCAGAATGTAAATTATTCAGATTTAATTATACTTCCCGGCGGTAAAGAGATTCTCCACTTGAAAATAGAAAGCTCCCTGATGATATCTAAACAATGTCGGATATCATTTGATAAAGACAATACTCGACGGGTCATGTATCATCTGCGCATTGTCCATGTCACGCACGCTTGCAAATATGAGTTCCAATCCGATGCACAGAAGTTTACTTCCGCCCTGTCTGATCATATACACGTGGCGCCCTTGCATATTTCCGGTCGCATCGTGATGTGCACGCGCGGGATAACAGAGAGACATATTGTGCCAACGTATTGTTATCATTATCGCATCTCTCAAAATGTTGATCCCTAAAATGTTTCAATTTCAATGCAAAAAGCAGCGCCCCTTGTGCTTCCGCACGCCGCCTGCGGAACTTTTTAAAATATGCAAAATTCATCCATAAATCCTCAACTTCTATCTAGGTCCATTTGCATTGACCTCATCCACATTGGATCTTGATTAATGTGAGTCTTCCTATTTCGGCTGTATGTTAGAAATCACATTTGCAAGTTTACCATCTTGATTGAAAACCCCCGGCGAACACAGAGCACGTATGCAGGATGCCATTAGAAAACTCTCGGCTTTGTGTCTATAGATGAGAGGAGGCCAGTCTAAGAAATGCTTAAATGTGGTATTGATGTTTGGAGGAGCAGCAAGTGCATCTAGAGGAAAAAGTTCGTTGGAGTCGTTTATGCTGACAAAGGGGAGTGGGGACAGGGAGTAATAGTAGACGAGCAAGATGAACGGGATACATACGGGAGAGGGTCTGTCACTATATCCGCAGTTTCGGATTATACTTTAATTGATTCGGGCACGCAGACCGTGGTCACTCACGCGTGAATAACTATCATTGTTGCGAGATATCCCTAATTATTGTTTTCTTACTGCTGTCTTATTGTCATGTTGGTGATAGATTTGTTGATTGGAAAATAAGAGTCGGATTATTATTTGCAGTATGGCATATTTTGCTACAAAAAATAGAAAACAACTAAACGCAATAGAGACACAATACACTAATTGGATTGAAATATTAATGAAGAAATATTTGTGATTTTTGACTCATTTGCCTCAGAAATTGATCTCAAAAGGTACGAACAAAAGTTGAACTTAATTTTTAGATTACTTCATGTATTAATTAATTTTTTGAGATCAAATTTCAGCTTATTGAATATGAATATATGTCACTAGTTTTCTAACTTAACTATCAAAATTCTTTTCATTTCGTTGTGTAATACGTCAAACGTGCAGGCAATGTATTATGTTTCAATGAAGAATGAAAAGTAGTAAGTTAGAAACAGATTTAAATTCCTTTGTTAGATAAGAGCATTAATTTAATCGCCATCAACAAATCTTGATGAAGTGAGCAGGAATTATATGAACGCATTGGAATTACTAATATAAAACGCAATCATGCTATGCATATTCCTACATGAACTCGAACAAAACGCGAAGGGGTGAACAACTAACGCCCCTTATCAGCGCGCCAAATTCGATTAGCACAAACGGCATTAAAACAATCCATTGCGCTGGAAGCCCTCTACACTGCACCCGATTGTGAACGCGCATCCCGTAGCAGATCCGATGGGCGCCAAATGGTTTAATCCAGTTTCATACGCGTTTTCATCTGAAATGTTTGTACGTCGCTGAAATCATAAAAACGAAACAAATGATGCTCCTGCCAACGGGCATAAAACAAAGCACTCGTCTGGACAGCGATAAAAAACACCAATTTTGCAACACGCATTGGTTGCTATTAACCCAGGGTTTTTGCATATTATTATTTCATTTGCAGAGAAAGGCGCGTGCATCGTACACAATGCATCTGCGTGTAGAAAACTCCAGAAGGGATAAACGGACATATGCATAGGGGTTGCGCTCCGCCCTTTGACGACGAGTCACCAATGTGCAGTGGTGCGTTAGTAACAAACCACCCCAGCGTGTACGCCCCAAACGTTGGAGGAAAGCGCTGCTAGTGGTGTAGCGCGCACAATTTCCATGCGCGCAGCCGAGATTTTCGTTTTTAATATCTCGAGCTCATGTCATTATCACACTCGATTCGCGCTTTTTTTATTTTTTCCAACTCTGACCAGAGCAAGATATTGGCCGGAGCGGTCGAACGTAATATTTACTTCAAACGGATAATAAATCCGGCGCTCGTTCCGGCGAAGGCTTCCAATATATTCTCGTCGTGCGTTTATCCCGCTGCCTGAGATAGTCCAGCTCGTCCAGATTAAGCTAGAAATTGACCTGATCGAACCGTCCCTCATTCACACACCGTTGCCCAAATCGCCTGTCACACTCGTTCGTCCGACCTGGGCGATAGCATATTGGATCACCCCATTCAGATTGATTGACTGTGTTTACACATGCTTGCCTAAACATTTCCAATTCTATCGATATTATACAAAACGCCGACGCCACGCAAATTTGATCCACATACTTTGGCCAATGAAAAGCAAACAGCACTTAAGACCGATTTGTTTTCGGACTCCACGATTATCACCAACGATTTACAACGCACCAACTTGGACCTGATTTACACTGGATCCTTTCCAGTGTGATGGAGTTACAAGGTATTGAAATGTTTTCTGGGGTGTTGTAGGAGAGGATTTTTCGTGTAGTTCTTCTGAATATCAGCGAGCAACTGTATCGAGATCACGTTCGCGGTGCTTATATACTCTTGCCGAATTTTGTGGACCACTTAACTAGAAAACCTTACGCTTATACAATTCGCTGCAAATGCAAAATTACACGGTTCAAGTTAGCAAGCCGTGAAACCGGTATTAAGCGGTTCCTTGCATGGACGCACCGATGGGCGCGCTCTCCACTTCGGCGGCTCCTTCCCAAAGCAGGAGAATCGTTGAGGAACGTTGGTTCATGTTCGAACATGCCAACAAAACGGGTGAAAAAAACGGGTCTTATTGGAGATTTTCAATGTAACTGATAATCACTTAGTTGATTAACAAATAGAATAGAAAATACTGCAGAAAAGAAGCTGAAGTGTCTAAAATAATTTAGACATTACCAGATAAATCATCAATTCCCCAATTAAAAAATATAATCTTTTCTTTAAAAACAATTTATGTTCTACCAGTTTTATTTTGATAACTTTTATCCAAATATAAGAAAAGTCAAATTTCCATAGAAAGTTAGGCAAACCAAAAACCCACATCAAAACCCACACCTCTTATCGATATATTAATACCAGGACGAAATGATTTTTCCCTTCATCTCTTAGCTCCTCATCATAAAAATTGCCGGGATGCACGGCTGACTGTGCACGATAACGAGACCTAGACGACAAATCAACTCAAAATATACGTGTGTACCGCACGGCATTCTATGCATAAAATGTTAGCACTGGTTGGAGCATACTCCTGCGGATGCACGAAAAATCGATCTGAATTTATAATGCCCCAGAAATATGTACGAGGCGGCTACATAGGAAGAAGGGTGAGAAACATAGTGGTACGCACACGCACGCTGACGCAAAAGCTCGCAGACAAAGCCACACGTACACGCAGCAAAATTGGATCTCCCAATTGCGGTTGCACGATGTTGCACACCAACAAGATGATGCGGTCGCGCCGCCAATTTAAAATCATCGTATATAACACACGCGCACGCAAACAGGGGCATATCGAGATATAGCGATCAGGAAACAGCCGAAAGATGTGAAGTGCATCATTTTATTGTGGAAATCCATTTCGGCGCATCTGCCTCGGTTATAACCTCTTATTGTCTACCTCTTCTTCTTATTCTGCTTATCTCCGCTTCCGTCCCTCGATCATTTCCGCCAAAATGCACTCGAAAACTGGCAAAGCTGTGCGGTTTACTATACGGCTCCAAACATTGTGCGGATGGCAAAATCGGCAAGACCCGAGAAAAGAGTCTCGCCGATATCTATCTTGACTATTATCTGCTCTTCTTATTGGATTTGGAATAATATTTTTCACGTCTATTGTTGTAACATTAGAAGAACCTCAAGAGTTAAGAATTGCGAATGGCTGGTGAGCCATCATGGGCTGAGTTATTAATACCAGCATAAGGCTTGCTTTATTTTTTCGGCCACTCTGGGAAGCAACATTCAATTATAATATTATTCAGATGCCTTGCGAGGCGAGTGGAAGAAACAAGCATAGCTAAGAAATATTTCTCCTTGGGTGACTTCCTTTGCGTATAAAGGTTAAAGAGTTAATTTAACTCTTGGGAGAGTTTTATTTTGTAACGAACGAGCATAACAAATGTGTCTTGTTAGCAAAATAACATTTGCAAAACAACCGTCGAACGAACGACCGAACCAGCATAACGTGCAAATCTCAAAAGGAACTTGCTTTGCTTGGGGTTTATTTTCTTTTAGAATTGTGCTAGAATTACTTTGCCAACATTGTCCGACAAAGCCAGCAAAATTAACGAGTTTTCCTACTTGGCATAAAAATATAAAACTACAAATTTGAAACAACGTTACACCGTGAACATAATGAAGATCAGTTATTAGGAAAACTTCATTTTCCATTCTTACTACGGGAAAATAACTGCATTAAGTAATAAATCTGACATGAGACAAGTTTGCAGAAGAAATTTACATTCAAATCGAATTAACAAATTGACTTTGCAGCGACAGGCGCTCGAAGCAAATCATTACCACTCCATAACATTAAATGATGTACGTTGCACAGCCCCTTCGGAAGTGAGAACAAAGTCTACTGTTACTAATGTGATATGCAAACATAAAGAATATCCCGATGAAATATGAATCAGCGATGATTTGCTCTTACGTCGTTGAATGCTGCTGCCCGCATGCGACGTTGTAATCGAAGGCACTCAAAATGCAAAAACCATTTTGGCTCATTTATGAAGAGTTCACAGCGAGCACGAGGTGCCAGAAAAAGCGACATCTATAAACTCTGATTAATGACCAGCCACGTAATAAATAACGCTGATTCATTTATTCTGGGACAGTAAAAACTGGCATAAGTATTCCGAAATGCAAGAAAATCTTAATTATGACGCAAGCGCTAAACCAGTAGAAGCCATTTTTATCGAGATTCTAACAATGGCTACCACAACTAGTTGAGTATCTGTAATATTCCGGTGGTTCCAGCCGCCACTGCCACAAATGAGCACGAAATATTTTAACTGTAGTAGTTGCTGGGTAACCGCACGCCGCCGGTTTTTTGCCCTCAAACAGACAATAGAATTGCGTAATATCGTCTTCCCCTTGAATTCTAATGACAAGAGGGAGCGCAGCCCTCCGTGTTATCTCACCTGCCCGAGGCATCGGCGGCAATCATTTTACGGTTCCAAAGGCGTTTACCAAACAAGCACGTTATGTACATAACGTCTAATAAATAACGGACACATGGGTGCAGCATATTTTGATGCAACAGGAGCAAGAAGAAAACATTTTAATGTTGGAAGGAAGTAGAATGGAAATTAATGTTGAGTGCTTTAATTGTCGTTGTGATATTTCGAGTTCTTGTCAAATTCTTAGGTCTTTTGGCCTAATCAGGCATTGTTTATCATCCGTTGTACGTGAATATAAATAATCGGTGAGAATACAAGCCCTTTAGTGGTTAATCCCGGCCGTAAAGCAAGATATACAAGGCAATTATTCCCAAATCAGTGACCGTAAGCTACATGGGCTTTGAGTTCCAAGGTAATATATAGGATTCGTTGCAATTTATGTTTCAGTATCAAGCTGAAGAATTTTTGTGGGGAGTTTGTGTAATTTGCTAATTCAATAAGTTTAAGCAGGTTACAAAGTGTAACTTATAGAATTTAATTTATCGGGGTTTGTTGTAAGTTTAAAATGTTATTTCCATTGAGCACAATAAACATTTGAAAATCCGAAATCAATGCGCGTTCGCCTGGATATAACCTGCAATTATTAGTGATAGGTCGCTGACGCCATCGACAATCGCTGATCAGATTTCCATATCAATGCGCCTACACTTGAAGCCGAGAAGTAGAAAATAAAAGTGCCAATTTTCATATTAATTAAAAATCCAATCCAATTAGTAGTCGCCATACGGGAGCAGTGTGACGAGCGTCGCCTGTTTACAACCTCTCCCGATGTGCTCAACGCACCGGCTCCTGCTGGCGCGCACATTCAGCAACTGCTGCTGCCGACCTTTCTCTACGAGTGCGTTATGTATATTGGTACACGAATTGCCCCGTGCCTGCACTTGACACACGTCTGGTCCAAGCTAAGTCTATTCTACCGGAATAATGTATTGGCAAATACGGAGGGGGTGTTCGAATTAATCCTTATTACAACGATCCCATTATATTGTGTAAGACCTATGTGCCTTAACGACATTACGATCTATATCCAAGACAATGGATTCAATCAAAAAGTCTGCGGCTGAGTCGAAAACAGTCAAATAATCCAAATAACTTAATGCAATTTATTACTGCTTTGTTCGCATTCTTTTCACATGCAGATGTTGTATTTAAATTGCAGAAATAAAAATACCTTAGTGAGTCATTCATAATATACGTACTTATATTGTCTAAATAAATGTTTTAAAATAAGCCCGGCGCATCCACCATTGAAAAATTAATGATTTAGAGAAAACACTAAAAGTCTTTGCATAACACATGTTAACATTTGACTTCAACTTAAAGTATTTGCATTCAGTATAAAATTACAACAAGTATTGATACTTGAAACAAAACCCCAATTAAAGTAATTGTTCAATCATTGAAAGAGCGTGACACATTTTCAAGCACACTCGACGCTAATGTAAGAGTATAAATGGTAATGGTAACAAATGTTACCCCACACAACAGCATAATATTTACAATGAGCTACGTCGCGTGCAACATGTAATTGTTACACAGAAACGTGAAATATAACCCCCCGAAGCAATGCAGTGCTTGCTTCTATTGTAATGCCGTTTTCCATTCAGTCATTCATTTGATTGCAATATATTTCGCGACGAAATGCAGAAAAGAGAGGAAGCGTACGACAAATCTCAACCCGCAATTAGTAAAGCATTGCAGTTGGTCTGAACTCTGTTCTGGGACCTTATCAAGTGCTCTTCTGCCCTTGACTCCCACTTAAATGCAAATTAATCAAGAGAAATACAAACGCATTTCTCGCTAAACAACCTAGTGCAATTTATTAAAATATTGATATTTACTGTATTTACATTACTGTAGTAATGATTTACAGTTGGACAATTTTATAGCAAATTTTATGTATTACTTCCGCGCTAATAATCCGGAGTTAATGTGAAATCACTGATTTTGTAAAATCAGTTAAAGGTAGACGTGAATCAATTTTATTTCAATCAGTTTTCATAGTTTTCCTTACTAAAATTTTAATCTAGTAATTGCATATTTGTGCGTTATATAAATAAACTGTGCATTTTGATTTTCATAATGTACCGATTTTTTTAATTATCCAACGCAAATATTGGTTGATTAATCCATGTTGTTGCAATTTGGCTATTTTAATTATTGCACGAGCAAAAATTATAGTTGACTGGATTTAAATATGAGTATAAAAATTAACGCAATATTGGAAAACTTCAAAACTAAATTAAAACTGTTTATTATGGCATAATACAAATGACCATTCATACAAAAACATAGACATAATCTGATTTTGTAGTTGCGTCGCGTGGCAGAGTATGGATTGTTGACGAATTTTGTGGGAATGAAATGAGAAGTGATCATTCGCTGTGTTGAGTGTGTTGAACGCTTGTCACTTACCACTTGCAAGCATTGGGGTTCTTTTAGTGGTCCCCCGAGGAGGTTCAACTCATACAATTGTAAACCTGCGCTTGAAAGTCATAACCTTTCAGCAAACAACAATTAGTTGTAATTGAGCCGTTTCAATAGTGTGGTGCAAGAAAAATTAATGGTCATAACTCCCATGATAAAAAAACACATGTCAGGATATATACCACTCGAATGAATGCCAATTATCTGCAATAAAATATTATAATAAGTCTTTCAGAGACACCCAACTATTATAAGAATTTCGTGCATCTTTCCGCTTCTCCTTGGAAAATTGTTGCGTTGGAAAAAGGCCATGAGCAACACGAAAAGATCAAACGCAATAAATTGCTCCTGTGGTCAAGAGGCTGACTTCCTGGTGTAGAAACATTTATACCTACACAATTACGCTGGCAATTCGCTATTGTCGTTCGCAGCCTAGGGTGGTGAAGGAAAGCGGATGGGGGCGGCCGCCCTCCTCCAACATACTTCCTGTTCGAGCGGCCGGATGCTCGACGATCAAATAGAAGGACCTTGATATAACTCAATATCTCCCTCTTGCAAGTCGAAAGGAGGAACATTAGCCACCAACTGCTCTTCAATATCCACAGCCAATAATATTTGTTACACCAACAAAGCCAAGAACGATCCAAACAAACATCCACACTATTCTTCACCAACCAAAGATTGTTTATTCATTCATTAATCCGATTCTGAATCACAACACGGAGTTTAATACATTGTTAATTCTACTCTTTTTAAAAGAGCTTCATTTGCATAATTTATTTAATACAAATGTATATCATTCAAATGATAACACAAGGACAGCGTCAACTAAGTTCAAACGAAGCACATTGTTACTCATTGCACATAGTTACAGTAATATTCAACAAACATCGTGCACAGCTTAAGTTAAAATTTGGAGTTAGTTTCTAATTACATATGTAATGATTTACATCCAAAGTAACTGGATTGATCGGATATAACAGATTCTTTCAGAATGATATAATTTCATAATATTTCATATATCAATTCAACATTCTTCATTGTAACTATAAGTATATATAATAAATAATTTTTATCGTAATGCTAATATATAAATTTGCTAAATATTTCCAAACAGTATTTCGAATACGATTTCAAGCAAAACGTTGTCCAAATGTCACTTAGTGAAGCTGGTTTCCAATGCTAATAAACTTTAGAAACTGATTAATGCAGCTAAACGTGGATATTTATATATTTACAAACAAGCTTTTTGCCTTTATTCGGTGAATTTCTAGCGATTCAATTAAAATGCAGCTGCTACCTACAAGATGAAAATGATGTGCGCGTTGAATATCCCTACTCGACCACTTGCTGATCGACTCTGAAATTCGACATGTCACGTGTGTTTTAGAAATTTGTTCCCGAGTATGCACGTCCCTACGTATGTTGCCTAAAATATTGCATGTAAATATTTGAGCAACGAATTAATTCTGAACTCTTAACGTAATTGTTATATATATATATATATATATTCGTATGCTACGACTAAACCATCTCAATGACACACCGAAAAATGATTGGTAGATATGGCAGTGATTATTGCAACTTAATAGTTCCACGTCTTAACATCATCGCCATCGGGACCGGCCCGAACTTACTCTTATCTCGTTAGAATTATAGCAGTAAGATGCACTAAAATAATATCACATATACGCGTAAGACGCGTATTAGTTTCCGAACCGCAGACAGCGCTTTACCGCCCACTGCTGTATGCTGTTTAGCTATAATTAAATGTAGTTACAATGCAATGAATGTGGGGCGAGATTATGGAAAGAGATTACGTTACGATATCACTGCAGTTCACTTTGGTTGGCGTTCTTTGCATTTGCGTTCCCGCGGCAGCATCAATGATTGGTTCCGGCGGGGCTGCGATAGACAGAGTAAGCGGTTTCATCCTCAAAGGATGACCGTTCAGTTTCAAATCGGCACGCGCCATGGATGTTGTTGAGCTTGCATTTGTCGTCGCAACATCCTTGGGATAATGCGACGTCGAGGAGCCGGGACTCGAGGCGAGCATCTTGTGGTTATCTTTATGATTCGTCTTACTCTTGCTAGTGACTTGTTCCCTTAATGCCATTTGATAGGCGAGCTCAAAAGCTTGACCCAATGTTAAGATGATGTCCGTGGCTTGTTCCTGCAATGAGAGGGAGAAAGTTGTGAGTACGTCAAACTTGCGTCGACGGCTGATTTGATCTTTGCAATAAGTTCGCCTGACTTCGAAAATGCTCACCGCTGATTTCGTTGAAAACACGTGACAGTAGTATTCGTTTTGATCTTTGGTGATGTACGCAAAATAGAGACGGGATTCGGGGTCTTGGCAGGCGCAGTTGACATTTTTGATTTCGTGCTCACAGATGCATTCCTGAAATTGTGAATTATTTTGAAAGCTTTCAAATGCAGGTCGGTATCGAGTATGTACCTGTGCTTCCGATTTTAGGAACTTTAGTCCTTTATAGGAAATTGCGAGGACAATTTCCTGTCCGTTCTTTACTTCGAATTTCCTAATTTTCTGAATCGATTTTTTCGAGGACTCTGTTCCCTTGAATTCCTTCACCAAAGTCGATCCCAAATACTGCAATTAATTCAATTAGCATTGTTCGGTTTGAATTTCTAGATATGCTATTCGTACATTCACCGTATACTTGACTACGCCAGTGATCAACAGAAGAGGCTGATGCCTCCATTGAGCCTTTATAGATCCCGTCCCCCCGACGGATATTTCTGATTGCAACTTTTTTTCCGCATCTGGCGTTGAAACCGCGGGGACAACAGCGGTCGGCGCAGCATTAGACGGGTTCTTCGTCATCGGTGGTGGCGGCGCCGGGCGCGATTTTTTATGTCTATGCCGTATCGTGCCTGTATTGCCAACACCGGGCGCCGTCGTCGCGGCCGTAGACGGCGGGCGCATTTCGGATTTCAATTGCTGTATATTGTTCTTCTACAAATCACAAAAGCAAGAGGGAAATTGAACGACGTAAAATATTGCGCCTGCAAACATTCACCATAAAGAAGATTGAATGCGTTGCAGAACAAAAGAAGAATGAATTGAAACTGTTGTAATTAAAAAGCTCGGAAATGCGACGGCAGAAAACACATCAGAATAAAGGGAGGAGTGAAAAAAATGCACATCTACATGGAAATATTAAAAACTCCGAGGCGAAACTCACCAAAGCACTCAAATCCGCATTGATTTCTTCGAGCTTTGGGCCGGCTGTTGCCTGCTCGCCACTGTTCACGCTAAGCAGAATGCGTTTTCGGTGACCAACTTTTTCGATGTCCAGCACCGTGGATAGTTCCACGTCCCATATGCGCTTGATGCGCTCCATATCAACATAGAGGTGCTTGATGAATGTCTCGGTGTACTGTTGCAAGTGTATGTGCTTCAACCAGCTATCAACACCATCCTTTCCACTCTCAGTCACACTACAGAGGAAGTCATTGATAACGGACGGCAACTGTTTGCATGCATTTAAGATTGTTTGCCTTTCTGCATCGCTTACGACGCCCATTGCTTTTAAATCGGAATCTTCCAAAGTGCCGTTCTACAATATATCATTGTGCTGAGAAAGTACGCAAGGACTGACAAAAATAATTCTGATTGTAACCAGGCTATTTCCAAGAGAGCTTTATTTCTAAGAGGATTCATATGAATTAACTATCCAATTGCCACTTACCAAAAAGTCCAGATCGTCGAATCCGTGACTATTAAACAGAGGCAAATACTCAGCCATATCTATGGAGAGCAACCAGTTTTCTAAAGTGTTTGGCTGGTTTTTCGCCGTTTGAAGATTGTGATTAGATGTGCTCAACGACATAAGTCGATTCTGAAACTCCGTTTCCAGCTCGGAGACAAATACGGATTCGCGCACAATACCGGTTCCGAAGGACGCCATAATTTCTTGAATTTTCGCCCATTCCTCCTGCTCGTCGAATGGGCTCAGCGTGGAGACACGCTGCTCCCCTTTGTTTAGGCAGCCGCTGCCACTGCCGCTGCGGCCCCCGCCGTCGTCGTTGTTGCTGCCATTATTTTCCTTGTTTTCTTTATTTTCCGACTCCTTATCGGATCCCGACGAGTTGCTGCCTGATTTATCAGCGCGGCGGCTATTTCGATCGCTGGTGCCGTTTGCGACGCTGGCCGCAGAATTGTCATAAACACGTTTGAGCTTCTTGAGCGTCTTGGGCCGTTCAAGTACGGACTGTTTGTTTGAATTGGTCAGCACTTGCGTCGAACCTTTAATTAAGCCTGGGGAAAGAACCGCGCACCGGAGAGGGCGGGCCAAAGTGAATATTTTAATTACGTTCTCAGAGCAAACACGCATTCAATGTATTATTTGCAAATACAAAAACATACACGTACAAAAACTAATAACAACGTAGATACGCTCACATTGGCGTATATACCTATGCATGTACGCAAGTATACAATACATATGTATATAGAACAGCAATGGCAGCAAACGAAACAACGCTGTATTCGGCATATGGAACGTGTAAACGACATTAATTAAATAACATTTTCAGCACTGATTGCATTTAAAGAATCAACAAAATTGTTTGCATGGTACTAATGAAACTACATTGAATTTAATTAAAATTGAAATTAATTAACTCGCGAATTTATTATAAATTATGATTAAAAAGCAAACAAACGTGAAACAAAAGCCTATGTTAAATACAACGCCACTGCGTTTTGTCCGCATTAATTGCAATGCGTAGAAAATTGTAATAAAAGGCCTCTAAAACTAGCCGGAAATCTTAGAATGGTTTCGGGCGCAACTACCCGAACAACTTAGTTAGTACGTATATAATTTACCTGCGAACGGAGCATCCGAGTAATATTCTTCAACTACATTATCGATGCTCTTGTCGGAGAGTGAAACGCTACTAGAGAAACTGCCGCTTGAACCGTCGAAGATTAATAAATACTCGTCTTCCGTCTCAGTTTCCATATCCTTTGATCTTCTTTTGTACTCCTGAGCGAATTTCAAATGACATTCATAAGCTTGCACACTGAGAGCAATCACAGCGATTTGCAAGCGGTGAGGAATATGCAGGTGACAAAGTTATGGACGAGGGATAAACATAAAATGCGAAACAAAGCTGTGCATGTCTAACTCGGCAAATAAAAATATAACTCTCTCTCTCTATATGTATATATATATATATATCTTAATCACTTTATTCGGGAGTTCACTAGGCGTGTGAGTTATCGATAAAACAATTGTATATAGAAAATATCTAACAAATACGAAACAAACCATAACATCAGGATAAATAAATGAACATCGCGAATTATATATTACTAGCTGCTTGGAATACTTATTCGAGACTTACCTGACTTAATGGACGTATTCGATCGTGTATCGTAGTCTCCGCTTGTAGGGCTGACGGTGGTGGATGATCCGGCGTTGGCGGCTGCTGATAATGAGTAGGACTCAGTGGAATAATTTGACTAACCCTCTTAATGGTCCGTTCTTTCTCCTGATCCGCGTAATCGTCTTTAATCATTATAAATTTGCGCGATACAAATGTGGTTTCTGGCACCGATGAGCTGCTTTTGTTAATGGGCAAATCATAATCTTCGTAAACATTTTCCTGACTCCGATCGTATTGGTCAGGGTTTCGACGAAGCTTTCGTTTGGGATTGGGCTTAATCACATTTTCATATGCAATGGCAACGGGTTCTTGCTTGGAACGGCGGATGATATCAAGGTCCTCGCTTTTCCCACGATGCAATTCTTTGTTTGCCGACGGCATAGGAACTCCTTCGTCGTCATCCAAGTTAATACTGAAAACTGTATTCATTTCCACATACTGATCGACACTCCGGCCATGCATGAGCCTTCTGCATTCTTGTTGATCCAGTGTGTCTAGATTGTCCTGACTTTTAGTCCCCGAATGTGCCAGGAACAAGAACTCGTACGCGTTATTGCTGTATGCGTCTCCGGTCATAGCGTGCAGATGCGTTGGTGACACGGACAAATTCCGTCGCGGAGGTTTCTTGGGAGGAGTGGGCTGAGAAGTAGATGAGAAGAGTTATGCGATTTGGTATTGGCAAGTGAACAATAATTTTTCTTACTGAGACTTTGTTGTGGAAACAAGGACTGTGCGCCCCTTTTGAGTTGAGCATATTCATCGGCATATATAATGGCGCTCCGCCGCTACTGTCCGGCCGACGTGGATAGCCAGTGGACGACGTGGTTGAAGATAAACTAATGCCATCCGATTCGCGGCTATTGCACATAAATATATCGTCTGAATTCACACTCGAGTCCATGAATTGCTTCGGCGCACAATGAATTTGATAGAGACTATTATCAGACTCCCTGGAACAATCAAGTGACACCTTCCTGTATGTGGAAATCGAGGAAATCCTACGCTTTTTCTCTATGTGCAATTTCTCGCTAAATGAAAACGTGATGCTGTCCACTATTGAAGAAGTACTTGAAGCCAGCTCATGCATCGAATGTACCTTCTTGCTCTTCGTCTTTGTCCGACGAATCGGCGGCAAGCTTCGGTACAGAAAATTTCGCAGCCTAAAACATGCAGTTAATATTGCAAAATGCAAAGCCATGCGACCAAAGCATATAAGACAAGTTCCAAAATAAATCGAATGGATCAACCATTGATGGCGGTCTCTATAACGAGCATAAATATAAGCCATGATAAATAAATTTAGGTGCTCCAGCGAAATTTAGAATGTATCAGCCCAAAAGTCGATGATAATTGATTGATCACTACTCACTCCCACTATCACTTACATGGATGTGCCAGATATTCGACGATCCTCAACACAATCCACCGACCTAGCCTGTCTGTGAAGGTCCCAACGATGCGGAGAAGAGCCAGGCGAAGGATCAGTCGTGATGGATCTTCCTCTGGAAGATGGTCGCACATTTTCATACGGACTGCCTAGTTCCGAATCCAAATGGGAAATTGGAGGAAATGGTTGACTGAAGCCTTCCCCGTCGCTATCTGCGAAATGACTGGCACGAAGTTTCTTGTGTCCTGTGATTAAACACACCGACATGCACAGTGAGAGACAAATCCACAACGCAAAACCTACAACTATTTACTTTTTAATAACGCCATGATCTCTTGAGTAGCATGGGCCGGAAATTGTCTGAGCAGATCTTTCACCGTGTAGTTGTGGGCGTCCCTAATATGTACATCAACCCCGTACTCCAGCAAGGTTCTAACTACTTCAATCTTCCCGCACAATGCAGCTTCGTGTAATGCGGTGCCGGCTGGCGTCCTGATGTTGGCATCCAGCCCAGAACGAAGCAGCACTTCGACAACCATTCTGAGGTGAAACGAAAGTATTACTAACATTCGGGATACTGCAGTGACTTAACATAGCATTAGCACTAGAACAGCTATCAAGAAAATTGGATTATACCTGCGCTAACGATGCTTGCAATGAGCTAGATCGAGATTCACAAAGCGTGAGCGTGCAATCAGCCCTCGTAACGCGTGACCTCACCATACAATATTGCAATGCATATTAAGCATATCCCATCACGAGGATCATCAACGACGCGCGCCTGTGACACCTATTTCTATATAAACACGAGAAGCTCCAGCGCAATGGATATCCGATTGATCTGCGTGTTTATTTTTAAGATGTTTAAGACTGGATTGCGGCGCAAATCCCAGTTTCACGCTCTAATAATGATTGCATTTTGCACGTGCGCATCACACCATACGTAATTGGCATTGCGACTCGCCTCCGACATGTGCATAGGTGTGTGCATAATAAACAATCTGTTGCATGGTTACCATGCACCCCGGCTGCAAATGGTACACTGCGCACAGCCGCCGACCACCGCGGATGTGTGGGTGCGCGAAAACTGGCCGAATAATGGGTGTGTAATGGTACAGTGCGCACTTGCCGCCCGGTTATCGCTAACGCTGCGTGTGTACGGTGATTTCCATCCGAAACCATTATTATCTCTAATTAAGCAACGTTTATGCACTTACTTGTGTCCATTGCGGCTCGCTAGATGCAGGGGTGTGTGCGGGAATACGGTGCCAGGTATAACCCTGACCATCTGCTGTATTAATATTGGATGCATACGGACCAATAATTCGACAGTTTCCAATCTGCGGCATAATTCGGAACGAACGCAAACGATGTGATTAGCGAGCGCCGTAATGAGCTTGCTAGCTTATCTTACCTTCCGTATTGCGCGGCAAGATCGAGCGCATTCTCACCGCGAATATTCCGCACTCCAGGATCACAGCCTCGTTCGAGTAACATGCCCACGACAATGGTGTGGCCGTACTGAGCGCCGCAATGCAAAGCCGTTTCGTCATCTTTGGTCTGTGAATTAAAACAAACAATATATGGAGGCTGCAAAGCATGTTTATTATAACCACGCCACGGCAAACTTCCCCAAAGTTTCTAATTATACATATTCTCTGCGAGTTGGATCAAGAAAAACAGAAACAACCCGCGCCAAGAGCATAAACAGACCCTTGTGCCTCTTGTTAGAAAAACATAAGCATGACTCGAATTTGAGAAAAGTTTAAGTTTTAAATTTTAAATAAGTAGATCGTGCAGTGGAGCGTATTGCGTTTGGGCTCGCAACACAAAAGTGAGAACGAAGCGGTGAGTGAACGAGGCCTGTCAGCAGCAGCAGCTTTAGTGAATCCGTCAAGAAGCGGCGCTGCAAGTGGCACATCGCATCTGAATTACGCGATGGTCCAGTGAGTCCGGGTGGCGTGGAATTGAAAAGATCATGCCAAGTTTGCATTCCGAGTTTTTCTAGCCCCCCCCCCTCCCCCAACTTCTTCTTCGGTTTGCGCGCTGCGGTGCGACGCGGTGTTCTTTGCTTCGGCGGATAAAATGTATTACTGTATACATCAAAAGTTACTTCAAAACTTTCTCCTTCTCACAGTGCTGCAATGTTAATTTAATTGAAAACCATCCCGAAAAGCGAGCAACAAAGTAGTCGTAAACATCGCTCGCATCCTTCTCGCCGCAGCACGCGCATTTTTCCAGATCTATCCATACCCGAATGTGCATGCAATTTGATCCTTATCAGTTAAGTGGCTCGTTTGAAACGTCATTGTCGATACAAGGAGGGTGCTGACTTTGGGGACGACGCGTTGCTCCACTAGTAGTCAGAGTGCATTCAGGAGTGCGGGACGTGTGTCACTACACCAAAGTAATGAGGGTGAACATCGCGCTAATTAAGATCACGAATGGTATTGACGCTCAAAAGGTTACTCAAGTGACTAACCTGAGAGGACATGGTCAATCCCTGAATGAGGATCAATTTCTCGCTATTCAGAAGATATCAAAGGTTGCCAAATTTCAAACAAGTTCAAAAACTTTCCCGCTTTTATCTGCACAACTGAATGAAATCAAAGTAGAACCCATTTGAATTGGAGTGGTTCAAAAATTAGTAACACGCTCACGAAGCAGTAGTAAATTCTAAAACTGTCTGTCACTTCCCGTTGTTGACTAATTATGTCCACACAATATTTATGTAATGGGTGCACACACAACTCACCTTCAAATTGACATCGCAGGAAATGTGGGCATTGAGTAAAAGTTTGACAATATCAGTGTTGCCGGACCAAGCAGCTAAATGCAACGGTGTGGAGCCCTTACTGTCGATAATATTTGTGTACGCATCGTGATCCAGCAGCAGTTTCACAATCTCCCTGCAAACAGCATAAGTTTCCCATTTCGAGCGCATTCCGGATTTGACCTACTTGCGAGCTGCTGACTTACTTGTGCCCGTTTAACGCCGCGTGGTGCAAGCAGGAGAAGCCACTGCTGTCCCTCGCGTTTACCCCGGGCCCTCGACGTAAGCTGAAAACACATTAGAGCGCGTAAGTGGGTGGGGTGTCAAGTGGCAATAATTGCCAATGAAGGTATATGTTCTATTATGAGAATCTGATTATTGTCGGCGCTGAACAGAGAATGTGTGCGATGCACTTGTATCAAAAGAGCGAATGATTTGTCTCCGAGGGTGGGCGATTAAACCGAAAATCGCATGAGAGAAACGTCTGCTTGGAAATGTTGACAAACACTTGTGATTGTTATTGGGGAAAATATATTTGGATTGGAAAAAAGCCAACGTGCAATCGGAAGGATTCGAACCTGCACACCCATTACCCGCTCGGCCACGGCTGCTGCGAGCACTACTGCACAGAGATAATGATTCAAGTAGAGAAAGTAACTTCTTCTGCTATGTTTTTATGGACTGACGTTTGTAAAACAAATTGATGCAGCTGTTGAAATGTAAACTGGATGCATCACAGACATAGGGAATCGTAGTAGTCCTATACTGACTGGAAATGCGATCGATGAGCGTTCAGTTCAACCCGAGTAAGAGCACGAAGCGACAGATTTTCCAGCTCCACCACACCCTACCATAACACTTATTAGGACGGGATATGTTCATGCCCGACGAGCATTAATAAGCCTAGCAACTTTCACTGCTCTCGTTAAAAATATTAATATGACCTTGGCCTGTACTTAACCAAATCAAACTCTTTTCTTCCTGCAAACCATCATCTTATCCAATGACACGTAAACTTTTTTTCTATCTCTCCAAATTTTGTTGCATTTACAAACAAGTGACTCATCACCGCTTACATTTCGGTGTACACATCATGTCTGACACAGATACTTTATCTCTAGCCGAACTCTCTCTCTAGCAGACGCCGATATAAACAACCGCGGAATGTAAATACACGCCGCACAGTTGCTAAGGCTACGTGATTGAAAACAAGGTGTAGAAATGGCAATTGTTGAATGAAAAGTGCTCTTAATAGACAGTGCAAGCAGGTAGAGGTAATGTGCGGCCGTATACGGCGCACAGTGCGTACGCCCGCACCAGCTGATTGAGAGCACCCACCTTGCAAGGGGGCCACTCCTTTTGGCCCTTTGGCCGAAGATCTTCTCGACGACAGCGACATTGCCGCTGCGGGCGGCTTCCAGCAGTTCCTCGTCCTTCCCCATTTACACCACAAGTCACACGCGGAAATCACAAATGCAGCGCGACATTATTAAAAACACTTATCGTCTACACTCGCTCGTACTACTGTTCATTGATCGCAGGTTTCGCCATATTGTGCCCGACGCGCCTCTTGCAGGAACGGACGGCACTAGACAGCAAACGCGGAGCAGCAGGAGAACGACGTAGAATGAGACTACATGCAGGGCCGTATCACGCTCAGAACTTTGAAATATTTTACTTTCTGGAAAATTTACAAATAAGATTTACAGAAAACATTGTAAACAAAGCCTTTCCAGCTATAATATTATCTAAAGGCAACTATCTCCAATGAGTAATAGGCAGTAATTAATGAGCAAATTTAGCAAAGTATTTAATATACTCAGAGAAATTATAAGAAGTTTACATCTTTATTTTGCTTTAACCTTCAATATCAAGTTCAATGTCAAATCGATTCATCCGCCTTAACGCAGCAATTGCTGTGTCACAAGTCTCCCAAAACAGTGGTTGCGTTGTAAACCAAACCTATATTATAACTCATTCGTAAGGTGCTGTGTAACAAATTGTGCTCGCCATGACTCCTCCAAAACTGCTCCTATTCTTCACATTAATACCATTATTATCTACGTCGGCTGCCTGTGAATCAGCAAGTAAATAACGACTTATCTTCATATCAATCAGGCAGTACATCTAAATTATTGTAGATTTCACACCAATAATAGTACGCCAATGTGAAAACTGCAATTTTTCAAGTTACATGATCAGGAATATTAGTGGAAGCTTGAATGAAGTAGTTTTGATGTCGGTTCCAAGCCGAAGTTATTTTTTCGTTCTGCAAGTACATCATGAGATTATCCCGATGGAGTTGAGCTATGAGCGCGATACAACGCCTCAGAATAGTGTGCGTGGAACGAATATTGGATTATATCAACTGACTGGTGATATGAGTAACCATACATTTTATTTGCTCACCAACTTTACTACACCTAACATGGTGCTGTTTGCGATTACGTCATATTTGGAAACAGGTACAATTGTTATAACTGGTATGGTATATGTTTGAATGCAATTGGACTTGGGGGACTGTTCAGGCCGAGTTAGGGATAACTTTATAAGTATTTATGGGTTGCCGACGTTGCGCATGTCATTTGTTTATATTATTATTTTTTCAAATACAATTTACAGCTCCAATTCCGGGTGGTTGCAACATGGAATTCAATACGGAAATTGCCCCCTATCAAAAAGTAACATATGACGATCATATGATAACTGTAGACATTCAAAGCCCATCCACATTAAAACAAACCTGTGAAACACAGAAAGATGTAACCCTTGAGTTTTACCACATCTTCACTGAACAATTTAATACTACCGATAACTTAGTGGCAATGAGTCCTTCTTTTAATGCGATTACATTTTTTCTCACTGTCAATTCAATCAAGAAATATGGACAGTTGGTACAGATATTTTATTTAGCTGTAAATATAAATTAAAATGCTTATTTTAAAGGTAGTTCATCCAAGTGGGAGTCCAATGTTACGGAGATATCTCAGTAATCACCAGGGACACGAATCAATTGTAGTTGTGATAGCTACTTATGAAAATATGAGTTCTGCTTATGTTCCAATCGCTTCATCCGGCTGCGCTATGCAGGAAGGGCTCAAAAGTTGTATCAGTCCTGGTAAAAAATTGTTCGGGATTATTTATTGCATTCTATCCAATTATGTAATTGCAGCTCAACAAAGGGAATGGGTAGTTATGAAAGTTATTGCAGTGATCTCCTTGCTACTGCTGTTTATTCCATACATCGATGTTTTTGTACCATTTCTGAATTTGATATATTTTGGGACATATGCAGTGTTTTTGAAAGCTGGACTAACATATGGAGATTACATTTATTATAATATAAGTGCAACTTGCATATTGGCATGCATTTGGACATGTTTCGCTCATAAGTATAAAACAACTAAGATGGTTTTGGCGTTATATTTTGCACACATTGCAACTTCTTTGATATATAATATACAAGGTGAGCCATATTTTACTCCTCGAAGAAGGGTGTTAAATAAAGTTCTATTTTCTTTATTTAGGATTTGAGATTTGTTACACTTTCGCCTATTTTTGGATGATCTACGTTACATGTGTATGCCTTTCAATTTTAAGCTACTCTATAGCCTCGCAATATATAAAGATTGCAAACCGATTAGTTCATTTCGTTTATGCTATTGATGCTCTTGTGGGAAAAGGAAGTTTCTTGTATATTAATATCAATGTTGTTCGAGTTGCATCTATTTCCAACTTTTATCTAGCGAGTATCTTCATGTACCCAGAGAATAGCATGAGTAAGTTCCGAGACGATTGGTAATTTTCTATTGAATTGTATTTTTTTTTTGTAGTGATTAATTTGCTAATTGCATCTACAGGATTTTATATAATAATAAAACTCAAATGCAGGTCGAATCAACAGTGTTCTAAGAGTAATGAAAGTACACCACTTATTGCATCATAAGGATATTCAAGACAGCAATTTTTAATGTTTATATCTTAATTTACCATGTTTACTGGCCTTCTCTAAAATAAATAACTACAAGCAGAATTGATCGGATTGATTAGAGAGTTGTAAAAATTACGTACCCGTTTACTATTGAATATTAACGTAGTCAGTTCCTGTAATTGGAAGGGTTTCTGGAATAAGAGTGTATGTTTAGATTTTAATGTTTTATTCCACAAGTATACGATAATTGTTTGTTATATGTATACACACTAAAAACATGAATGTCTAATAAGAACTACATTATTTCAAAACTTAATCACAGCAACAATGATCTGTTAATCAATAAGTTACGACATACACGGATGATTTTCTGGCGGCTGCAGGTGTTACAATCATTGTATCGTATCGAACCGAACGTGAGTCATAAAACAAGTTCACAAACATTTTATTCGCATTGAAAAATGTGTATTATCTGTAGTGGAAAGCGAGATCTAGCGATTCGTTACTTACACTACACCCGAAAACTATCCAATAGTTTAGCCATACATATACATTGGAATTATTGCTATTAAATCCGCGTAATTATTGCAATGAATCTCTTTATCCATACGGAATTGTATTTACAAACGCTTGCACTACGTAATTGTAAGAGCTTTGTGCAAATCACTATTGAGATGGAAGTGAAGTATTTATACATAATTCGTTCCCAACATTTTCGAAAACCGGAATGAAACACTCAATTGCAATTATATTTACATAGTACCCTGAACCGCCCGGGTCGGATGTGTTTAAATTTGTTTTTTGGTAATTAATATTTGCTGTAAAATTGTTTCAATTTATGGGCACCGTTGGTCAATTAATTAATATTCGTTTGAGTTAAGTGGACTCGTGACTGGCATCTTGAGCACTGACGGTCGCTGGCGGTGTGATGCTGCCGTGCAGACTCGGGTTGTCCACTAGTAAGCTGGGCGGTGGAAACCCGAAAAGTTGAGATCACTGAATTCGCGGCCAATAGTTCGACGCTGCTAAGTTGGAGGACAGTTCTGAGGTCTGGTTGGGGATTTGTACTGGAACGGATACTCCTGCGGAAATGACGCCTGCAAAAGAAAAACAATAAATTGATGGTAAGAATTCGCTGTTTTCCTTGGTCGATATGGTGACAAGGGAAGAACATCTTGTTCCTGGCAGTTCTGTGTGGTGGTGGCAAAAGTTGCTTGCGTATGGTGTGCGCTCATTGGAACCGCCGCGTATGTTTGTATTATTGTGCACAAGTGAGGTTTGGGGTTAAGTGGGTTCCCGGGGGAGAAGATACCAAACGAACCTTGCAACCAGAACAACGGTATCCCCTCCTTACTTTAGTTCGCACATTATTGAGCGCCTGCCGAGCCGAGAATTGGTAACCACCCTCGACGAACACTTTAAACTGATCACGGACAATGAAATTTACGGGCATGGAGAAACTGCTAAACTTGCTCCTTTCTCCACGCCGCGGCGGAGATAACACGGAACTTGTGCCCAACGCGTCTGTTTTGCTTTCACCAATTTTATCGCATTTTATCCGTCGCGCAATTGCCATTTTTTATCTCTTCCTCTTGCTACTTGGGATTGTTCTCCAGTGGCGACGAAACAATTCCTTTGTTTACTTACCGGTTCCTGTTGACGGCACCGATGTTGGCGTGGCCGATGAGGCATACGCCGGATGACTGGACTGCTGTGCGTGAGCCACCACGGGATTGCACGCCGCCGCTGCCGCCCGCGAATTGTACGAGCTGCTGAGCGAATGCAGGGGATCGTGGAACATGTACGGATACCCACTCGGATCGCGCTGCTGGAGGCAACTGCTACTTAAACCGCTGGACATAGAGCTGCAAGGAAGCGAGACGAAAATGAATAATTATGATGTGTTCGCCGCCGGAATTTATCGGTTCGAGGTGTCCTTATAATGGACGAGGGCATCCGAGATGTGGACGCTTGACATGTTCGCAGCAGCGGTCACGTCACGTCAGCGGCCAGTGTCGGATTAAACTGTCGACCGACGGCAAGCCAGCTATTTAGTCGCAGCGGGACGGCGGGTTTTTTCCTGCCTTGTCCGCCTGCTCGTGCTAGTACTAAAGGTTTCTGAAGGCCTGAACCTATGCCCTACCTGTACGTGTCTGCCATTGTTGCGATGGGCTGTGGTATCGAGGAATACATCGAATTAAAGCCGGTGTTGATGGGCAGTCGGCCACTGGACACCGGAGGGCTGACTGCAACTTGCTCTACCGCACGGCGCTGGTTGCGCAGTTTTTCTTCCCGCCGCCACTTGGCACGTCTGTTGCTAAACCAGACCTGCAATCGAGAAAACCACACTTTATTGTATACTGCATTGGGTGGCAGGACGAAAAACACAATTTCCAATATGATTTATGATTGCGCCGAGGAGAAGAAATATCGGCCACATCATCCGCGACGAAAATACAGCGACGTGGTGGAAATTGCACTCAAACCACACATTCGTAAAATTAAACGTCCGTTTGCCCTTCCAGTATGTGTTGTGCATGGAACGTTCGTTTTTCATTCCGACAAATATCGGCTCCAGACGCGCACATCCTCGCAAGATGCGCGCCGGGAAAACGGCAAAAAAGGAAAGCGCGCAAATTTGCCTCGGCTCGGCATGCCGAAATGGGGGTATAACCATTACGGCTGATTTTGGTTCAAAAACCCTGTCGGGGAGGTGATCAATACTAACCCCGGCAAACAAGCCCTGAAAACATGCGTCAACACCACGGCCGCCTCGCAGTTTGTTCATACAGAATATACACATTTGTACGGATCGCGTGGTGTATTCCGTGTTATGGCAAGAGACAGAAAGAGCGAATCGCACGTGGGAGCAAACGGACGAGCGGCGGCCCCGGCGGTTGGGCGCCGTGCAGCTAGACAAGCCGCCTCTCGTCCCCTTTGCCGAAGCAGTCACCCCGCGACGACGACGTCAATCTGAGTATGTACATTTTCGCACTGTGTACACATTATTTACATGCAATGATAAATATTATGGCATGAAAGATCAGGCGGCAATCGCGCACCCCATTCGGCAGGTCCTCCGCCAAGTGCCCACTTCAATGGGCGCGCGTCATGCTGAAGACGACCACGCGCACCGCGCACGGACCCTAATAATATTTATTTGCTAAAGACTGTATTGGCATATTAATGCAAACATTCAAACGTTGAATGGCGTTGTTAAATTTATACAGCCGAATATTGCGTAATAGCTAGCGGGAGCGCTTTTTCTCGGCATCGTAGCGCGCGTTGAAAGCTTTCAAGTGATGAGAACGAGTACATTTTGCGAAAATGCGAAAACACGAGTGCGCTCACGGTCACGCACGGTGATTGCGTACGGAAATATGATGTATGCATTTAATTTCGTCTAATAGAAATGATTTCGCGAGTTTTTCCACCGCGCCGCGATTATTTATTTATTAAGTGAGCAATGACTGTTTTAATGCTTTCTGCTCTCCCGGTCTTTTTGTGTCAATCTCGCTCGCTCTTTGTGCCTACTCTTGCGCGCTGTGCGTATACGTGTGCTTCATAAAGAATGGTTACCTGGATACGTGCCTCAGGTAATCCAATTTTCTCCGCTAGCCTTTCCCTGGCGAAAACGTCCGGGTAATGTGTGCGCTCAAATTCTGGAAATTAAATTTTCTTCATTAGTTTAAACGGCCGTAAACAATTACTTTGTCACGGGCTTTTGTAAACTGCGAGCGTGCGTCCTGAAGGATGCAACTCGAGCCACATATACTGGCGGTGGTAAGCGTTAGAAGCATGATAAATTCTACACGTTACAAGCAAGTCGTGCAGGCGGGCGTCTAATTGATCTAAATATTTTCAACGCAAAGAGATGTCAAGTGTTGTAATGCTATTGATGTGCGGTGATTACAAGCAGATTACTTTGTTTGTTTGCCCACAATACCTTTTTCCAAGCTGTCGATCTGCTCGTTGGTGAACGAGGTTCGATTTCTCTGCAGTTTCCTCTTCAATCGTAATCGTAATTGGGAATCTTCGTCACCCGACGAGTTGTGCTCGGAATTTCCATCAGATGTATTCTCGTGCAGAATTTCTGAGAACCAGAAAACAGCAATCATTAGACACATTTGCCAAACCTGGCAATGATTTCTGTTCAAATTAATTTTCCTCGACACTAGGCTTGGGTCAATCGTTGAAGAACGAAAGCTAGTAGTAATTGAAAAATGTTGGTCGGTTGTGGGACAAGTCATATGCCTTCATTTAGATTGCTTGCCGATAGGTTTCTACTCCACTTGGTTCGGGAGTCGTAAACCTTCTCCGAGAATATTCGGAAAATCTTTACGAGCGATAGTAAAACACCGCGCCACAGTGTGTGCAGCCACTACAGGAAGTTAATTTTGTGTGAGGTAAAGTTGTAAAAATTATCCGAGAAAACAAAAGTGTGCTACATGGGAATGCCAGGGATGTGCTCGCATCAAGAGAATGCGTCGAGTAGCAAAATAACACGAACAAAACGGGCCTAGTCATTCCGGTGTGTTGCGATGTCCTTCTGCGTTTCCCACCACCCCCAATTTTCAACGCAACCCTCTTTACTTCCGCTTCTGTAAACTCCACCCCATTTCATATCCACCCTCGCTATTTCATTCTCCTTGTTTTATTTCATCTTCTGATCCCATTCCCCGCCAAAGCTGCGCCGTTCGGTCGCTTCGCTCGGCTCTAGATAAGTCTTTCCCCATTTGCTGTTTATGTTTTCCACAGGCGAATCTCGTTACGCAAATTTACATAATTTTAGATTTTAGCAATTTTCACGATCGCGAAATAACAGAATTATATTTCTTGCGCGTCCCATCTTGCGAATCTGATTAAAACATTTGCTCTCTTTCTTCTGCTTCGTCGCGCATCATCCACATTGGTCAGCAGCAGCTGGTCATCGCAATAAAAACAGAAAGCTCATTTGCTTGCGTTGGGATATTGTTTTACCTCTCTTTTGAAGATCATCTCGTGTGATTTGACTAGCGAGTGCGGTGGGTGCTGGTGGTAAGCTGAGATGCGGCGTGGAAGGTGTACCGGGATACCAGGCCCAACCAGCCGCCTGGCCATTGAACATTCGCAGCTTATCGTAGACGGACTCATTCTGTGCCGTCGCCTGCTGCTCCTTCTGCGAGGCCAGATTGCGCAGCACCCGATTGATGGAGGAGACCTGTGTGCCGAAGAACAATGCCATATAACGTTACTATACTGCAAAGCGGCCGGGCCGAGAAAAATTAAGCCAATAATGCTGATTGTGTGCAAGAGTGGCGTGGACGCAATTTGAAAGCGTGCACCACGCGCAACAATTCAACGTCAGTGGTCGGTACACGAGTCGGCTTACAGTATCCGAGGTGTTGTGCTTCCAGTCCAATGATCCTGGAGAATGAGCGATAATAATGCGTGCGGGGTTCTAAGCCCCCGATGTAAGGGGTACAAATATGCCGCATCTGGCATACATTATGTTTACATACATTCGCTTTCCCACAAAAAACTTAAACTCGGTGGCAGCACACCCTGCGTTCTACATTCACATGTTAATTAAATATACTGCCGTGAAGTGTGTAACAACAATCGAGAGATGAGTTGGGAAGCTGTAGGCATAATTTAAAAGCAAAATTGTCTCCATTGAAAAGTCGCCACCATCATCACCACCGAGTGAGTGAAATCTGGAAATATTGCTTCCTTTGTAGAAAATTATAAGGTGCGGTTCGTGATGTGGTCGTAAGATTTTTGCTTCATTTGCCTATGGCATGCACCGACTATTGATGTATGTGTGGTATTATCATTAAGACGACATTGTCTCTGAGACCGCGTCGTGCAGAAATATGCCCGATTGTTACCTCGGGCATGCGGTTTACCGAAAAGGGGAAGTCACCGTGACCATTTCATAAATTGAACAATTTAATTCGGAGAAATTCAATTACGTTTTACGATAAATTTCTTTTGAGTTCATTTTGAAATTCCCCGTTATTACCGACTGCGAAAACTAGGACCGGCAGCGGAGTATCCGACGCGCGTGGCTGTGGGGATCCCTCAATACCAGGCCTCGGCTATTTCACATATGACCGATCACGAATTGTGCAACACGCTTAGCTGACTTCATTCAAAAATTTTGCCTCTCGCGTGCCCCTTTTTCCCCCTAGTTTTCCTGAATTACAACTACGTATAAATCATTCTTGTCCTTGTCTGCCGCGCGCATCGAGGTAGTGGCACATTCTTCGCGCGCGGAACAGTCTATCGTGATAGCAATGCACGACGCGGGGGGCTGGCAACCTTTAAAAAAATGCGAACGCATTGCAGGCGCCTGTGTACGCGAGCTGTCGTCAGCACTTCATTGCTGGTTGACATGCGGTTTCGACCGAACAATAACGCCAGCGCTTTGCATTAATTGTATTAATTCCTGATTCACTAATTTCCGAATAGAATCTGCATACAAAAATTGCACCACTCGAGCCTTAATGCGCTGCCTTGGTGCTGGTAGGTGAGCACGTGCAATTGCTCGCATCCTAATTGTTAATTTTCTGCTCGCATGTGCCTCCACGCTGGCAGCCGGTCGGTCCACTTGTTATAATTCCTATCAACTTTCGAAATTTCCGATGCGGCGGCATTTTCGGCGGCGGAATATTTACGCATTGCAGACGGCTGACTGGAAGGGCGCGCGTGATGCGACGCGCGCGAAGACTATGTTTGTCGGTATGTGAGGGTCGAGTTGCTACGGTAACCACCAGCTGGGGGAGGTGTGTTGGAACGCAACCGAGGGGATTATAAAAATAGATAGAGATTACAGAAAATGGTGGACTACTTTGGTTCGCCCTTCGTGAAGCTTTTGCTCGCCGCCGCGCTATTCGCGCTGCATCGCTCCTTTTACGGGCGCGTCTATATACGCATCGGGAGCGAAAAAAGCCATAAAAAGGACCGGCGAATAAAAGGAGCGAACGCGCACGACCACGGCCGCCCGCACCCGGAGAGCAATAGCGCCCAAAACCATAAAATAAGCAGTTTAACGAATGGAATTCGTGATCATGTTAAAAATGTTCGATCGCTCCTATCTCCGGCGTCGAAACGGGCCCATTTACAGACGTTTTCCTCCTTACGCCGGCATTTCCTCTTCACATTCGATTGCGTCCGAATTGCTTGACCTATCCGCGTTGTGTTCCTTTTCGCTTTCCCTACCGGCGCCGTGCTACTATCTTCCAAGTCGACTATTATTGCGACACGGCCGGGAAGTAAGCGTATTGTCGGTTTTTATTGCACGAACGTATGGAGTGCGCGCTAATAAATTTCCCGGCACACACTCGCCGATCCGTCGAAGATGAGATGAAGGCACTCACTTTCTTTGCGTGACTCCTCTATTTAAGCCTGCGATTTGTGCTAACTTCCGGCTTTTTCAAATTATCCCAGTTCCAGTTTCGGCCTGTATGTGTACACAGCTGATTAAGTGTTTCGTTTTGCGCCTTAATCGCTATTTAATCATTGATCCACGAACGCGATGACAATAACAAAATCGCGCTTCATTCGCTGCGTGTTATTAAATTTGCCGCTGATTTTCGTGTAAACAAATCAAAATTTTCCGATAAATTTGCGCGTGCGTGCTTAATATAATTTCGGCGCTTCGGCTTTCCCCCCATTGGTGAGAGGGTATCTCATTGGCAGCAAGCGTTGGAATGAAAATGGCGTTGTGGAATATTGACAAAAACACTTTCGTTATCATTCCAGTTGGAATAGTTATTCATTGCATACAATATTTGAATAGGACTGTGCAAAAAATCTATTAATAATAATCACACTCGACCAGCTGGAGTGGTTTGTTGATCTTTTCATTGTTACGCCTAACTCGTGTACCTGAAGATGAAGAGTCTGCATCCGCAATATTTTCCATACAATGGTAAAAACTTACGCTTGGAATGTTATCATTATTGCAGACTCCTTCGGAAAGCAGCCGATCTCTAATTTCCCAAGCGAAGATAGATGGACACTCGCGCTTGTAGTCCGCAATCTTGTTCACAACAGGTTGAGTGGCCACTCGAGGTTTGGACCCACCAATTGCACGTGGCTTAATTGAACCGGTCTCGTAGTATCTGCACGAAGTTACCGGACAAAAGATTGCCAATTAGACTATAGACAAATCGGAATGTGAGAAATTACATACCTGCCAAGAATTTTCGACACACATCCGTTGGACACCTGCAGAATTCTGGAGATGTCGCACGGACGCGCACCGGAATGCGCTAATTCGACGATTTTCTGCCGGGTGGAGTCCGGTAGCGGGCGGCCGTTAACGTAAACACCACCTAATTGATTGATGCCGCTGTGGCCGGCCGACGAGCATCCAAAAATGGTGCTCTGACCCATTGCGTGATGCATGAGATCTTCTTCTGGAACAAAGAGCAAGTTACAGTTGCAGTTGCTACCGTGGACAGTGGTGCGTGGACGATGATTGGGATTTTCATTAGGATTGAGGTGCCGGCGAATGGCAGCATTCCGCTCGGAGCGACGGTAAAGTCGAAAGCAACTTACTAACTTTTGAATCCTCTCGTGCTTTCAATGAGTGCCTTGTGCGCCTAGCACCTAAACCCACTACAGTGCCACCAGTGCATTTCTGTAGTCAACGAATGCGAATGTTACTTTAATATGAGCCAGCCAGCCGCCGCCGCTCGGATCTATTCAGTAATGTACCATCGGATTATAATGCACTTAAACCCCTTTTCATCCATTACGAGATCCTCTTGTGTATAAACCACTTTCATTGTGTAATGACAGCAGGCATCCGAGGCGTGCTCTAATGCATGGCCGATCAACCCCAAGTGACTTATTGCTAGTTTATTATTGGCAATGACATGTCACCGGTAAAGTTGTGTGTGCACGACCTGCAAGCTTACGACGACGGCAGCGGCGAATTGATTTAAGTTAACTCGAGAAATTCATAAAGTGCGACGGTGAAAATGGCGTCGTCTTTCTTGACTCGGCAAGCCGTGAGTTCGCGACACTCGCGTTCAATTGCATTAGCCTTAACATTACATGGAGAATTGAGGATGTACCCAGACGTGAAAGCGAGGAGAGGGGTTGCACTTTAAACCGGCAAGATGGTGACAAGCTCGCAAAGTCGACCAGACATGAATTAATGATGACAGAGCTGGCGATATCGCGGCGCGACGCTAGTGGTGGTGGCGGCCGCCCGGAATCGCGTTTGCAACAAATTTCCAGCGAAAATTGTGTGTACGCGTTTCGATTTTTCTTTTCGGGTGCCATTCGTCGGCGCGTTTGCACGCCGCCACGCTGCCGGTTGGAGGCGGAGCGGGCGAACTGGCAGCGTAGCCGGCTGCAGCCGCCGGCGCGCGCTGTTTTTATATCAAATCGGCGGTTTTTCCTCCCTCTCGCAACCGAGCTCGCGCATGTAAACCAAATTTAATATGTGTCCCATTACGTGCTCAGCGAAGCGCGCGCCTGCCATGAATGTGCGCTTAACGCGTAACCATTTTTTTTTGGCAAATCGTTTCGCCTTACACCTCGCGCATAGTATGTATCGGCTGTCGACAATGCCGGCCGCACCAGCAGCTGCAAGATATGAGTGATTTATCGACGCGCCGCCCGAAAAGCTCGCACACATCACAGGTGTTTGCTACCGCCGCCACCGCCGCCACCGCCGCCACCACCGACGTCGGTCTCTGCCTGCAAGTGACGACAAAACGCGTGTGTGCGGTTGGTGTATTGGAAGCACCCACTGTGAAATGCGATTGTCGCAAACCCTCGCTCAGATTTTGCACTTTTCCATTCCGCACTAACCCAGCCACGACACTCGCGCGCCGAGACTCATCGAATATAATAAATCTGAAATCCCTGGCGCGTACGTACATATCTCATATAACGAACGCGCCCGACGATGATTTCTATAGAATTGCGCCATCGAGCAAGTCAAAATTGTATTACCGCCGCTCTGAGAAAATGCGCTCTCGCACAGCACAACCTGCTTTGCCACCTCAAACTCTCCGCCGATGCGAGGGTGCACGCCGCCGCAAACCGCACGAATGCTTGGATTGAGCAAGCGGCGCGCTGCTTTGAAGGGGAATCGTTGATAAAAAAAATATGAACTAATTGCGGTTTGATTACAGAGAGGACCTGCCCTGCCGCATGTGTTCATTACATCAATGAACCGTTCGTCAACAGCATCTCAGATCCTTTGATTATGTCACCCTTCGACGTTTCTTTGCGTAGCAATAGGAAATGCGGCAGAAGTCAAATATCGCGTACGTACCTTTGTGCGGCATCTTCCAGAAAGACTCTGGAGCCGACGCGGCGTCTCGAAGCGACAGCGTTTTCGTCGAGAGAACTGGTGAAAACCCGCCCGGCGTCGGGACGGGTCCGGATGTTGCTCCCAGCCTGATCAATTGCACACACCTGTGAAACAATTCAATTCAAACTAATTATAACAGATGCATCGAGTCAACGATCGCAATCAGTATCGTTGGATGGTCACGAAACCAATGCGGACAATAACGCACGGACATCTCGAAATTGTCTTCATTTACGTACTGCTCACCACCCGTCGCGCACAATACTACATTGTCCGAGCTTCCATCAAACTCAGCAAACTCATATATCACTCCGGCATGAATGCTACCATGCTACCGACATCAAAGTAACTAACTGGCGTGTAAAAAACAAGCATCGCGCAATCACCTCGACACCTGTTCCTTCCAACGACGGTAATCAATCAAGCAAATTGTAATCAGTTATGTGGTAGGTTAGTTTATTTCAAGTAATATTTTGATCAACTGCTTTTTTCCTGCATGCAACTATTGCAAACCGGAGCTTTGCAATTGCTGCTTTGAATTGGTACGTTAAGTTCTTGCTCTTACAAGTTCAAAGCTTTTAAACGCGCTTTCATCCTGCATAACTCTGTACATTTTTGTTAAACTTACCGTCAAAGTGGAGGTATGTTAAGAGGACGCGCGGTTTTTGTGCGCTCAGTGCGCGCATTCATGGGATTGCAATAAAAAATGTTATTCCATTTTATTTACACCTTTGATCTTGGCTCAAGATGAATACACGATCCGAGCTTACATCATTAACTTTGTACGTTTGGAAAATCGTGCGCGCGGTCGTTTCTAATTATTTGACAAGTGGTGGTGGTGTGTTCCCCGCCGATTTCAATAACGCTTTGAAGACCCGGCGCTTTACGATTATGCTCGCATTACCCTCGAGCGCAACGACGTCGTCAAATTGGAGAAACTCGACAATGCATAAAGGGATATTACATTTGTTGCACAATGTGCTTCTGAACTCTCATTTACTTTTATTGCCAATACATATTGGCCAATGCCATTAGATGACTTACCGGTTCAATAATAATTATTGTCGCACTTGTTGACTGATGCTCTAGAAGTCTCTGATAGTCTCTTGTTTTCACAATTTTTACACCAACAGTTATTTGATCAACAGCGAATACTCGCGATCGCCCTTGACTTTGATTTTTTCCTCCCTCTTTCGAGTCCAGCGTGCAAACAAGTCAACAGAACTCGCTGATAAAACTGAAAGCGTAACACACTGAAAAAGACGCGTTATCCTTGGCTGAGTTCACAGACGCGGCGGTAATTCCGCTTGATTTGGCGGTAATTACCCGTTCAAACGTGGTCTTTCGGCGATAGGCAATTGGACACGTGTTGTGTCGAGTGCATGCCACGTTACGTACGGAGCGACAACTGTGCTACCATGCGAGCGGACCGAAGACTGGCTTCAGCACACCATGTCAGTCAGCCGTGTAAGGGTGGCTTGATCCTGCAATTCTTGGCGGGCGTGGTTAGCACGCGCACCGCCCAGATTATAATTGAAGTGGGGCTTTTTTGAATCGGCGAGGATAACCGCTTCGGTTCGGAGCCGACGCGCTCCGCTTCTCATGCAAGATTGTGGCGAGCAGGTAATCGATTGATGATCTCCTCGCCACGAGATGATTCATTATCGAAGGTGTTTTAATTCGAGCACGCTACGATCGCACTTGAGTGCTGGTGCATTCTGTGCGAGCGGCGGCAGCGGCAGTGGCGGCGGCAGGCGCTGTGTTTCTCGGATTCTACGAGATATGTTCACGTGTTGCAACGACGCTGGTGGGGCGTGGTAGGAATATGCAAGGTTCTTGCGCCGAGGATGCGTCGATTGGACTCCGGTAGGCCGCCATTGTTTACGGCCGTGAAACGTCGCGACGGCGCACCAGCAATCGCCGCTCGCCCGTAGCGCATTCCTGTCGACATTCGCATCGCGGCGCCGGCTACCAAACGACGCTCTCTGCGTTCATGTTTTGCAAGCCATACACATTACAGCATACTTGGGTACATATTGTTTACGACTTTCCCCGAGTACATTTTGCACAAAATTAAGATATCGCAAGAAAATATTACCCATATAACACATTTCAGAACATTCTCACAATTCAAATAGTGAAGCTGCAATACTGCGCTAAAATATAAATTACAATTATAACACAATTTATCGAGTTATTCGGAGTGATTTAATTTCTATTTAATTTACTATTGAAACTTTTCCATTCATGTTCTACTTGCAAACTATTTGGATTTTTTTGTTCAAAACGTTGTATTTTATTTGGGTTGAGGCAATTTGAGGTTATTTGCTATTTGCAGATAACCAATTTTATTGGTATTTTGTACTTTAAATAAATAGTCCAATTAAAATTTGATGAATTCATTTTTATATGAATTTGGAAAATAACCAAATACAATTTATTGTTTTTTTTTTTTTTGAAATTTAACCTATGTGAATCATAATTATTTAGTGTAGTATTTAGTTATTATTATTTAGGTTTTAAATTCTAGGAATTAAGATGTCTAGACTAACAATTAAAAAAGTCGATACCAATAATATTTTAGTAAAATTGGAAAAATTTATGTTTCACAACATAAATTATATTTCTAAACATAATTAAGTATTTGAGTTCATGTCGCCAACTGCCAAAGTTCACTCTCTAATCTAAACCCATTTCAAGCAATGGACTTGTCTTCCCTTCAAGTTGGAAGCACATTAGACCTGCATTCAGAAATTGACATGGGACCACAGGCAATGTGGGTCTCCTTTCTTCCACACCGCCATATCTCCATCTCGGACAAATTGGGTCGTAAACAAATACACAAATATTATTTGACCCCAAACAACTCTCAAAAGTTGGTAAACATTTACCCAGCCCAATGCGGCGTGCATCCGCACGTTGGGCAGTGCGTATCAGTGGCATCATGTGGGTAGTAGTGGCTTTTCGCAAAAGCGGCTGCTCTCGGCTATAATTGCCGTGACAATAAATAGCCCTCGTGGCGGAAGTAAGGTGTACGCGCGCTCGTACGCTAATAAACAAACAACGGCGACTCACTGCGCCGGAAATGCCGCGCGCAAAGGCGGCGATGATCATTCCGGGTTATGAATGTAAACGCAGTGCGCAATTATCACACAATCGATCGGCGGTCGTCGCTCAGTTTTTGATGTTGTTGCGCTTGACTTTAGATGCTAATCTGCTTTAACGAGACGGGTATAAATGCGCGCCGGCGACTGCGCGAAGGAGGCGGCGGGCGCGGACGAAATGATGCGCAATCGGACCGAGCGCGTACACGCAAAGAGGCGCCGCTCGAGATGGATGTTTTCAATTAAAACAATTAATTAGCAGAATTGATCTTGGGGTTAGATAGTGGATGACATCAAATCTGTTTTAACTTTACGTCTTTATTCATAAAGATAAGATTTATTTCGTCCAGGTGAACCAGAAGAGATACTTGATTAATCAATTAATGTCGAAAAGTGGGAAGTTAATTAAACCTACAAATAACTCTTTTGCACTTTTATTTACAGATTGACTCAGAGCTTTAATTGAGGCATGGTTGAGTAAATAAATAGTTTATATGATATGATTTATTAAGGGCTCAATTTGACAGTAAAAATTGAATACCTTGGAAACCAAACAAATAATTTTGCAAAACATTTGAGATTATATTAAGCTTGGAACATGTTAATCAGTATAGATTAAATTTCAAATCTCTTAAAACTCTTATTTTCATTCAGTATCTCTCTTTTTTTTTCTATCCTTCCTTTTCCCTATTTATTCAACAATTTTCCTCGCTTTGAGCACTTGTAGAATGTCGGCAACATCAATATAATTAGCATGCGTTCATTTTCTTGGCATTCGCATGCGTACATCACCGCATGATCGATCATCACTGTGGTTATTGTTACACGCATAAAATGTTTATCGCATGGCTTACTCGCATTCACGCAACATTTATTCATTAAATACGAACGTACACAAGAAACACCTATAATTTATTACAGAATCTCGTGCATACAGGTGTTTCAGCTCTCTTATCAAGTGAAAATTTTCCTCCGCTTAGAGACTTAAACAAATCTCTAGAAAAAAAAAAACGAAAATTTGTATCGTATGCTATTAAATTGAATTAAATACTGATCTAATTTGCATATATAGATATGTTATTCATGACTATGGGCAAGCATTTAATTCGCTTCATGCCGGCTTCCCTTTGACCGCGCCGCCAAGCCGATCGCAAGAGAAAAGAAGCGGCGGCGGACGTGCGTGCGATTTGGCGCGGCTGGCACGTCTATAACAGCATTTATAAAATCCATGAAGCTTACAACTGAAGGATCAAAACACCCTCATTCATCAGCTGAATAGGGAATGATTCGTTACAAATAACGCAAATAGACGGCGTGGCCCTTTTTACGCGTGCGGCAAAACGGTGCTGAAACATGAGGCAATAGGGGTGGTGCTCACCCCGAGGCATTGCAACAACCGCGAGATGGCCAATTTCTGATTACGCAACCTTCGGCGCCCACGCGCACATGTTGCAATTGACGAGAATCCAAGAACAATACAACAGGGAGGGAACAACATGTGGAGATATTTTGATTGCATCATACCGCTCTTCTATTAATACTCTTTACTTGGAGGTATAATAAGTATTGGGGTTTGATTCACACCGAAGCTTAGAAAAAGATACAGGTATTAGTCCTCTAAAGAAAACCAGGATAAAGTCGTCTCGTTTTAAAGTCTTGTATCTGCATTAAGTGTCGGTACGTACACTTGGAAAAAATGCAACTATCGGTATGAGGAAAGATCTCAGGGAGTGTACCTTTCTTCCAATGCCGACACGGCTCCTTTGAACTAGACTATTCTTTACTCTGAAGGGATGAAACTTTACTAAGCTACAGAAAGAACGAGGGTTTTACATTATGGGGATTACATGGCAGGTATCAATCGATACCAATATTGCGGCTATCCGAGTTGAAAAGATTCTGGCTTATCGTGACTTAAGGAACCACTTATAAAGATAGTTTTCGGATTTGCTGTATCCTTTCTTCGCACGGTGTTGATGACAATGCGCGTACAATCTGCAAACGATGCAGCTAAAAAGCTAAGACCAAGAAAACGACATTTTGTTGCCAGCAAATTAATTACATTCAAATTTAAACTAGTTTGTAATAAATAATGCATTAGTACCTTTCTAATTACTCCTCTGACAAGTCGTAATTACTGAGTTTTGAGTATAAAAGCGAATGAACACTGATAAAAAAAACATTAGTTGTTGGTTTTAAATAACAGTACTCATTCAATATGAAATCTTTTGTAAGTTAACAAATATTTGAGATATATTATGAATTACAATAATGGTTAATATTATTAGGTTGCCTTTCTTGCTGTTTTGGTGTGCATCCATGCACTCCCAGTAGAAGAAGGCCATGTCAATCTGGAGGAAGATACACTTGGTAACTACAAGCTCAGCTATGACACGAAGACCGCATCCCGTACCGAGCAGCGTTTCCAAGATGGTCGCGTTATTGGAAGCTATAGCTACTTCGATCTGGATGGAGTAAAGCACACTGTCACCTACTTGGCTGCCGCTGAACACGGTTTTGGTGCTGAGAGCGCCGACATCCCGCAGCCAGTCCCAGAATCCGAAGAGCTCATCAAGGTTCGCAATGACCACCTGGTGCTTTTGAACATGGCTAAAGCCCTTGGTCTTCATGAAGATGAGCCAGTGCCTGCTGATCAAGTCCTGGCACGTTTGCACAAAGTCCCTGAAATCGCTGACCTTCCAGCTGACTATGTCCCAGCTGTGGGTGCTGATCACTTTGCTGCTAGAGCTGAACTTCTCGCTGCCTACGCCCACGCTCTCTCTCGTCTTGCCGAAGAGTACAGACGTCAGTAATCAAACCATCTTTGTGTTATTCATTGTGTCAATGTCATCGAGTTCTTTTAATAATAATAAAACGAAGAAAACATGTCTAGCAGATCAAAGGCGAAAGGTTTGTCTTGTTTACGAAAATATTATATATCACAACCAATATCGTCACTCACCTTGCAAACACAAGCAAACGCAAGTGAAGAAAGACGAGACAGGTGAAAAGGGCAGGTAACTTAATGCAGAGATACGAAACTGTACCGGTACTCTTTTTGTCCTCACATTATCTGCGTTAGGAATCAAACTCATACGTCGAAATGTCAATAAGTTGGAGGCAAAATGATTAGGTAAACGTGAAGCCTGAGGCTTTATTAACCCATCTGTCTTCTTGCCGATACAGAAAGGATTAGCTTACATGAGAGGCTGAGGCCCAGCGCTCGAAATCTAGAGCGAAACGCGGCAAAGGTAGAATGAAAAATTGAGAGAGAAGGAAATTAGTACCAGACAACTTTATACTTCTCTCGCGGCAGGCACTACCAGAGCTTCAACGCATTAAATACATATGCATATAAAGAGCAGATTATCTATCTAATTGAATTTCTCACTATCGGCTTGTGTATCTATCAGCTCGTCTGCTTCTTGCACCGCACTCGTATGTAATAAGCGGCGATGCATTTTCAAAAGTCCGCGTATGAAAGACAGCAGAGTTTGGTCGGTATACCGGACTCGATTAGAGTAAAAATAATTCTCTGAAGAATTCAAACAGTCACTCTGCGTGCGCTTTCTTTAAGCGCATTTTTTGATCTCAATGCCCACGAGATACACGAGGAGCGCTACCGGTCTGATGATGTTTTATTCGGCGTGTATTGGCCATTATGGCATCCGCGGTTGATTCTGCGTTTCATTCTATGATTTATCCACGTTTGTGACTGCTACATTCGTATTGTGCGCATTGAAAATTAAATGCCTATTCATTAGCAGTACCTCTTCTAATCGAATAAACCCTCTCATTTCGATTGCTTTCCCTGGAAATTTGCACTAGGCACAATCCATTTTTTTGCGTCTGTCACGACCTAGAGCGATCAGCACATTAATTAAATTGTACGCCTGTAGGTACTTGCTGTTTCTTGAAATGTGAGCACAAGGAAAATGTGTTGATAACAAATTGTCGGCAATCTACAAAGCGCTTCACTGGTATTGTGCTTCCAGTTTTCTTTCTACGATTCTCTACATGTATACAATAATGTTTTGTGTGTATGAAGTCAAAATATAATAGGTGCATGATTTTTTCGTCAGGTACAATTGTAGAGATTTGCTCTACACCTTTTATTCAGGCCATGGGAATCATAGTCGACGATTTCACAACATCACAGGTGCCAAATATGTGGAGCGATGGCGTAATCTCATTCGAAAGAAGGGTTGTGGTCACCCAACGACGGCATGCTCTGCCCGTTTAATCTCAGGTCGGAAATTTTTCAAGACATGTACTTTTCCTCTGCTTGATTACAATGACATGTAGGAGTGCGTAGAGACAGTAAGACCACCGTGCATTGGCCTGTACGAGCGGCGAAGGAATATAAAAACCGCGTTGATCACTGCCAGCGATACACCGATAAACCCGATGTCATCCATCATCGTTCTGCAACGCATAGCAACGTGTCCTTTAATGAACCGCTCCGATCAATTGTGTCCCACAAGAACAAGCGATCGGCGCGAGGCTTTTTCATGTCAACCCAATATTAAAACAAATAATCACGGCCGGCTTGTAAGATCCAGCAAATCAAGTTTCACATCAAGTAGAAAGATGCGGCCTGCTTTGGGAGTACATTGTTCTCAAATGCAGATGTTCCCGAATAAAAACGAATTTATTATGTGTATATTTAGTAAGTATGTTCCATCGAGAGACCCCTTATCAAAGGAATTAGACGTAGCACGTCACGTCAAATCAAAACTTGGAGGAGGCTCGACGTGAGAACGAGAAACAAATGTGCGCATGCGATCTGCTAGATTCAGCATCTCATGAATTTATTCAAAACCTCGCCGGCTACGGTCATTAGACCTGCACGATTGGTATGTGTAAACAAACAGCCGCAAACGTGTGTGTCCATCACGCCTGCATGGCCGTGTGTATATTATTAAACGGTAGCAGTGAACAATTCAGTTTCTGCGTGAACGAGCAGTTTCAAGCGAGCCGGCCACCACCGCCGCAGGAGTCTTAACAGGTAGCAACTGAAAGGATTGGGCTTGTATTTCTTTGTATGAATGTTTATGGCAAGTGTGGATGAAGCTTTTTTCTCCGCCAGTCCAAACATTCGACCCCGTACCAGCTTTGCGGCGTTAGTCAGGCACGGAGGTCTCGTTTTAATTTCACATGGCTGATTTGGGTACTCGTTTTGCCCATTCTTACACCAGAAATTACAATAGACACTTATCTCTTATTACAATGACGCGTTGTTGACCACACGGAAATCTATCTGCGTACTGACAAATTCATCTGGGCTGTGCAATAGCAAGCCGCAAAGCCAACACTCCTTGGATGAATGGTTCGTTATGCGGCAAGATCATAAGCTACTTTTCAAAGAAGATCGTCTAGTTTTTATGTTCTTTTTTAAATACATGAATAGTGCATTTCTTACTTAATTCGACATAAATCTTTTTTTTTTAGTTAGTTTATTTAAGAAAATTCTAATTTTCCAGTATGTGATTTTATAGTAATTACTAGCTCAGCAACTAATGAAAGATCATATGTCGTTTTAATTACATCGTAATATCATTTCGGAACTTTATTACCACAGCGGCGTTAACTTATGTGCACTTCTTCGATCAACAAACTACTTGAGCCCCCCATGCGAATGATTGAAATCGAGTCACCTCTACCCACAAATGCACAGACCTCGTAGAACAAGTCGATTCAGATTTACCCCTTACTGCAAACGTCTTGAAAATACTTGCATTTTTGTTCCAGCATTCCCTGCAGCGTAAGCTCTTTAGGATTCTTAGAAAATATATAATGATATTTTCTTGCTACTAGTGTTAAATGTGATTAGTAATCAATCGGTAATAATCACCTCTTCTTTTCTTGGTCTTATATGATAATCGCCTCTTAAATGCTCTGTGAAATATAATGCTTGTAACACAATTGCATAAAAACACAAATGCAAAAAACTCTTTCGATAGATGCTTCGTAAAACTGCTTTACCAAAGAATCTGAACCCATAAAATATTCCTTTATTATTAATCGTCTTGTTGAAGTATAAAAATGTCTAAATCAAAAAATATATATATATTTTGTCGGCACTTTTAGCGCAATTAATTCTCAAAGTTAGCGCTTTTTTCATTCAACAAACCTGTCAGCAAAATGCACTCTAATTCAATGCCACAAGGTAATAAATTTAACAGTTGTTGACTTGTTTGAGAACGAATGCAATCGGCATGCTTATGATTACACGCATGTCAAACAAAATAGACTCATGAGCGTCGACAAGCAGGTATGCTTTCTAATTTTTCGTCACTTTCAATGCGACACAATCATTATGCACTTTGTCTAATAATGGCTTTGTCAATGACAATGTAATGTTTTTGTGTACTTTTCGGTCGACGATCATGCATTCTTCAAATATTTGGTGAGTAGCAGATATTGAGTGACCATTGTCCACAACAAGGAGACCTCTTGAAGACATGAATTAGCTATAGATTTCAAGTGCGTGATTCTCGTAAACGACGAATAAAGCAAAGCTGCCGAAAATTTGTTCTTACTTTGTGAAGCGGCTTATACAATGAAGGCGATATATCACCCCTGGTGAGATTGGTAGTATTATTTTCACGGTTTTGTTCATTGAAAAGTCCCCGTGCATTCAAAATGTAGGATGAATGGTGTTACAAGTTGCAAAACTTTTATCTCACCTATCTGCCGCTCTCGTGCAATTTGTAATCTTTATAATCACACAGGTAGAGACATCTTCTGGACTTTGTAAAGTTAGAAAATACAGAAATAAGCATGGTAACGTCATCTAAGAGCTGGATTTTCAAATAACCATACAAAGCATAACTACCTGTAATATTAAAATTGGTTTAAAAGTAATTACTATTTGTTTTAAACAGGCGCTGATAATAATGAATACGTTTTAATTTAATATCACTTTTAGTTATGTAAGTAATTAAAATATATAAATTAAATTTCATTAAATTTTAGCAATTTTTGTATTACACGTAGATTGAGTGCGAATCATTGCGCCTAAAAAAACAATAACAAACCAATGTATTTGGTATTTGTATCGATATTATATTTTACACTAAAAATTTCTCATTATAAATAAGTGCAGACATCTTTAGTGTGTTGATTATGGTTTGCAAAGTTTTTTTGTTCATGAAAGCCTGCAAAAGTGTAGAAACCTTAAAAACTGTAGATAACTGCAAAACTAATAAAATCTGCAATGGATTTTATCGAGCTATTAAAATGAGCTTACGAGACATCATTATAGAGTCCCACACCTATTCTAATGTTCGACTTACACCTAAATGCCATTTTCTTCTTGGTTTTACTCACAGACTTTAGATATTCAAAAACGTTTAAGGGAACACCAACAATGAATATATATATAGAGTATTGTTGAGTGTGGTTACGAAGTGTTTAAGATTCATTATGCTGAAAAACTGCACTATACACTTACTTTTTGTCTTTAGGTAAGAACGTTTTCGGCATGTTACCTTCTTCAGTATCTCTATAATCAATCAGATCATCTCTATAATAAATTAGCAATTTTAATCTAATTTACACACTTACCGCCAATTCTCTTGATCTAAAATCAGAAAACCATACTGAAGAAGGCAACATGCCGAAAACGTTTTACAAATCAGTGCAGTTTTTCAACATAATAATTTATGTATATATGCCACGATTGCTTAATTAATTAATTCAACATTATTTGTAGTGCTTCATGCTTTAAAAATTACTAACAGACAAAAATTTTAATTAATTCAATAAATGGTTTTATTCAGATGTAGACAAATGCGCGCAACGCAAACAATACGAAGCAATTATTTAAATTGCATATTCATTATCCATTGAATTCATACATGTAACAAATATCTCAGAAATTGATTATTATAGCACTATCGAGTATAGAAATTTAGTTCCATCCTTTTCTCATGCACGCATAGAGAAATTATCAAAATTACATAGTACAATTCATCAAAGTACAGTATTAATTCGGGGGTGTACTCATTGGAACCAATTGAAACATCAGACCGAGAAAACAATTTACATATTCATATTGTTATTGAAATTGCATCAAATCCATTCCGGAAGTCCAAACGGAAGCACGACCCAACAACTTTACCACCCTAAGTTTGCTACAAATTGGATTACATACATTTATAGAATTATTAATGCAAAACCATTTGAGACAATCTCAAATATACCATTATAAATAAAAATCGGTTCGACTTATGAACTTTATACACGCTTCCATTTATAAAAATGTTTTGCCAATCTACTAAACTAATATTTTATAAATAACGTACAAAAATAACGCATTATATTTCTTCTTTCAAATATTTCTTAATAAGTACTTATAAAACTAATTGTCAGATAATGTAGAGCGATGTATTTTAAATAAACTGTTCCCACAAAATGCATAGTTTACATTATGCAATGCTACAATTTGAAAACATTTCAAGTTCACAAATTATTCAGTAATATACAAGATAATATGAAAAATGTGCCGTTTAGAATAATTTCATAATCGCTAAACCGAAACAAAAAATTATCACAGATTTTTCCCATTCGTGTTTTGTTTGTTTGTGTTTTGTGTCGATAAGAGGATTCCATTATAAGATGGAATAAATATTCAAATCAATATTTTCTAATGCTTTCAAAAAAAAAAATGGTGCTCCGGATATTACCAAATAATTTTTGCCGAAGGTAAGAAAATATTGATTTAAATTAATAAATAAATGCAAGTTTTTAAGTAACATAAGTCTAACAAAATAACCCAAAATCTATGATATATTATCTTCTTGCATCTAAAAAACCAAATCAAATTTTAAGCATTTGAATCGCTATTTGTAAATTCGAGACTCACAGCATTGCTAAAAACTACTTACCATTCAATTCTTCCATCAGACATATCATTTTGACTACCACCAATCTGAGGCTGGAATATAATGCTTGCAATACTCAGAGAGCACAAGCACACTGTAACTGTTCCCAAAAGTATATAAACTGAAGTAATCAGCCAAAAAGCAAATAAGTACAGACTTTTATTACAATAGCGGCCGTTTTCTTTGTTTGGATCATAATTGGGTTCAAACTCTTTGTACACCCAAACAGAACCTAAAATATAAGCACAAATTATATAATTATTTTCAATGTAATCAAGAAGCAAACAAGCAACCTATTATAAACCATCCTAGCATGAAGCAATTGAGTAGAGCTTGTGTAGGAGATTGCCTAAGGTGCTCTGCATCTCTATCTTCTTGCCTTTCTCTAACCCTTGCAGATAAATGCAACAACTGCTTCAGGATGCCAAATATGCCCCCAACTAGAAGATAGACTGGAATGTATGCACCTTGTGGACATTCATGTAAATAAATCGATCCCATTACTATCATACATATTGGAATAGCTATTGTAACACCTAAGATAATTGTACACCCAACTAAAAATAACATATATTAGATTTTCATAAACATGTAACAAACAAAAGTAAAAACATACCTGCCCCAAGTAGTATAATAAAAACATTCTTGAGAAAGTCAAAAATTCCTTTGCTAGTCTTCCTTGCTTCTCTCACTCGACCAAAGAGTGAATCATATGAAGGTGGTGGTGCTAAAAAATCAAGTTCAAATTGGAATGTTTACAGATATTCTTTAATAATTACCATTAGGGTTGATGGCTTCTTCATAGGATGGAGGGGCACCGTTGCTTGTGGACGGAGATAGGGGCCCCGCAATGTGATTATATGACGGTGGGGGCCGACTAGTATTTTGTGTCGCTTGTGCAACCATCACATCGCTGATTTCTTCTAGCGGTGCATAATACGGTTGCTGTTCCTTATTAGTTAAGTATTTAGATGAAATGCATTAAGAATGTGCGTGCCGTAACAACCTTCTGGAAAGAATTAGCACTAGTTAGCTGCTCTCCATTAGAAACATATCACAGACGACCTGAGACGACCACAATCACACGACTCCAGCAGCCAATGATCATTAGCGCCATTTGCAAGTTTCTTGCGCCCTCTGAATTGTTAATTTGATGGATAGTAGGTACAAAAATTTCAAATTAAACTCCATTTATTTACTATTTAGAATATTATTTATTAAGTAAATTTAAATAAATTATGGAAATATATTAATTAAATTGAGTTAGCAATTACTATATATCAATTTTGTTCTATGTCTTTTTTATGTAATATACTATCTACTATATGCAACCAAGCAATCTACACCCTTGTTTGTATCGCTTCAATTCAATTTCAAAGATAAATATCTTCAAATTCAATTATATATAACATTTAGCGGGTAAATATCGGTTTACTGGTGACACTATGAACGACAATTCAAGAATTGCATCAAACACGTAGAGTGCAATACTATAAGAAGTACATTATTCGCTAAGCGGCTAAATTTAGGATCTATTAATAAATTTGTATATTGTATTTTGAGTCGAATTGAGAACGTTTTGGTAGAGCAAATCTATTGCAGCGGAAGAAATTTTCATCGCAAACTTGCAATAAAAATCGACGAAAACGTAAATATTTATTTGTTAAATACGTAATTAGACACAATTATTAACTTTATTTTATTATTGATGTTACCAGAAAACAAATACACGTAGTTTGAGAGCATACAAAAGTTATAATGGATGCTGTACTAATGTTTGATGTACTCATGTACTTGAATGTATTCTACTACCCGCTATTTGCCCTCAGTCATCCGCTAATGACCGTTGCCAAGTTCTTTAGTCCAAATTACAAGACTCCCGATTTAATTGCAGTAGATGCGGCAATTGTGACCACATTAATCCTGTCAGATTTTATTAAAATTATTGTGTTTCGTAAAATGCGAGAGCAACGTAGAGGTAATGTAGATTTTCAATACGACTTTGAGTGCTTAAATAAATACTATTAATAATAATTAATATTAAAACTATATTAGCTATTTTTTTATATGGTTTACTTATGGTTTTCATCTATATTAATTATATTATTAACCAGAGACAAATAACTTAGTTTTAACAAAAACTTAGTTTCATAATGGTTAATTAATAATAAGGTGTATTTTTTTCAGTTGTTGCGGTAGTTGTCGCAGTTTTGTTAACCTTTGTTTCGCTTTCTTGCATACTATATATCCTTATAAAGCAAGAAAAAGTGATGCGAATGGAATACATCATTTGCAGTATAACATTCGTCTTATTCATCAATGAACTAGCATTTGGAACACTTCAATTCTTACCATGTTGTAAAAAATCAGAATTTAAATAATTACACTGTAATCATAGCGAGAAAATTGTATTAATAACTAGTTCTTAACGCTGTAACGGTTGTAACTGAAAAAAAATGTCGTGACTTTGGAAACGCAGCGATGTAATATTGCTCCCTAAAAATAAAATCGTACAACTGTCGACCTACACATAGTTTCTAATTACATTTCCTTTCGCTATAAATAAGTGAAATATTAATGAGCCAAAACCTGCGTATCAGACAATTTTTCCCGTGAACACGGTCGAGAGTGAAGCCAGGACAAACTCGTCACTCTTCTCGTTTTATAATCGGAAACTTGCAATTCCTATATTATTCCTGTGCGCGCATTGTGGCATTTACTACAGTATTTACAGCAATTTCGTGCTTTTCAGCTTGACCTGGAAGCGACTTTAGTTAATTTTATGTAATCGTCAGCCATGGATGCGCCGCTCATGTTTGAGGTACTTCTCTATTTAAATGTGTACTACTTTGGGGTATTTGCGGGGAGTGAATTGCTCATTGTCTTCGCTAAATTCAATGGACCGTTGCCAACACCCAATATTGAACTCGATGGTGCCGTAGTGGGAGCAATATTAATTTCTGAATTGATCAAATTGATGACTTTTAATCGACTGAGACTTAATCGAAAGTGTAAGTGATTTGAATTTTGGTTTATTAATTTGAGTGCATAACAAAATGTGTGTTAATAAATCATTCAAATCTTTGCATACAAATTCATTTTAAAATGTAGCCATATACGAGATTAGAGGTTTCAAACTTAAGAATAGGCAGAGCTTACAACCCCATTAAGTAGATAATAAACTAAGTAGGCAATAGATACGCAAGAAATAAATAAAACAGACCTGCATGTGATATTGCTGGTTACAATATTTGAAGTTTTCTTGAGTTTTGTAGATCGTAGTTTTGAAATATATCTTATCCTTAGATATAGATCAATGTGAACATTTGATGCAGGTTTAACAGACTTCCTAGCACAATCTCTAACAGCATTATCCTTGTTGGGTCTGGCCTACGTGTTCTTAATACAACATCCAGTACTAAGAGTCGAGTACATCGTTTGCACCATAATGCTACTGCTGCTAGTCACTGAATTCACCTATGGATTTTTACAATTTATACCCTGCTGTAAGAAGAAACAATATGGAGAATAAATATTTGATTGTTAAACTAAAGTTTATCATATAAAGATTGTGTACTGAAATCCATCTCAATATTATACTAACTATTTAAATACTTGTTTTTTATAAACAGAAAAAAGCATTAAATTTTATTGTTGCAACTACTGAATCCAATTACAATGAAGTGGTCACTCTCAATATCTAATTGCCTTTCGCTACTGCATCCTTAATCCCTAGGACGACCATCATTAATCCGTCATGGATTGCAGCTCGCACGACCTCCATTAATCCCCTATCACCTGGAATGCAGTAGCAGTTAATCTGTTATGGGATACGTTACAATAGTGCAACTTAATTCTCGTGGTTGACCATTCGATTCGAATCAAACCGTCGCCATGCATATTATGGTTGTTTCTTTGAATTTAATTTGTTCTACATTTTCCATCTTGGAGAACTTATATTTAATTAGTGAAAGGAAGAAATATTGAATTATGGAATCTTTTTTATTGACTCGCCATAAGAACTAACTCCAGTGCGATTCATACTTAACTGTATTAATTGAATAAAAGCATTTCCAGTTTAATACCGCTTTAGACAAGTTATATTAGCCCTCTAGATGTTTGGTGCCTGCTGTTCGCTTGATGCTCATTAAAGAATAGAAATAAAAAATAAGTATGCTAATTTCCGTAATTTCTCTGGCCGCTGGTCAACTGAATACTCCTACAACACGGTGCTTTGCTTCTGTTGTGACTTGTTATAGCCCGAACTGTCTATACAAAATAGGTATTGTTATTACATAATATTAATGCTTATATATCACCAAAATGTAAAAGCATACGTGGAAAGAATCCGCCAATTTTGATGGACCGGAACTCATACACACCAATATGGTCACGTTACAAAAATTGAATGCAAGAATCAAAGAGCAGATTTGATTTGGAAAATGTAACGAAACTGAATATATCGAATTGAGATATTTTTGCATTTATAATAAGATTTCTATCTAATCAACGTGGTTTTTACGAACAATCCATTTTTTCTTCTAAATTTTCAGTTGCCTTCTGCGGATCGTTTGGGGCCTTTGCATCTGTGTCTTCCTTCGTCGTTTTATCATCCTTCGGTGGAGAAGGTGCCTTTGGCTGAGGTTTGTTGAAAATAGGATTGACGATGCTTTCAAATAAGGAAGCTTCTTGGCGAATTTGCGCCACCGTAATTGGTGGATTCTCATGCTTGGGCGAAGCATGTAATTTTTGGCGTGCTTGTTCCAACCACTGGTAGGAGTGACGCAGGGCTTCCTCAGCCTTCTTTTTCTCTTCATCAGTAATGTGTGCATACTTTGCATCACCAGATCGAAGGTGTTCGATGGCTTTCATTCCCAGTTGCAAATTACGCTGGAAATCTTCCATGATCATAGGTCGTAGCTCACTCTCTACGCGACGCATCTGAATTGGTTCACCTTTAGCTTTCAACTCTGCTAGCTTGTCAACATATATCTGACGGATACAATCTTCACCATCTTCGTATAGCCAATTCTCCATGTCATCAAGCTGACCCAATAAACCAGAAGCGTCCGATTCCAGCACATATGGTGCCAATTCACAATCAGTACCGAGTTTTCCACGCAACTCATACACATATTCCTCCAATGCATTTCTGGCATCAGCACGCTCTTTTTCTTGACGATCAGCAGCAATCATCTTGAATTCTTGTTCTGTGTACTGATTCAGCTCCACCTGAGAAAAACCGGTAGCAAGAATTTCAATGGGAAGGTCAATGCTTTTAACCGTTTTCTTTTTCTTCTCCTTTTTCTCTTCAGCACCTTCCTGAAATTAAAAACTACCTTGTTAGAACAATATAAAATGCATGTCAATGTACAAGCTTAATACAGAAATGACAATACACATTTTTGTTTCTCATACCATAGAAACAAAAGAAGATATCCATGCAATGCGGAACAGGTAGACAAAGAAAATATAAAACCACAAAACCACAGCACAAGCAAGAGAAGTGTACACAACTAAACCAAGTACGTATTGGTTTCCACAAATAATCAATCTCGGTGGAGAAATTCATCTTTGGTATTAAAATGTAAAATAAAAATTTGGAAGTGTTTGTGTTTTTGGATTTAACCGGGCATTGTGCAGGGCTAGATGAGCGTACCCGGTCGAACCAGGCCGATATTTTCTTCGTCCAGCTGGGGCCTACCTCAGGTGTGCCATTGGCCTCCGCTGGTGGTTGAGGTTCCTTGTCCGGAGTTGTCTCTTCCTCCGGTGGCTTGGCTGTCTCAGTTGTGTCGGCCTCCATTGGTTCCTGGTTGCTCTCGATCATAGAGGCAGAGCTCACGGACACAATTCCATGCAAGTTGATACGAGCTTTGACTTTGATTTTTTGCTCCTTGCCTTCTGCACTAGGTTTCACATCTTTTATAGTCCACAATCCTAAAAATGAATATCATCTTTAAAATACACTCAGAAGCAAATATTCCACACTCTACACGAATCCAACCAAGAGCCAAACACATTAAATAGATTTTCAAGTAATAAACTTACCAATGTGTCTGGTAGGATATGGTACATCACAATTGTACGCAACATCAATGGTAAATGGTTCCCGACGATAGAAAGTAAGCATCTTCGAGAACGGTATAGCATGATTTGCTGGAAATACTTCAATGCTTTCTCCCTTCTCAACGGCCGTTTCTTCCCAAGACATGAGAATAGGATATTCCTGAACATCAGTTACGTTGAATTCACGCACGCGGACTGCAGGTGACAACATAGCACATTGTAGAGCGCAGCCGCGAGAGACGGACTCATCTTGGTTCAATGTAGTACTCGGTGTCTTATGGAAGACCTTCTCAATCAATTGTTTGATTGCAGGGATTCTAGTAGATCCACCAACAACTTCAACGGAATGAATTTCTTCCAAAGGTAAGCCACAACGTTGCAACAATTTGTTCAGCGTGATTTCCACTCTCTGGAATAAATGCGCGCATAATTCCTCCATATCTACGCGTTTCAATTCGCTGTGCACGTCCTTGTCATTCATTAGACACTCAATATTCAATGGTAAGGTGGTAGAATTGGCAGACATCTGCTTTTTGATCTTTTCCGCCTCAGCTAGCAGACGAATGTATGCCCTAGCGTTGGATTTCACGTCAATCTTGAATTTAGTTATAAATTCCTTCGCAAAATAGTCTGCTAGTATTGCATCGATGTTTCTTCCACCCAAATTACGGTCTGAGGCAGTTGCCAACATCTTCAGCTTACCCTTGTTAAAAGCAACGGCGGAAACTTGCAAAGATGATTGCCCGCAATCAACAAAGACGATGTTCCTAGCCTTTTCTTCCAGTGCTGGGAGATCTTGTTTGTAAATGCCATATGATAATGCAGTAGCCGTTGTTTCATTGAACAGCCTGAGAACATTTAATCCAGCAATGGCTGCAGAATCAAAAAGAGCCTTGCGTTCATTGTTGGTGAAATAAGAAGGAACTGAAATCACGCAGTCGTTGACTGGTGTCTGCAAGGCAATTGCAGATACATCCTTCAGTTTAGTTAAGAGCATAGCAAAACACTGTTCTGGAGTAAACACATGTTCCTCATTTAAATACTGAACCTGGAATAAAATAACATGGTTTATATGTGTTCCTCTTGGTAACATGAATAGTACATACCTTAATGCCAATGTTTCCATTTGGCATCTCTGTGGTATTATAAGGCAAAGCAGCCAATTCCTCTTGAACCACAGGGTCCTTGTACTTTCGACCCAATAATCTTTTAATGTTGTATACAGTGTTCTTCATATTAGTCACTTGCTGGTTTTTGGCAGCCACCCCCAAGATTCGATTCTTGCCCGAAAACGCAATACATGACCTGCAATGAATTATACATTCCAAATCAGGTGACACCCACCTTCTCACAAATTCCGTGATATCATACGCGGTTCTAACCAAATTAGGGAAATGTTCAAACATGGAAATGTCTAATGCCAACAGATATCCCGACGATTTTCGTAATGCAAGAACGTAATTAATCGTATTTCAATACTTACGGTGTAGCCCTCATACTATAATCATTAGCAATAGTTTCAATGCCTCCAGCCTTGGCCACTGCAATATAACACGACTCATTGCCGAAGTCGATACCAATCACGGACATAGCAGCCATTTTCAGTTGATATATTCTGAATATATGTTAATTAGCTAATAAATGATGCTCCGACCACGTTTTTAAGCGTTTAGCGCCAAGATTCACGTGTTTGTTCAACACGATTAGTACAATCAGCAGACTATTGGAACGAATGAACCAATTGTCCAGCTTTGCTCTCCTCAAACCGCCGAACCGCACGCCGAGCCGGTAGTGCTAGTGGAAACCCAAGCACCAACCAGTGCGCAGTACCAACTGCGAATATTCTAGATTTAGAACTTTCTGGAAAACCGATGTCCCTTCTCTATCAAACATCAAACTGCACGATGCAATTACACGGCTAAACAGAAAGAGTATTTCCATGTTACACCAACAAAACAACTGCAAAATCAATAATGACAGCCATGGCACCAAAAATTGTTAGAAATCAAAATATCTCATGGGAAACAAAAAGCTACGATAATCCAAATACAGCGTATTGCCACTATTCTAAAAAAACAATTTAAAATTAACATATAAATAAAGTAGGCCAAATTCAATTCATTTATGCCCTGTTGCCCACATTAAGTAACATTTATATTTCAAGAGATTCTGGAATTCAGAAAGATGTTTTTTGCTTTGCTTCTTCAATAGAAAATATTCTATAAACTTCATAGAGTATAATTAATAAGGAAAATTAAAAAAAAACATCTAGGTTGTATGTACTATAATTTATTATAACATTATAATTTTAGATTACTACAAGCAAGTTTGTTTCATTTATTTTTCATTTACTTGTCATTTTCATAATCAGCAGGATTTTTCCTCATCAATCTCATATGTTCCTTTTCAACTTGATCATATATCAAGTATCCAATAAGAAATGCTAAAAAACATGATTTATGAACAGAAGCAGTATATTAGAATAATATACATTATGTTGATATAAGTTTACTTATATAACATACATACTAATTAATCATTAGCAACAAGCCAAAAATATTCCATTAATAAATAAATAGTAAAAGATAAAGTAAACTTATATTAAAATAATGAATATCAAGCAGATCATAACCACATTCCATGATATGCAATTAGAATATATTTATGCAAAAGCATAAACTTACGAGGAACAACATAGAGGAATGATGACCTGACTCTTCTAAATACATTTGGGAGACCATGGGAAATGGCATTGGCAAAAGCTCTTTGTTCAAAAGGAGACAAGCGATATTGGATAATGCCGCGCATTTTATAAAGTTCTCCAAATCCGTGACCCATTGTGACTAAGAAAATATAGATACACTAAATATTAAATATTGAATGTTACATAATTAGAATTGTACAACATATCAAAGGAGTTACAGTAAGTCTTAACGCATATAAAACCATGGTCATGTAATCATTATGTAATGGTTAAAAATTAGTGAACTAAAACTTACCTCAGTTTATTAAAAGTTAATTTACTCCGATATCAAGTTGGTCACACGGGGCAAAGAACTGCTTTACTGCAGATACCAAGTATCCCTGGTAATAATTATTTGATAAATGACAGTATTTGACGTTTTTGACCGCTATTCGGATGTATTTTGACAGACTCTATACTTGTAGTCATACAGGTAAATGTGATCAATTCGATCTCTTGTTGGTGCCGGCCGGCGTAGGCGTTCTTCAGATTTTTCCACGTTTTCAGGAGTGTTATCCTGTTATTTTCATGACGTAAATGCAATATAAACTTAAATATGAAAACTGTTTTAATGGTGGCTGAGAAGCCCTCATTGGCGGCTTCTTTAGCTACAATTCTCTCCAATAATAAAAGCTCTTCTAGAAAGGGTGAGTAGATAGATTAATTAGTTTTTAAAATTATTGATTTCAATTACTTTCAGGCTTAAATGGATCATGTTCAGTTCATGAGTGGACTGGTTTATTTATGGGACAGAACGTTCGTTTTAAAATGACTTCAGTATGTGGTCATGTTATGAGTTTAGATTTTTTGGGAAAATACAATAATTGGGATCGAGTTGATCCAGTGGAACTATTTTCATGCCCCACTGAAAAAAAGGAAGCAACAGCCAAATTAAAGATGCCATTATTTCTTAGTGTGGAAGCAAAGGGTTGTGATTACTTAGTTTTATGGCTAGATTGTGACAAAGAAGGAGAAAATATTTGTTATGAAGTCATGAACTGTGTATCAAGTAGTATACATGGGAATGTGTATAGTGATGCAGTAACATATAGAGCTAAATTTTCTGCAATCACAGAAAAAGACATCAAGGCAGCCTTTAATAATCTAGGTATGTTCTCATTAATATCTATTATACTGATATCAACTTAAAATCACTGCAAATTTTTAGGTAGACCTAATGAAAATGAAGCAAAAAGTGTTGATGCGCGACAAGAGTTGGATTTACGCATTGGATGCGCTTTTACCAGATTCCAAACCAAGTTCTTTCAAGGACGTTATGGTGATTTAGATGCTTCTTTGATATCTTATGGTCCTTGTCAGACACCAACATTGGGATTCTGTGTGCAAAGACATGACCAGATTCAGACATTCAAACCTGAACCATATTGGGTTGTTCAGGTTTTTGTGAAAACAAATGAAGGTCAAACAATTAATTTGGAATGGCAAAGAGTTAGATGTTTTGACAAAGAAGTAGGTAATGTTTTCTTGCAAGTAGTAAGGGAGGAAAAAATTGCTAAGTAAGTTGTTTGCATTTCTTCAATTCTCTTTTAAATGATTACAATTTTCTTTGTAGAGTTAAAAGTGTAACAAGCAAAGAAAAAGTAAAACCAAGACCAACTGCATTAAATACAGTTGAACTTATGCGTGTTGCTAGTTCTGGACTTGGCATGGGACCGCATCACGCAATGCAAATTGCAGAACGATTATATACTCAGGGTTACATCAGTTATCCTCGTACTGAAACAACGAGATACCCAGAAAATTTTGATCTACATGGTGCTTTGAAACTGCAGCAGAACAATTCAGATTGGGGCAATGAAGCAGCTGAAATACTAAGGAATGGTATTAATCGTCCAAAGTCAGGACACGATGCGGGTGACCATCCTCCAATCACTCCAATGAGGGGTGCAAGTCGCTCGGAATTAGATGGCGATGCGTGGAAGCTATACGATTATATAACAAGACATTTTATTGCTACTATCTCAAAAGACTGTAAATATTTAAGTACGAAAGCAACATTTGTTATAAATGGCGAAGTATTTACTACATCTGGTAAAACTTTGTTGGATCCTGGCTTTACAAAAGTGATGACTTGGCAAGAGTTGGGAAAGGGAGAGATAGTTCCAACTTTCAAAGAAAATGATGATGTTCCAATTGTGGAAAGTAAACTTACTGAGCATCAGACAAGTCCACCGGATTATTTGACTGAAGCTGAATTGATTACGTTGATGGAGAAGCATGGTATTGGTACTGATGCTTCAATTCCTGTGCATATTAATAACATTTGTCAGAGGAATTATGTTTCTGTGTCAGGAGGTCGACGATTGATACCTACAACTTTAGGAATTGTTTTGGTACATGGTTATCAAAAGGTAACATATTGGGAGCGTGACCCGATGAATGCACCCGGCTCACAAGCACCCCGACAATGGGGTGGGGACAGGTGGTCGCGCGTTATTGTCGGCGATGGAGTGTCGGGAAGATTCAAAAAGTTAATTGGTGGTAATTATTCCCTTTTACAGATTGATCCGCAGCTAGTACTTCCAACTATGCGCTCTGCTGTTGAGGAACAATTGAATTTAATAGCTTTGGGAAAAGCCAATTTTCAGGCTGTGTTGAAACATACTGTTGAAATATTTAAGTTAAAGTTTCAATATTTCGTACAGAATATTGATGGCATGGATCAGTTGTTTGAAGTTTCATTTAGTCCTCTAAGTGCTACTGGTAAAGCATTCTGTAGGTAAGATAATATGAATTTTTATGCAATGTTTTAAGAGGGTTTAAGAGAGATTTAAAGGATTTTTGTGTTAAATATTTTACCTTTCCAGGCCATTCTATCTGTTTTCCAGGTAATACAAGTACACATATTTTGCTTATGTGTTGTTTAACAGTTAGACTAGGTCTTAATGCAAATAATAAATTTCGCTATTTCTAACGACCGTCAAGAAAGTAATCTGATTGATTCTGATCATTTCTAGATGTGGTAAATGTCGTCGTTACATGAAGTATATTCAAGCTAAACCACAACGTCTACATTGTTCGCAATGTGATGAAACCTATTCCCTACCACAAAATGGCAATATAAGAATCTACAAAGAGCTGAAATGCCCGCTTGATGACTTTGAGCTATTGTCATGGACAATGGGCAATAAAGGAAAAAGTTTTACATTTTGTCCTTATTGCTATAATCATTCGCCATTTAGGGAAATGAAGAAGGGAAGCGGATGTAACGCTTGTCTTCATCCAAATTGTCCACACAGTCTAAATAGTAATGGAGTATCTAGTTGCATTGAGTGTGAACTAGGAGTTCTAGTTCTTGATCCAAGTAGTGCTCCTAAATGGAAATTGGTTTGCAACAAGTAAGTCAATTACAATACAAAATGTTATGTGTTATAAATAAATTTTTAGTAAGTGTTATAGTTAATGAATATTAAACACTTCATAACCACACTCAACGATACACAAAACGTTGTAATTTTTTTTTAAAGATAATATTAATTATTTTGTTTCAGATGCGACATTATTATCCACTTATTTGATGATGCTCACAAAATAACTGTGGAAGAGGGTGTCTGCGATTGTGGCACGCAGCTTTTGAATGTGAAATATCATGCAGAGAAAACAAAACTGCCAAATGATGCCACTGATATGACAGGTTGCATGTTCTGCTTACCTGAATTCGCAAAACTGGTCGATAAACATAAAGCTATCGCTAACAAACGAGGTCCGCGTGTTTTCCGTGGTGGTCGTGGAGGCGGCAGGGGACGTGGCAGGTCCCGCCCAAAACAGCCAAAGGATAAAATGGCACAATTAGCAGCATATTTCGTTTAGAATAATGTTGTATTAATACGTATCTTTGGTTTACGTAAGTAATGACCATAGAGAAGTATTGTCTATTTCATTTCTGGGATTGTAAATCATAAATTCGAATAAATATGAAACTAGGATTTATCGAATATGGTTTTGTAAATATGTATATTTCGTATTTACATCGTATTTATTTCTGTATGATAATTTTCATATATTGATAGATTGAAACACATTTAATCCACAGAACTTCAATGAGTGATGCTATTAATTGGTTTGTGTTTTGTTCGTTTTGTTAGACGTATCAAAAAGATTTCTTTATATTATATGTCACATTATAACAATCAAGACAGGCACAAAGTTCGGTTTCTTTTTTCCTGTGAGTACCTTCTGTATAAAAGTACGCAGCGTACGTAACGTTCAAAGAGTTTACATCAATGTGGGGAAATAAATTCTTCTTAACAGTTAACCGAATCATAAATATCTTTGCAACAAAACTTTATAATGTAACAATGAATTCAATAAATTTCCACTTCAATGCGAAACAATTGTGGTGATTGCGAGAACCACATTCTTGGAATTGCACATTTTCAGTAGTCCAACTAAATATATCGGTGATATTAATATAAACAATACGGTATTTCAACAAATGGACTATTCGATAAATGCGTTGAATGCACAACATAAGTTTACACATAGAAAACAGAATTCATTAATTTTGCTAGGTTCTGACGATCGTACATTCTGCATGATTTTAATAAATATTTACAAGTCCAGTTGTATTCAAATATTATTTGTCAGCTCAAGTTTATCATCTAGGATATTTTATTTTTTTTAATTTTTAAATCTTAATGTTTGCTATCAGTAACGCTTTATGATAATATCTTTCAATTTCCAACAAAGTGAAACAGTTAATCTATATAACCTAAACGATTTATCAAATATGATTAGTAGAGTTGTTGTATCTTACTTAACAAAATGTTTCCGACACTCATTCTAACTTGATAAGCTCTGATATAAAAATTAAGTCAACCTTGTTATATTAATTTCCTTGTTAAATTGACTACATTAACATATTATCGAATGCAAACACGTTAACTGATTTTTATGGTTCCGTAACTGGCATAGTTTTACCAGTTTCACATTTGTTTCTAATTACTATAATGACTTTTTACTATTCTATAGTATTGTATGTAAATCTGAAGCGAATGCCACTATTAAAGCAATTCAGATTATTTAGTTAGTTTTTCGAAAATTACAATGTTTAAAGAACATATTTTATAAACAACAATCTTTAAACCTGAACGACATTATACATTTCTTTTTTATTGTTATAATACTGCGCATTAGTATGTAATAGTATAAAACTTTTCTGCGTTAACGCCTCCATACAAATCAATACTTTCCTCTTGCAAAACTTTTCATCGTAAGTAGAAATATGGTACGTATTTATAATCGAAAAGGCAGAATGTATGCTTGAAGCAATGGAATTAAAGAAAACCTTATTTTTTATGAAAATCTTATCAATTTGATTGTTTGAATACTCTATGAAGGTAGGACTCCGATTCATCAGCAACTAATAGCTTTTAACAAGACTTGATCTATGAATATTTTATCATTTTTTAAATTCTATGTAATGCGTTTATTATCTGTACCTATGTATGACCATGTCTGACTAATAAGTGATGAATTACCGTTAGTCTTATTTTAGCGCAATATTTACATCTTGTGCTTTTTGACTCGTTTGAATGAATATTTTATCTATATGCCCGTTTTCAGTAAGCCTTCGAATATAATCAGCTGATATATTTCGGAGTTAGATGACATCTATATTAGAAAACGCAAATATGTGTTTAAATATGTAAACATAGCCGGAAAGAATAGTTGAGCAAAGAATTGTCTAGATGTGCTTTGCTATTCAAAGTATGAATGTAATTGTAACTTGTTGGAAATGACGATAACCCGCAAGTGATGACAGTTTAATGAAAGCTGGTCAGATTGTCCATACCTGCACTTTTTCAGCGACCACACACCAACTGGCATGATCGTAGTAGGATGAAATGATGTGTAGATTTTCTACGTACTTTTCTATCAGTTGGTCCAATTCACCTTCTCTAAATACGTGATAAAACCGGTGATACGTAATTTCGCCACCAACGTTATCCGATGGCAAAGATTCCTGCGACGTGTCGCTGAGTGAAGGAATCAAATTCGATTTGTTCGAAAGGTTCTTCGACGAAAGTTTTGAGTTGGTACTCTTTTCGTCGAAGGACGAACGTTGCTGTGATTCGATGTTCAGTTTGCTTTTGATGGTTTTCCACTCGGGGCAAGAGGCAAGGGAAGCGGTACTGCCTCCGTCTCCGCTGTAGCGGCTGACTGTGTCTTCGGATTCAATTGATTGGCGGCTGAGCTGAAGACCGGTGCCGGTGCCAGTCGATGTGGAGATGGTCGAATTGGGACTGCTGCCCCGTTCCGAGTCGCATGAATCTATACTGGCACCATTTTTGCTCAATTTGTTCAGATTACCATTGGTTGCCGATGTTAGTGTGGATATGCTACCGCATACTTCAATATCTTCGGCAGGCCGGTTAATATCGATGGCTGGAACTTTTATACTGGTCAAGCGTTTGCTTTGCCTGCTACTGCTACATTTGCATTCGTAGTTTTTACATCGGGGGCAGTTATATTGTTTGTCGCTTGCACTCAGTTTTGCTAGGTACTCATTCTGTTTCTGTATTTCGGCACTCAGTTTAGACAGATCCTGCAGCTCTTCGCTCAGTCTATGAATGTATGGATCGTCGATATGTTCCAAGGAATGGTTGTTGCCGGTGGCTTCGTTGCATTTCAGCTTCTCTTGGTACTGATCGATCTCGTGCAGAAGCTTCTCGCTGAGTTTGTCTGCAAAATCAGTGAGATGCTTGTGGCATTCTTCATTCCAGTCGTCATCGCCCAGCAGCGGAATGCGATCCGATTCATATCTGCGCTGCATAACCGATTGCACTTCGTCAGTCTTGATTTCTCTGCGCTTAGCTCTCGACGATGATTTTATCACTTTTTCTACCGCGTTGTCCAGCGACTCGGCTACATCGCGCGCCGCCTGCAACAAGGCAGATCGCTCTTGACGAACTTCAGGAAACGGAAATTTTGACTTGGTGTCGGAATTATTCACACTAATGACACTATCCACAGAGTCGGGTGAAGAAACTGCACTCGAATCACTATCCTTGTCGTCAGTTTCGGGGTTGAAGAGTTCCAAAGAAAGCAATTTGGGTAGAGGCTTTGCAATGGTCTCTACTTTTCCATTTGATACGGAACTGTGACGTACAATCGGGTAATTGTGTTTAGTAATGCGAGTTCCAAAACCGGGCTTGGCGCTAAGAAGGTCCTTAATTTTTTGCAGATGTACATTGGTTTCTTTTAAAGTTACTTTCGGCGCGTTGTTGCTAGATGTTTCATTTGTTGCTGGTTTGAATTCCGGAATTGGCGGAACTGAGTATTTTTGCGCTAATGATTCGTTAACCGGTTTTGAAATAACCGATCTACGTTCGGTGATTTTAATATCAGTCGGAGATAAAATACTAACTGTTGTTGGTTTTGGAGAACTTAATTGCTTGGTTAAGGGGTAAATACTTAAGGGCATTTGTTTGATTCGGGGACTCGTAGGGCAAGACGACTGTTTAATGCGCGGTGAATTTGGGACGGAATTATTTTGAACTCGTGGAGAAGTAGGGCCCGGTGACAAAGTAGGTGACATGGGATTAGATTTTGGAACAAAGATGACGGACGCAAAACTATCCTCGGAATCAACACTGGTATCACTTTGTAAACTGCTGTCCTTTGAAGAGTCAGATCCGTCTTCTTTAGATGATCGGCGTTCGTTGTTAGACTGAGATTGTTCAACAATGATTGCCTTTTGCACATTGCATCCATTCGGAATGTCATCTTCCGGAATTGTTGGAGATATCAGTTCTGAACTCTTCCATTGCTGGAACATGCGCACAAATCCGTTTTTGAGCGATGCACCGGTCACGCGTTCGATAGTCGTCGATTTAATTTTGTTCGTAAATCCGATTTTAATAAGTTGTAATCGCTTTGCAGTGCTTGTATAAAAGTAGGTATCGCGGAAATTCTCAAATGAATAGTTTCGATGATACATCAGATTCTCATTGAGCGAAGCTTGCTTGTGAATATGTTTTCGAAGACGTTCCTTCTCTTGCTGTCGATCCGCCGACATGAGTTCTTCATTGAGTGACCATTGTTTCTGTACTCCACCTCGATATCTAGAGCGATCTTCGATTCGAATGTCAGGAAGCAGTGGTAAAATTTCCGTTGGTTTATCTAAATCCTCTTCCGCATCTTCCTCGCAAATTGATTGTTTTTGTTTGACTAGTTTAGGCTTAGTCGAACGCACACTACTAGGATTAGATTCAGAGGCAGAAACCGTCTCGGCGACACTAGAATTTGATATGACCGTATTGTTGTTTCCCATTGAATTCATATTATTGAGACTCTTCGATTTCATGTTGACTATGTCGTTGATGATTTGTGACGAAGGAAATGTCTGCCGGCGCTGTGGCATTTCATCATCATCGACCCGTCGCAGCTCAATGGGCAAGTCCTGTGCATCGCATTCGCAACATTCGCATCCGTCCGGATCGTACCGCGTGGGTGGCGGTTCTTTGTGTGACCAACTATCTATAAACCATGGTCTGTGCACACTCATTCGCCGTCCACCGGCAAGTTTCTGAATGGCTCGTCTTACAAACGAGTAACAGGTCTCATTGGGACTCGATAAGCTGGAACTGCTTGGGGAGGGTGCCTTCGGATCGATCGATCTTGGTGTGCGTCTCGTCTTTCCTCTCTTCTTTCCTCTGAAAATCCGCCAAATTCTAGCCTTAATCATTTATCTATATTAATGACCACTGCATACGTACCTATTTGATTTACCACTATCGCTATCTGAAGTGTGACTATATGCATGGTAGTGAATGCAGTCTTCTTCGGAAGTGGCAATAGTAGAGGTCAGCTTCAATGAAGGCGTACTGAGATGCTGCGGCCGATGCCAGGGTACCAGCACATCTTGCGATTCAAATTTCCGGTGACTCTGTTCCATTGCCCAAACGGAAATTATGAGACGTCCGCCAATGCGCATAACTCGTGTCAATTCGCGCAGGGCACTAACTCGACGTTCAGTGGTTGAGAAGTGATGGATGACGGCGATGGATAACACGGCGTCCATGCTTTCATCACGGAACGGCAGGGCTAAGTTGTCGAGCACCAGTACCTGATAAAATAAAGTTGTCGAAATCACTTGGGAAATTTACGCACGTCCGGTTTATACTTCACCTCATTATCTTTGCCTTGCGCTATCTCGCACAGACGCCTGCACTTTTCTCCGCCCACGTTGAATATGTGATTGCCGCTAACGTTTAGATATTTTCCGTTTCCGCACCCAATGTCGCACACCATCGAACCGGGTTCGAGGCCTTCGATAAACTCTTGCACTCGGGGCCATGGTCGACTGCGGGAGCTTTCGCAGAATTGTTCGTAAACGTCGTGAACGTATGCTTGCTCTAAAGCAACACTTCTTGCTACCTTCTCATTGGACATCTTATCCTATCTAAAAAGATATTTCATTGGTATCAAGTCTAGATTAGATTATTTTACTGCAATGGTTATCCGCACGCATCATAACTTAATAAGTATCCGATTAATTAAAGAAGCACATCAATAGTTTGACTTTGAGGCATCTTTATCCACTAGCCAATCACCAAATTGAAGGAATAGCTTTATTTTGGACTTATTCAGACAACTAAATGCTAGTAGTAGATATGTCATCGAACCCTTTATGGGTCCTTCATGATCGATACTGATAATCCTGTTTATTGATAACGCCTATTCTAATAATTCATTCCAATGCTAAATTTAGTAATCCATCACATGACATTCACCCATACACAAATAAAAAATTGAGAATCTTGTCACTTGGTACCCACTTCCTCATTCGGTCTTCAGCAGCAGTGCCCGTATACGAGGTATTGATCCGCAGGAGTTCTCCCCATCTCTTACATTGTCTCTTCTTCTCGCCCACGCATCACATGAATTTGACCATTATGGAGCGCGATACGAGGTTCATTCACAAAAAGCTTGCCCCATATTTCTCGCATGTGAGTGACAATAAAAGCGCGTTCAAAAACCTCAGCGACCTGAAGGCGACCACATGCAAATTGCAACCGTCTGATACAGTAATTACAGACAGCACCAACTTTATTTTCCTTCTTTTAACTTATCTAATTGTGTATCGGATAGTTATAACGCAGAAAAGTTTTTCTGAGTGATTGAAGACGTTGTTGTGTAGATGCTGCTCCGCTTACCTATGGCTTCGTTGCGTTATTGTTCCGATATAAATCGTGGCGGTGCATTATCACAGGCATAATTAATGTGCTTTACAAGTCAATTTCACTTTTTGCTGGTTCATTCGTCATACGCGCTTTTGGCAAACACCGTACAAAGAATCCAAGGAAGAGCTGGAGTCAACCACAGTCGATTGCACAATTTGGTAGATGCATCGTGGTATCGTTCGCGAAAGGACAAAGTTGCAGACGCAAAGCCACGTATAGTGTTCGCGCCGCGCTCGTAATGAGAGGACTGAAGACTGGTGGAAACCAGTGGAAATCGTCGTTTGACGTCATCGCCGCCGCTCGACCGCCGCTATGCGCAATTTTCGTGTGCGATCGGCGTCGGCGGCGCATATCTGCCGCCGCACGCATACAAAGAGTTCAAAAGCATCCAACAACAGACTCGTGCATTAATACATATTAATCATTATCTTTCTCAGATGATGAACAATCATTTCAACAAACGTCGCAATTAAAACGCAAACATGTAGTTATATATTCTTTCAAATTATTATTACTTTCTAGTAGATATATTCTCCTCTAGTACTGTCACTGTATCATAAAGTTAATACTTATTGCATAAACTACAAAGTTCTCTAACATTTTAATAGTAATTCATATTTCTTAATCCAATTTGCTAGCCAACAAAAACAATCAATTCTTATAAAATAAACTCAATAAACTTCATAGTCTCATCATATCTGATCTATCAAAAATATATACTATTTAGTCTATTATTCAATTGCCATCATCTTATTGTTATTACTTTTTATCGATTTACGTCTATTGCCGCAAACTTAGAGAAGCAATGTGGGTGTACTGTCGTCATAATGTGTTGCGACCAATGGTAGTATAGCATTATACCGCCGCCGGCCTGCGCCCCAATCGGAATGTTTTCTCTTAGTGAATGGCTTTATTTTTGAATTCCATCTAACGTGCACTCATAAGTTACTACTCAAATTAAAAGAATTTTAGTATCAATTTAAAATCAAAATGCCTTGATTTATATTTCCTGACATGCAATTGGACGCGGGTGGCCGCAACGTCGAGGGCGGCGTGACGTCAAACTCGCACGTGAAGTAATTGCCATAGCAACGCACGTGTCACCATTATGCAACTGATTTTGTCATGATTTTGTCTCAATGCACGTCATAAAACGTTTACTAACCGAGCGAATATAAATTATGATAATTATGATGAAAAGCAACAATTCATTTGTACTTATTTTTGCTTTATAATTTTATGAAACAGATAATGTAGATAGTGTCTACATTACAATGTATTATTTATGACAGTCTACATTAATTTATTTTTATTAAGATGATACTAAGCTGGTGAGTGAATCCCCATGGAGAAAAAAGTTGGTTGTTTTTTTACCCTTTGCATTTGAGCATCAATAAGGCTAGACAATATAATGAGTTGAAAAACCCATCAATTTGCTGTGCGTCATTTATAAATTAAAGAATTTAATCATTCCATTCATGGCATATTAATTTTACTTAATTTTAGTATTTAACATACAAATTAATTAATTCTTTGATGAGGAAGACAGAAAAAAAGACAGATACGATAATTTCTCATATTTATTTTCATAAATTTCCATTTAGTCAAATACTTCTTTTATCAAATACATGGGATTCCTGCATGGTAGAGAAGTAAATCATTTCTATTTGTGGTTTGTACCATTTTTCACATACGTGTATATTCGCAATTGGACGAATATATGCATTCATTAAACATTTAATTAAAGTAAGAGAGACAGCGTAGATGTCACATGCTTGTGTAGCGCATGATATCAACAAATATAATAAACAAGCGCTTATGTAATCATAACTGGCAATTGGTACCTCTTATCAATTACTTTAACACAAGATGTTTCAATCTAAAACAATGAATTAATGGTAGGTCATATTCATAAGTATACTGCGCGGTGTATATATATGTGCAATATGTTTGTGGAACTATAATAATAATCGATAAAAACGATGTCGACTTGCTATCACGAAGTCAGTCGTTTGCAAATGGATGTAGATGTTCCATCCATCTAATTGACAAGCATCCTTGCTTGCTACGCCGTTTACTGTGCGTATGGCCGAATCGTAAATGTAAACATTCAAATAAGTACAATCAGGAACACTCCACGGTCCTCAATTGCTCCGTAATCTTACATCGCACGCTGGTGTAGAGAAGCTTTAGTTTGCGTGCACTGCAGCGTGCCTAAAACACAATTTTCTTAGCTAACATAATTGTAAGGATCACATGTTGCTGGTTTGGTGGCAATAAGTCTTTTTCGCAAACGTATATGTATTAACTTAAACAAGTCTTTTCAGCATGTAAAAATTAGAAATCAAATATTAACAAGTGCATACAGCGACTAGTTTTAAGTAAAAAAGGACTTTGCTCCTTATCATTGGATAATATTAATAATAATAATCTATTGAAGTTAGTTAGACATTTGCGTATCACATAAATCATACGTTGAACTGGCGAATGTTTTTGTTGACAATGTAAAACTTGTGCTTCTTGCCGAATACACCCCAGATGACGGCGATGTTCTCTATGACGATGTTGATGGGCATGGTTAACAGGGCACCAATTATGCACAACAGAAAGCGCCAAATGCCAAAACGGACTATTGTAAATGACTTCACCACGCCAAAAATATACATGTACATATTTACTGAACATATAAAAGCGCACAGGAAGTCTACCAGCGGTGGACATGGAATAGGGCAAAGCGCCGCCAGGATAAGGTTTGAAGTGCACAGCGGCAGCGTGACCCAGGAGTAGCACGATATGGCAAGCAACAACTTGGTGCGAAACGGTAATGTCTTCGAGTGAATCACAAGGAGGATTCCTTGGAGCCAACGTTTGCGTTGCTGAATGAAGTCGAAGAGGGTAAATGGTGACTTCTCCCACATTTCGCCCTCGATGAAATTGAAACTGTAGCCTTCATTATGAGCACGCATTGCAAAGAAGCAATCTTCGGCTACCGATCCATCCAGACCATTATCGAAGGACACTGCCTTTTCAGCAGCGAGCTGAAAGAATACCATGAATTAGTAAATTAGCATTCAATATAGCAAAATATGTTGTCGCAGTTAATTATTAATCAATGTGTAACAGTTCAAGTTTGTTCTTTATCCAAGGATGGCAAAATGCTAGGCCAAAATAACATTGAGTCAGATAAGTCAATATTGCATGTATACATAACAGTCTGAGGCGAACAGAATTAATAAAATGTGGCAAATGGCATAAAAACAAAAATAAAAAATGATATATGACAAACCAAAATTAGCAAAATTTTAATTGATAATTATAAGAGAATATTATCTAAAAAGATATAAAAGAACTATTGCCCATCCTAACTTTACTAACATCACGAACCATTCTATCCAATCCCCTCTCAAATATTAGCAAGCTTATTCATCACCACCACTATGACTTTACCTAACTTAAAGCAATTTGGTTCATAATTCGTCGCCGCATTGAAAATGTTCTAAGATATCAACGACAGTCATTAAAAACGAAGATTAAATGCGTCGACATTTCAGATGTGAATCATTAGGTAAAACATAGCAACGTATATGATAAACAATCATTAGAAAACTATTCCTACCAACAACCTTCGGCCAAATTTAGTGTAATTATAGGAAATTACATGTGAATGCGGTTTAAATATATATTCACACGTTTCTGGCATTGCAAGTTGTGGAACAATACGCATATTTTTGAAAACACGCGCATGAATTCGCATTTTTACAATTATCGCGCCGATAATTATGTTATAAGCTAATCAACAGTTCCTTGGCAGACATTTAGAAGAATTCAATCTAAGAAAGAAATTTAGTTTGTCCTAGTTTATTTAATTATACTCAAAATGCTAAAAGGGGATATAAAACAATTCCATCAAAATTGTTCAGTATCAAGAAATTTACGAAAATCACACGAAATTCCCAATCAAAGTAATCAAAATTTGTTTCGCACATTTCTTCATACAAAGCGTCGTAAATGTAAAATTACATATTGGTATAATGTTAATTCCACGATGCTTGGAACGGAAATCGCTCTGAAACTTATCGTTAAACATCCGGAAAGAATAAGGCGTAATTTAGCTGAGTTATTTATATCCTAACTACTAGCCAACGGTTCCACACTTATATTCCCTAGAGAATGGTTTTTTATGTCTATGCCATAATATTGACATAACATTGATAATCTAATCGATAGGAACTGAAAAATGATAATAAACAATTCAAAGCGCAGCTGATTCAGTACGAACTTATACTGTGTCATTCTAAGAAGCAGATGTTAAACAATGCATTTGAAGGACTCATTCCAAGAATCTGTAATGAATCTCTTGTTAGCGAACTCTTTTAACACGCTAAGCAAAAGTATTTGCTCGTTTCGTTACACATTTTTTAGCGAATTGTTTTCAGAACGCACGGCGACAATTCACGGAATATTCCATGCATTTTCCAAATTTATGATAGCTGCTCATATCGCAGACACAGAGAAACGAAAGTAAGTTATAACCACATTATAGATGAACAAAACATGATAAGAGTATTGTTGCGTGTGGTTACGAAGTGTTTAATAATTATCATGTTGAGAAAACTTCTATTGATTTGTAAAACGTTTTCGGCATGATGAGCTTCATACTGAAGAAGGTAACATGCCGAAAACGCTTTACAAAACAATATTAAGTAAGTGTTATAGTGAAGTTTTATCAACATAGAAACAAGATAATTTACTAGTAGATAATTTTGGCTCTTTGCTCATTAGATAAAGATTTAATATCTCATCTGTGAAAGCTAAGATAAGACAATGGAGGGCATGATTACATTCAGACTTTTTAAAAGTTAACAAGGTTAAAACATAAAAGTGTAGAACTGAATTAAGACTGACCTGTTATTAAAGGGTTTAAAAAACGTTTAAGTATAACAAATCCATTGTATGATCAAATTCAGTAGATAGAAAATTAATAACGTTACATAACAATTGGCAATTTCCCACAAGTAAATTTATTATGATGCAGGATTGTAATTAGTTACAATTAATCGAACGTATTTTACTAGAAATTTTTATTTGTTCAGAGCTAATAGTATTGTTATGAAGTATTATGTCAGGTTGTTATTGTATAGTAACATATTAAAAAGTATATAAATTACTGAGTTGTCCACATGGGAGAAATATTCTATTTAATTATGATCTAGGAAAATCTATATACTTAGATCAATTAGGTTTACTTAAGCTAATTATTTATTTCAAGGGAATGTTGAAACTCTAGAGTCCACTCAGTTTTACACAGCCAAGAGGGTATTAAATAAAGAAATCAACGAAATGCAAGATTAGAAACAAGTCTTCATAAGGGTTATATTGATTTTTTGCAAGTAATGTCCATATAGGTTACTTTGATTCGAGAAAATTAGAGACTATTGGATTATTTAGTCACTTTTGTTTTGTGCTTTTCACACAATGCATGTTTTAATACCTCGGTGTTTATTATTAACTCATCTTAGGATTTGGGTGAGTACATGTTCAGATTAATAAATTTACCCAGTGTATGACAACCCCACAGGATGACGAGATAAACCCCGAGAGTATGGCTGTAGGGCGCCACTGCGCAGAATTCTGATCACAGAGTCCAACGACACACCTCCAGTTGTTAATTGGTTTTGCTTTGTTTATGTTTAGTTTGTAAATTAGTGTAATATATACATTAAACCAGCCCCAAATCAGTCCCAAACTCAATTCAAAGTTTAGATTGTAGGTATTGATCTAAGAAAACCTTTATATTTAGATAACCTCTGTTAGGTCTATTTTAGTCATTTCAAAGAGAAGGTTTCAAACTCTAGAATTTTTCCCCCACAATAAGAAAAAATTCAGAGAACCACACATTAATAGGTGCTATATCGAATTGGTTGCGTGCGTGACCTCTACATGAATGCAACTATTGAACGACGCTGCGCCGAAGGTTCACATTCGAACAAATACAATAGGAATAAATAATAGAAAAAAGTCATTACTGTGCTCTACTCCCTAGCGAATACCCGATCACAATAAGTATTACCAACAAACCTATCTGTAATAGTTGACACTATGGCACTTTTACTAATGCTAGATATACCATCGTCTGATGCCGTTAAGCAGAGGTCGGCAACCTTTTTCGTACGGCGAGCCATTTTCAAAGAAAATTATGGGAGCTGCACATTGAATTTTGTTTGGTCGAGTGTCCCCTTCTTGAGCATTGTTAAGTCAAAGAATTGACAATTTATATTTTATAATACGCCCGACTCCTGAAAATAATATTATTCGATAGGATAAACTAAACATGACACTAAATTATTTCCATGTTAATTAATAGAACAATAGACCCTTGTGCCCCATGGTTCAGCGCGAGAAATAAATCGACAAAGCAGATGAAAAAACAAAGAAAACAATATATTGTAACCTATTCCGCACATTTTGTCAGTAGTAACGGCACGCTCACGCTGTAAGTTTGTTGTTTTTTTCTTGAATGTTGGTGCTTTGGCGAGCCGTGTAAGGATCCTAATAAATAATGATCAACACTATGCTATTTATTGAAAACAAAATAAATATGCAATATAAAAAGACATAAGTTCATTGTTATTATTTTCGTGATACCCACTGCGAATAAAAAGCGGTAATGTCACACGACACGCTATTAAGGCTTCATTTTAAAAATACAGTTCGGTGACAAAAGGACGTCACGTTCTGATAGTTGCACATTACCACTGTATGTTAGTAAGAATTACATTTCATGAGACACTAGAGCGATAAACAACATACATTACTTGCAACTAACGCAGTTTCTTCAGAAAACGCTTCATTACTTGGAATGCCAATGATAAGAAGCAAATAAGGGAAGTGGAATTGCATTGGAAACGGTGATGGCGCAATTATATACGGTTGTTTTTACTATTTCCAGGCGACTGCGCTCGATCAAACTGTTATGAAACTCTTAAGGAATTCCTCACTGAATTTTTTTGATTAGAAGCAGCTCTACTTTTCCGGAAAACTTTCCTCCTAATCAAGAATCAATTACTATTAATTAATCAAGAGAAATATTTTCAACTTTGCTATTTTGGTCAAGAAAATCACTATTTGCGAATAATATCCACAGTACCTATATATAATTACAATTTTTGCTTTAAATGCCCCATTGCTAATTATACTGTACTTCGAACATAATAAAAATAAATACCTCAAATAATATCACGTAACCTACAATTAAACACAAACGCAGCCAGTAGCAGTAGAAACAGCAAAAAACAGCACGTTTATCTTGAACCTTGAAACAGCACCAGCCAGATGTGAATATCGAAATCGACACCGAGAAATGAATTGATAAATTCGCGTGTTCATAGCGGCATTCACGCAGCACAAAACAAAGAATCAATTAGAAGCACTGTCGGAAGTTATTAATCAGTAAAGTATCAGTGTAAACGTGCTTCCATTATCATCCACCATTATAGTTGCGCAATGACGACTGACGCCTTTACACACTACAATTGCAACAAAATCACGTGGATTGGGTTGAACAATTGATTCTCATTACGATGCAATATTATTAGAATGAATTGTTCTGGTGGCAAAACAGGAAGCTTCTATGTTTATAGATAATTAAAAACGAAAGGATATTATGAGTCAAGCATCACAAATTAATATAGTTATGGCTAGTTGTTCACTCGTGCAGTTTTTGTTGCTTGCTCGGATTCACCTACCGACAAAGTGCAGACTGGTTGAATATGCTTTGTTAGTTTGATTAACAAAAACAGTTCAGGGACAATAACAATATGAAATCAGACATATAATTTTACCTTTTCATTGACACGAATCAGAAGTTGTTACTGCCAAATTTACATACAATTTTTTACACAACTGAACTTCTGTTCAATATTGCTTCAACTAAATTAGATTCATAGTGACGTCTTTTCCCGAGGCCTCAGATAGGGTCGTCAATCACTTGCAAATATAATGGCAATTGATTTCTACATTGCTTATTCTGGCGCACTCATTGCACCGGATAAATGACATTATTCATCGTCTAGAAAAATAAATATGAGTTATGGGAAAACCACACATGACCCATTGCGTTTGTCGGGGCATTATCGCATAAAGGTTAGCTAATTAACACTGAACCAGTGTGCTTACTTGGAGCATGCCGACCTACCTAGAAATAGAACATAAATTCACTGATGAGCTCAGCAAACAACTGAACATCACGGGTTACCATGTCCTCAATTTTCGAAGGAAAAAAATCGTTCTATGGCCTTTGGGCGCTAGCTTTGCAAAGTATATTAATCATTTCTGCCAAGTAAACGTTGGAATTTAATCCATGTTTCCACGCCCTAAATAAGTTTTCTATTTCAACGTTGTATGCTTGAAAACCCTTAGTTTCGCAAACGACCTACTGCGTGCCAGTAAATTATTGAAGTTCTGTCGCAATGCGCCAATGTTTGCGGTATTTCAATACTATAAATAAGCTTCAATTCCAAAGAAAAACAAAGATATCCACATGTAAGAACAAATAAACATCAACCTACTTGTGTAACAACATACGATCCTTTCCAACTGAACAGCGGTTTGTGAAAGGTGTAGAATTGCATTCGCATCTTGCCCATATCATCAGCGACGCGAAAACTATCCGCCAAAGTGGTAATCCAATTGACGACTTCTTCATTGGCGTAAGTAATCAACCCCTGTCCAAACTGATGCTTGCCATCCATGACAAAGTTGAGAATGCCTCGGACTGAGTTCTCAGTGAGCAGCGTCTCCTCATCGAGATGGACAATCCAGTCGGAGTCGCCGAGAATGTTTACCGAGTCCTCCAGGCAGTATTGAAGTGCGCGTGCCTTGAACAACGCGCCCGTTTTAGTCCGATATTGAGGCGGGACGACAATTTCCCGAATGCGTCGATGATTTTCCACATTCACCGGCTTGTCGGTCACCACCTCGATGATGAAGTTCTCTAGGCCGGCGTCGATGCATTTATTCATATTACGATTGACATTGGTGCGCACAAGTTGAGGGTAATCGCCGCGCGTCACCACCCGTATGCAAATGAAAGGCGCCAAAATAGGACTGCCCTTGAGGATGACTTTATCCGGGAATGCGTTGTACAAAATGAGTCCGGCAAAATTAAACAACACTTGAGGTAACGGCAGGAAGGTAACAAGCCGCAGCAAGTAGAGCACTATCGTCCACACATAGCCGTAGCGCGTCCACGGGTTAATTTCCAGCGTCTCATCGTTGCCGAGCTTGATGCCACCAGAGAACAGTTCGAATACAATTATCACAGTGAAGAGGAGGCAGACGTGCAGGTAGTGTTTGGTTTTGCTGCTTAGCATCGTTCCGCGAGCGTCTTCTCCAAGCCAGTAGGTACTATTTCACTTATTTCGGCGCGATTTTGACGCGTACAAGGTTTCGTTTGCTACCCCTCGCTTCGGCAGTGAGCAGCGCGCTTTATGTGCGATATTATGTTACCTCGCCCTTTGCGTAGCAAATCGACCTACACAATCCGCGGAAGGACGTTCCCGAAGGTATCACAATCTGCACATAGTTCCAACACGCGCGCGCTCCACATTATTTTGCCGGCATCACTACGCACAAACGGCTGCGGTGTTCGGCAAACAAACCGCTAAGGCAGACCAAACGCGACGTGTCCGTGCAACCAACAAGAGAGTTTACCGCTGCCTGAGGCTGCCTCACTTCGAATACCCCCTCTTTCACAACTGTTTTTCTGTTTTAACTTCTGCGCAATGTACGCAGCGTTGCCTACAGAAACGTCACCTCAACTCGCCCGCAAAAGAGCGGCTTACCTTTTTAAAATTTACAATCAATTTACTATATTGTATTGGCATAGTAACAAGTTAGTAATATTGTAATAGTAAATTTTTTTGATACATTTCACTTCATATTACAAGTTTTCCTATTATTTATTGATAGCAGTTCAAGTTGAACAAACCATGCTTAAGATGGATTCTCAAAACTGTGAATGCACATCTTAAATTTATTTTTCAAGTTGTCCGACTAATTATCCCCGTAAAATGTTCGATAACTGTATTTTTGGATCTTGCAACTTGTGCACTTTAAATATCTGTCAGTAAAAACAATATCCATAAATGTGACACTTAATGACATAAATACAATTATTCAAATTATTTAAATAGCATAACTAACTTATTCTCGAGAAAATCTCCAAATATAAATCTCCTAATCCCGCAATTCACTTTTTCACATACGCAACTTTCCCTGTTAGCCCTGTTAGAACAACAAAATCAGTCATCAATATTTACCAACTAACAAATTTGCATTGCATTAACATCTATTTACCTTTATCCTAACACCTTTATTATATTTAATCCCCCAACACTGAAATATCATTGAATGGCCACACTCTACAAATAGCCCTACTACGAATAAGACCTTGTGGCACGGGTCCATAGTTTCTCGAATCGGATGAATTGTGGAAATTATCACCTTCCAGCCAGACATGCCCTCGGGGAACCACTTCAACGGATGTATATCCGACTCGAATACGGTCGCCAGGAAGTCCTTTTACCCGTTTGCAAATCTGTTGCTTGGGATTGGTTGGACATCTGGCTATCACAATATCACCGCGATCTAGACGACTTAACTTGGGCGATAAGTGTTCAGTTAATAAAATATTATCGGAGTAAATTGTTGGTTCCATGGACGGACCAGAACACTAGAATAAATATAACATTCATAAAATGTATAATGTATTTTAAAATATGCGCCAATAAATAGTTTTTCCCCACCGAACCGAAAAGAATCAATGACGCCTGCTTGAGTTGTCGAGCTTCATTAGCTTGATTGCCATCAATACTTACAATGACCAGGTCTGCTAAGTACTCGAATGTACAATGAGCTATGCAATAATATTGTATTGTATATCCTGCGACTCCTGCTAATTTGGATAGAAACACTTGCATGGTTCTTGCACGATGTGATAATTTTATTACCAAACAAATGACGTTTAGATTAAACAATGTTGCCAGCTCTAGGAAAACTGACTGAATTTTGCTTTAATAGTATTTTATTGCTATGTATTTTAGAAAATCCGCAGAGAATATAAAATAATCATACACTTTATACACGTTTGAATTATAAGTAAATGAGTTTTACATGATTTACAAATGTAGCCATGCGCAGTTCTGGGCGGTCAAAAACATATGAATATAACCTAGCAATATTGTTCGAGTGACCCATGTATACAAATTTAACAATTATTTAAAGGTTCAAGTTAATATAAACATTATCTAAATACAATGTCAACTCGTTGGTATGTTCTTTTATTATCTTATAAAATAAAATGTAATAGTTTCAATATTTAGGTATCCATTATATCAAAAAGGAGCACCTCAGCTTCGAGTGTTCCTTCCAAATTTTTGGATTAAATTAATAAGGTCCACTGAAGAACAACCAAACAATATAGTTCAATTTGCAGTATCAATGGAGATGACTAAACATGATATTAAGAATTATTTAGAAAAGATATACAATGTTAAAACAGTTGATATTAGAACCAGAATTGCAATGGGTAAAACAAAACAAGACAATAAAGGCTATATTTGCAAAGAGGAGGACACAAAATATGTTTATGTAACTCTTACAAGAGATGAGACATTTGAATTCCCAAACTTGTTTCCACCTGAAGCTGATGCTCAAAGAAAAGATGAAGAAAAATCTTTGGAGGAAGCAAAGAAGGGATATAATACTTATGTTGACAGAAATAAGGAGAGAAGAAATAACCCAGGCTGGTTTGGAATATAAGCCTGAATTCTATCGTAGACTGAGTCATAATTAATTAGTGTTTCAATAAAACATTTGTGAATATTTCAAGATTGAAAATGAATTTCTATTCTTATCTTATATTCTATTCTTAGATATTTTCAATTTCATTCAGTGTAGCCAGCATATCATTATCAGAGGAGGTAAATGGAGTACATGTAGGAGTTATTGTGTGAAATGCAACATCCAACTTATGATAACGTGTTTTTAATTTTGCAATAAGAACATGGGGTTTTGTTGTTTTTTCTTGTTGGTCTTTGCTTTTGCATGATGGATTGAAAAATGCTTGCAGTTCTAATTTTGGCATCGCTATTAAATAAACACAATCAAACTTATTTATCTATTAATTACAAATGTTTTAAACTTACTGTTATAAAATTTCCACTCCAGTATGATTTTTATCTCACTTTCTTGGTGTTTATCGCTTGCGTTATTAACCTGAAGATCGTTGATTTTTTCGAAAAAATTCTTGGCAATTTGCTCAGCAGTACGACCGCGACGAAACTTTCTAAGAGATAAAAACGCATTTTGAAACTTCGTTCTCTTTTTTTTAATGAAACTGAACTTACCCCGTAGCGGATGTATACTGTAGACTAAAAACGTATTCTTCGATTTCTTTATTTTGCTTAATGATTTTTATAATAATTTGTTTTAGCTAAATGTTGAAAAGAAATCTCACTATTAAAAATTAAACTGTGTCTATGTACTCACATGCTTCTTTAAGATGTATTTCTTCAAAGTCTGGTCTGTAGCCATTACAGGATACAAACAATGATTTCTCGGAATAGTTGATCGAAAACCAACATAGGATACATCCTCAATTGCAAAATTTTTAATATGTTTAGGGTTGAAGTAACAACGATTATTTAGAACATTAGCAATGGCAAGAGGTACAATTCTTCCCATAAACTCGCATGAACCAATATAAGACGTAATATCGCAATCGGCTAAATTATTTGAGGAGTTAGAAGAATCGTCAGTTCGAGGTCCAGTCAGTTTAACAGACATTGTAATTTTTCGGGTGTAATCACTTTTGTTAATAAAGTTTTACTGAGTGTAGTTCGCGACTTTAGTGAACTAAAAAAGTTTGAGACAAATCTAGGAACAATGAAAACTTGAAAACAAATGAATGTGAACTAAATATGGCGGCCAAACTTCCGCTTGTATAAGTTTAAATTTGATGTTGAATTTTCTTCTTTACATTAATTATAAAAAACATTTAAGATACTTTTATGTTTAAAACATTTTTAAAATTTTATTTAATATTTATAAATAAATTTTGTCTAAATTTGCATTACTAATTATTAGTTTATAAAACTTTTATTTTAAAGGTTCAAATAATTTAAAATTTCATCATGCAATGTGTAGTAATTCTGTATAAACCCGAGTCGCGTCAGTTGCGACAATCATGTCACCCATCTGTCAGTTGTCCCTAGGTAAAATGGTTTTACCAAGTTTTACATTAAAACACATATTCTGATTGAATTTGAAATGATTTTCAAGGTGTATATCATTTAATTTGTATCCGCATTAGTGTCAAGTTTTTCAGTTGTATACTTCTTATTGCAACATGTCGAAGCTGCACTAACATATTATATCGTTGGCGAGGTTAGTATTCAACTGCTGAAAATGCTGAATTTCCAACATTTGTGCTCGCTTTATAGTCGTAAATTTTCATTCTTGCAATTCCTGAACAACATATTTGTATTGCAAAGTGGTTGTTTCATTTCTCAGTGTGAAAATACATGTTGGCGCGTATTTAATGTCCGACCTAACCTTTCTGACTACCTGATTTTAGATGGGGGATTTAATTGATATGATGTCTGTTTATAACAATGTGCCTCATTACCCAACAACAGTGGGATGGCAATACTCAATGAGAAGAAATATGCAAGAAATTATTCCAGGTCTTTTTCTTGGTCCATATTCAGTGGCACAGAAAAACTCACAGAATGTTTTAATGGAGAATGGGATTACACATATCATTTGTGTTAGACAAAGTTTAGAGGCACAATACATTAAACCACAGTTTGCTGACTCAATGATTGTATATTTAATTTTGGAAATAGCAGACTTGGCTACAGAGAGCATTATTTCATATTTTCCCAAGGTCCGACAATTTATAGATGATGCATTTGTAAAGAATGGCAAGGTGCTTATTCATGGTAACAATGGTATTTCAAGAAGTGCAACATTGGTTTTAGCTTATGTTATGGAAAAATTTGGTCTCAACTGCAAGTGAGTTTGTGAATCATTGAAATTTGTATAATATAAAGGCCTTAATTCTTCTAGGGAAGCATACAAGTTTGTTAAAGACAGACGCGCGTGCATCAAACCTAATGAGGGTTTTGTTGCACAACTAGTAGAATATGAGCCCATTTACAGGGCAAGACAAAGCCTTGAACAAGGCGCTTCCTCGGGAACACACCGACAAAAGCGGAAAAGTGAGCAACTATCCGAGATTGTAGACATAGATTTAATTCAACCACCCCCTAGTCCGTCAACCGATAATTACCAAACAGACTGTAGGCCAGAAGAAGTTCACGATATATCCAATCATTTTTACCGACTGTGGCTTTTGAAAAGCTCATAAAGCAAGCTTTCTAAGATTCATGAACACCAACTAAAGGGCATTTGGTGGACATCCATTGATAGCTATGGTGCATTCTTGGATAAGTAATACATTTGTCAATTGTTCATTTGTAAATATGTAAAAACTATTTTTTTATTATATACATGCATACAATATATTATGTCACATATAGGTAAGATTTTAATAAATTGTTTTATTATTCAAAGAGGAAATTATTAGGCCACAGTCATTTAATTTATTTACTTTTAAGATCATTCTATGCGCTAATAAAATGTGATGTTAATGCTATTGGAGTTTAGCGGGAATCATGACACAAACGTAGTTTTCATCGGATTTTAGTTCAAATTTTATATCGACGGAGACCTGTAATATTAAGAAATATT
>JAODIE010000010.1:4649116-4713428 GCA_027575565.1 Diploeciton nevermanni
TATTTGAAAATGTTCTCCAAGGAAGAGTGAAACTAGTCCAGTGGTTGAATAAAAATAAAAAGTATCGTTGAGTGTAGCAACGAAGTGATTAATATTCATTATATTGATAAGATATCACTATAACACTAAAGTTCACTTAATAAAACGTTTTCGGCATGTTGTCTGAAGATACTGTTTTATTAAGTAAACTTTAACAAGTGTTACAGTGAAATCCCATCAACATAAAAAATAATAAGAAACATGGATAATATTTGGGTACACACAAATATTGTTTTAATGAGAGTTTCAACCTTGATGGGAGTAATTTACGGGTTGTCTTTCCAATAATAATACTTATTTGTTCCTTAATATCCAATCAAACTGAACTGGCACAAAACAATTGTGGTTTTATGAGAGATTACCGTAGCCGTGTATGAATAGATCAACAAATGATATTTTATATATTTACTTACTCTTGGATATGCTTTCAGAACAGGTAAAGTCGTAGTAAAAGCATAATTGTTTCCTTCTACAATAGGGCACACAATTCCTGAATTTTTACAAGCATCTGGATTTGGCATGGGGAATGGAGTTGGAATGTTCATCAAAATTCCATGTACAACAACTTTCAATTCTTCAGTCTGCTTGTCTAAAAAAGAATTCATAGCAGCAAATATTGAAAAGCATTGCAAATTAAAATAATGAATTTATTTACTAACTTGCTTGAAAAGCAATATCTATGGTTGCATATGAATTCCTCTTTAAAATGCATTGCTTATCCGCTTCGGTACATCCAGTGACACGCACTTCGGTTACTTTTCCATTTACTGATCCTAATTAAATTCAATATTAATAATTTAGATTGATTTAAAAGTATTAAATTTTTCACCACAATCATCAATCACTATTTTGTCAGCAGCTCCAATTGAAATAAAAAGCCAGATCAGAATAGGTAACAATATCCATTTTGTTTTGTTATTGTTCTTCATGTTTAGAACTCTTTCAAAACTATAAACGTAACATATATATATGAGTATATTTTTTCTAGATAATAATGATTTAACTTACTTTTTGTGTGAAAGAATGTTTAGCAATACTTTAAAGCGTTCCGAACGCAATCGCCTGTGTTCTTTGTTACTATCTTAATTTATATCGACGGATATGAACGGGTCCGTGCACTGAAATTATTTTAATGAGGCTTGAATATACATTCGTACAATGTTTGTTCAGCGTTTAGAGTTTGGTCAAAGTAGGGGAAGAATAATTGCATATTGTATGGCACAGAATCTTTTATTGCAAACAAACAGGAAACAGTGAAATTATAAAACAAAGCGCTTCTCGTTAATATTAATAATAATGCAATTATATCAATTTAATAAATAGTTTAAAGTAGGTATTATAAAACTCTAAAGAACTATAATGAGAATCACTCATGTATACAATTGTATAGAAATAGAACGTATAGAATAGTATAGTAAAAACAGAAAAAATAAAAAAATATATTTTTACAAATATAAATTAAACAAATAATCATCTTGATTTTATCATTTTGAACAAATTCAGTACGCGGCTTTAACCAAAATTCTTTCCACCAGATGGAAGCACCTGTTTGATGCTGATGAATTTCCGACACCGCGTTCATCGAACACGTCACTTGAATGTTGCCATCGTGGCGATTCCAACACCGCTGTTAGAGTGACGCTTGGCCCGTGCGCGCGGTACCGTGTTAGTTGAGTAGTTGCAGTCTCGTTCAGTCAACTTGCTCACTCAGTACAAAAACAGTCGTCTGCTGGCAAAGTTAAATTATTTTTATATTTCCGAAACACGTAAGTGAAAATTGTCAAATATCTGTTGTATTTACTGCTGGTTAAATTCTCCGTGGTTTCATAAATCTCGTCTCCACATATTAGATTAAAACAACATGGATCAAATCAGGAGTTTTCTCCAACCTGGCCAATACTTTATCAAAGACTCCATCAGATTAGTCAAACGGTGCACGAAACCCGACAGAAAAGGTAAACTATCATATAGTTCTGTTAGTTTGATTCAACATAATGGTCAGTGTGCTCTCAAACAATCCACATATACTATCTCTTGCAGAATTCCAGAAGATTGCAATTGCTACTGCTATTGGTTTCTGCATCATGGGATTCATTGGCTTCTTCGTGAAACTCATCCATATACCCATCAACAACATCATTGTTGGCTCATAAATATCTTGGACTAATTTATTTCTATGAAAAGTACTTGTGTTAAATACCATGTGTTTTTCTATCATTTGGTGATTTCTCCATCATCTCTTTGTTCCACTATATATTATTTTTCATAATATTGATATAAAACTATATAATTAAGTGTTGAATTAATTTATCAGCAAAAATAAATTTTATATGTAATCTAATAAGATCTGTATATTTGAAATTTAAGTGCACAGAACTAGCCCAATTTTTTACATTTGCAATCTTGAAAGTTATACTGCTGAGGCTATTTCTATATTCTGTTGTTGCCTAAATGAATAAAATTCATTTAAGAGAGACTAAAGCTCGGCATACAAGATTTATGTTTAACTTAATTTGTCTACATGACTAAGGGATTCTATTAAGTCAGAAGGTAATAAACTCAGTAATTTAGGTGTTCATCATCCTTTTGAGATGCTTAAGCAATGTGCTTCAAATGAGATTTTAATGGTATCTTAGAATAAATCATTTATTTGAAATACTTCACGAAGCATAAATTAATATACGTAATCAAGAAACTTTCAACTCAAAGAAGTTCTGTAAGAAGCAAAGAAAATTAATGTAGACTTATAAATATTTTAACTTGATTTGTTTTTAAAGTTTTAGGGCAAAAACAGAATGATTGGACATAGTGCAGATGCAAAACAATTGCATATTACATATTATGGTATTAAAATGATATATTGAATGAGATTGGAAACTTGTTGATTTGATTCAATCTGTTAATTAAGTTAATACAATTGAAGATATAGCGACGAAATTTATTATTCAAGGAAAATAAAGAGGGGTTCGTATAAGAAATTATATTTTTAATTTAGACTTTAATATTCTATTCCTTAAGCCAAGAGAAGAAACTAGCAACGTACCAAAACAAACATTGTATATTGAGTATAACAACATTCAGTTTTAGTTTTTTTCCTCTGTGTTTAGTATTGAAGGAAAAATGTTCACCAACGAAAATATTAAAATGACATAAATTTTGACGTCAATAATTATTCATGTATTCAAAGTTTTGTATTACAATCAAAATGTTTTTAAGGCGTATTATCATTGAAATATAGAAAAAATACAACATAAATTAGATGTGATGGGACAATTTAAATGATACAGATTCAACAGAAATAGCTATATAAAAACTCAATAAAGTTATTAAATAAATCAATATTAATATGCGATTATGAAAAGTATTCACCCGTAATATAGAAATAAAACTACAGGTAACAATTTTGACTTGAAATTATTTGTAGACATTTACAATGCTTGATAAAATAATGTATCTTTGATAAACATTTCACGTAACTTCTGATTGGTAACATTATAATCTATTTTAAACACGTATTATTTAAAATTCGTGCATTGTAATGATAGCACCAAATATCAACTTCATCGACCACATATTCGCATCAAACTTCAACTGCCTTCCTTTTTTTATATATATATAAAAATATTTGTCAAACAAAACCTCGACACTTTCTAGATTACCTTGCTTATCCTGATCGATTTCAGCAAAAGTAGAAATGCTGGTTAATTCTCTTCCGTCGTTAAGCCAGCTCGTCTCTTATAGATATATCACAAATTCATTAATAATTATAATTAATTAACAACGTATGTACTTATTGTGCAATTAATTTGTTCTTATCCTGCATCAACTTTTAAACGTTTGATCTCGTTGTTGTAGTGCTTTTCACGAATGGAATTTTGTGAAAAATTGTACTTTCAGTACCTGCGAATCAAGTTAATATAATTCATGTTAATGCCATTCGATTGCTTATGCGTATAAAATCTAATGAAAGTCAACAATAAGGCACAAGGACACGCTTTAAATATTTTCGTATAGATATAAATTAGTTACGTGTTGCATGTAGAATCATTAGTGGAAGAAATTGTGTGACAAAAAGCACTTACGAAAATATATGTGTAGGCTGGTGTAAGTATACATCGAGTTACTTGTTTCTGAAAATATTCGCGCTGGAAATGAAACTTGTAACAACCAAAAATTGTCCACTCTTACAAAAAGTCGCACCATGTAGTAAAAACTCGTGCGGCTTGTTGCTTCTTATAGCAAATTTATAAACATTCTATAAATCGCTAAAGTAACAGAAAATAGTTTCATACAGCATTAATTGATGCTTCCAAGTGCATCCAATAAAAAATTCCAAATATAATCTCAGAACGATTTAAATCTGGCGCGTTTGCGAAATTAGTGCTCAATTAAAGAAGACTTTTGCCAATTCCTAGTACATTGAAAATAGTTGAGATTAAGAATTTGGCAGTTTACAACAGAATTGAAATACAATACTATTTCAATTACATTGTACAATATTAAAATTCCTAGAAATCATTTTTGGAATGCTTGAAGAAACAAAGAAAGACAACCTCTTCATGTAACCAACAGCTTTGTTGCTTTCAAAAAGGATTCAGCTGGAGTAGGACAAAAATTTACAAACACTTATAGTCTCACAGAGATAAGACAAATAGGACTTGACAAAATTCGAATTTACAATAATAAATTCGTGAGTCCTTTCAACTTTACCTCTGCGAAACGTACTAACCAATGAATCCTCCACTAAATTTACTAAATTTACTTCAGGTAACTTTTAACTTCCCGAATGAGATTGGAAAACTTAACGTCGCGAGCATTGCAACCGCGATGGAGACACTTTAAAGCCATTTGGGAAATTCAATAGATTCATGATCTATAAAGCGCGCTTATACTATCCGAGTCATCCACAAGATTATTGTGACAATAGTAAATATGTAAACATGTAACAAATGTTAAATCTGTTTGACTGATTGATTCCTTAAGATCTAATGCATGTTGGACTCAATAATGCGGCATGCTAGGCCATGCAACCATCAATGCCATAATTCTGATTCTGCCCATAGTAGTTATAGCTGGTGTCGGTCGGATTGTCCAGGTCCGTTAAGTTGGGGTAATCATCGTCGTTGATGGTCTCGACGAGTATACTAGGCGTTTTGTACTGCAAGGTGGTGTACATCGGCGGTGAATCAAAATCCAATGGCGAGTTCTGCTGCTGCTGCTGCTGCTGTTGGTGATAGCGGGTGTCGGTGGCGGCGTCTACCGTAGACGTAGGTGGACGACTATAGGAATGGTGATTACTTGTCGTTTCGATCGAGTGCACAGGCGGCAGGCGATTGTAGGCGGGTTCCTGCGCTGCCTGAAATTCCTTGGGGCAGGAGAGCTTGTGCAATCGCAGCACTTCCTCTAACCGCTGCTTCTCGGCTTTCAGCGTCGCGAATTGTGTCTTGTACTCGACATTAGAGCTTTCGAGTATTTCAGCCTCCTGGATGAGATTCGCAGTGCGCTCTCGCTTCTTCAATCGGCACTTTGTCGCGGCGATCTTATTGCGCTCACGTCGCCTGCGGCGTCGTTCCTCGTCCTCGGGCGTCAACTAAAACAGATACAGGAGCAACTAAGATGATTGAAATTTAATAGAGCTCGCTTGGCAAAGCGTTCAAAGGCATTCAGCAAGTGCATATGTGCGGACTGGGTTGGCCTGTGGCCTGTGTTACAGGTTGTTGGCGATGAGCCAATTGACAAAATTCGCATTCAACATGCTTTGGCGGGCCCAGTGCATGCGGCTGAGTAAGTGCGCATATTGTAATCGTGTCCTGTTTGTGGCGTCGCATTACATAACTCCTACAACGCTCGTATCGTTAAAAATTCATTTGCAATGAATTGCTATTAGTTTGGCGGTCAAGTTAGCCGCGCACGGGCTGCTCCGCTTCATAATGCCCGATGTCGAGTTGTTGTTTGATGTGTGGGTAGTTATGGAGTAGTAATATCTCTCCATAATGCAATTACTTTATACACTTTGTACAGCAGCGCAGTGCAAATGTGTTGCCAGAAGGTCAAACAAATATGGCCTATATAGTTCACGCTGTTTGTTTCAATTCTTTACTGATCTCTTTTGACGTCTGCCCTATGTACCTGTAGTAAGAATGTATGTCGACTAAATCATTCTCTATGAAAGCGCCTACTCAAAAATCCCAACATTGTCATAGGACACCATGCGCCTTGTCAATCGCCGCCATATTCCAAGCCGACAAGTTGAAACATCGTTGAACAAAATTGGCGCATGCAACATATTGTTGCCCAGAGACCAGTTGACAATAGCGATTAATGAAAGTTCAATGCATGTGGTTAAGAACAAAAGAACTAATTCCGAATGACTGACACGTTTCGAGTTATATGATTGTAATTTCACGTTGAATTCATGGTCCGCGGCGTTTGTCTTCGCGTTGTGCGTACTTGAGTTGGCTTTTGTTCGGTGATACTATAAAGCTTTGCGTATATGGCAAACAATGATGTGGGTGTGTTTGTTGGATAGTTAAAATTATGTTCGCTTTCGTTCTGTTTAAGTTTGATGACACCTCGTCCGATATTCGATATTGACAATGCCACAAATACAACAAAAATAATTGAAAGAATGGAAAGAATCCTCTACTTACTCCATGCGTGCTATTCTGCTTGTCCTCTTCGGATTCACTTTCGTTTCTTTTGATCCTCTTGACCTTATCGAGATCCAATAGATCTTCGTTGTCGCTTTGCAATTTTCGTTTCTGCTCGATCGATAGTTTGAGTCCGGCTTTGATGAGCTGAGAGCAGGTCTGCTGAATGCTCGGGGCTGGTGTGGGCGGATAGGTGTTGATATGAATGTGGGGACCAGTGCGCGACTCCTGGCTGGAGCTGGAGCTGTTGGAGTCGCTTGAAGCACTGTTGGCGTAAAAGCGCTTTAGTGGCCCGGCGCCACCGGGATTGATTTCGCCACCGCCGCCGCACATGAAGTCGAGCGGATTTGTCATGGCCATCAAAGAGTTGACGATTTCCGGCGTGCGCGGCGTCGCCGAGCTGTTCGATGCCGCCGCCGCCATCGCCGTGCTAATATCCAAGTTATACATAAGATCACTTTTGTCTTGGCGGGTTCTAAAATTAAGTAGTACGTGTATATGCGATGATTTATAAAAAAAGCTCGTGTTAGTTAGTGTGCAGTAGATTTAGGCATCACAATTATTTAAAATTGTTTCTCATTCAGCACTGTCACTTTAAATTTCGTCCAGTTACGTTGCTTGAATCCTTTTCTTCAACAGGTGCAAGCTTTCTGAAAATAGAGAAATACTTATATATTACCATTTCACATTTCACATTTGCAATTTCAACACCATACGTCAACATTAGCATCATTAACTAACTTAATCTGAGGAAATTCTATTATATTGCATCAACTACCAGGATTGTTAGCAGTTAGAGACTGAATTTTGTGAAAGCAGGATTTGAACCCGTGTCCCCTGAATATGCACCTCACTGTCACTGCTACAGTCAGACGGCTTACCGACTGCGCTACAGAGCGGGACTCCATCATATTTAATTGTATAATATACCTAGAATCATTTTATAGTAAAATATGCAACATCATTTTGACTAATTCCGTGTTGCATGAAACGTTAATAGAAATCAAACTCCCTAAATGACTGGACTGACAGAAAAAATTCAAGTGAACACAGTTTCATGCAGTTAGAACATGAAATTAACAAATATATTAGCAAACAGATTTGTTGAAACATCATTATTTGTTTAAGCCATAAGCATTCAACAGAAACCTATCCAAATAAATGTCTTCTGTCCACAAAGTAGGACGCAATAGAGTCATTTATTACATTACTATTTTAATTCGATTTCGTGCTTTGCATTTTCGCCTGCTGAACTCAAAGCACATGGTGATAAATGAAATTTGTATTCACTGAGTAAACTACAATTTATTTACTTTGAGATATTGCAACTAGAAAATTATTAAATAGGTTACTAGAACGAGTAGCTCTGCTCCTTTGAACATACATTCACTAGCTGAACCCTAGAACAAGCCTAGGCAAAGTAATATTTCATCACGACATAGATTTGTCATGATTTTTAATTACCTATACAACCTATACAATATATGCTTGTTCTTTCTAATACCTAAAAATAGAAGATCCACTATGTTTGCAAAAATGTTTCAAGTAAGTATTCACATAAGCAACAGTCTCCAATTCCAGTCATTATAGTACTAATAAAACAATGTTCCGAATGTTACTGCTAAAATAATTAATCAATAAATTCGACTAATTGTCTCTGACTCTTGCTGAAACACAATCGTACCATGCTTCTTATTCGCTTCATCATTGGCCTAAATATTAATAGGAGCTCTTATATTAAATGCATTTTGATTGTGACATAAAAATAACTTATGAAGAACACATGTTTCCACTTTTTCTGCCTTTTTCATGTGGATGTGGTGGTCGCTCCCACGGATGTTTTCGATATAGTGTGGTCTTATAAAACCTACACAATCTGTTTTAAATTCGTGAGGAACACGTGAAAAGAACACAGTTTTAGTGAGTCTCATAAAAGAAGGATGTTCGAAAATGCAGCAGGCGGTTGAAAATATTATCGCAGTCTGCACAGAAAATACACTTGTAAATATCCGGCCTTCCTTTGTTTAGTACTGTTGTGTTTAATGAGACATGTTTGCCTTTCCTTAACTAGTTCTAATTAACAATTGGATAGATAAGCGGATTAATGGTGGTGTAATTAATAGGTCACGATTATGTCGAAGTTAAAAAGTTGAAGGCGGTGCAATTAAATGAAACTAGAAGAACTAATTTGTAATTATTTCGGTTCTTTATCTCGGCTGCTTATAATTGAATTAAATGCATTTCCATATAAGCTCCACTTATCAGCCATAAATCAGCATAACTTTCAAAATGATTGACAATTTCCAAACTGCTAATGCTTTTAACTCCAACTACGAAAATGAATTAAAACTTATTTATAGTGCGAACACATTAGCGATAATTAAACTTAATGGCGGTGCTCACAAATACTAAAATTGTAAATTCCAACCAGGAGTCTCCTTCTGACACTGTGGTCGAGTTGATTGAAGAGTCTGGTATGTACACGAAAGTGATGGGTATGTTAGTAATACATGGGCTGTCCATAGTAAATTGCTACATCCTGTTCAAATTATACCTAACATACCCAACGTTTTACATGAAAAATGCCCATTTAGTTGGTGTGCTCGCAGTAGTGTTCAAATTGCAGGTTGTTAGCAGAAAATGGTACAAATTAGTTGTGTTTTATCGAGTTAATTGGTACTTGTTGTAACTTGCTGAATGTCTATGATCCAATAACTATTGTTCACTCATAGGTATGAGCCAGGAATTAATAAGTGCATGATATATTTATTCGTGAATTTATTACTGTACTAATTGAGAGTGAACATAAACATATAGTTAATTTTTAAATAAATTGCTTTTAATGTAGGCAATTTTTAATAAGGATGTTTGGACTAATTCGTCAACATTTTAGATGTAATCTAGTGTCACAAACAAGATTAAGAAAGACTAGATTAACAGCTAGAATTGGCAGGAAAATGTTAGACAGCACGACCAAATAGAATTAATTAAGGTGAAAAGAAGTGAACTAAGTGAACAAGATTATTTATTGAATTTCCATTATTGCATCCTGTATTTGTAAAGCAAATCTTACATTCCTATTTTTACCCACTTGAGAATAATTTTGCTTGTTTTTAATTGATTTCTTGTAATTGTCTATATTAGTTTTCTTTTTAATTTTATTTCACTTTGAGACTAATAGATGTCCTAACAATTCACTTTTTACATTTTATTATTATTATTTGCCTACGTTCTAGATCTGTGTCGGGCAGTTAGTTGTTGTTGCTATTTTTTTGGTCCAGTCCAAGTAAACATCACAGGTAGAACTATTTCGTAGTGAGTATTTCGACTAATCTATATTTATAAATCAAGTAGTTTGTTCGGTTTCACAAGAAAATGTGTTTGCGGATTGGCGATATTCACGGATTCAGGTATGTTACCATTTTCATTCGTAAAATAATTCAGCATGCTTTAAAGCCATACCAGCGCGCAACAGAAAATCAATTTCGACTTTGATAAACTAAGAACCCGTTAAGCTATTTAACATGTTCGTCAATCGCTTGCCATTGTTTTAACTTTTACGGCCACGATCGTAAAGATAACGTACACCTGATATACACAACAATTGCATTTTTCTCGCAAGGCGTAAGTAAAGTATTTCAATCAACGAACACCTCCATCTGTAATTGAGAGCAAATGGAAACAAATATACCTGATGGTGGTTGTTCGTGTTAAATGAAAGGCAAGTTGGCATAACAACAAAATCGTTCTTCGAGCGTTACTACATCGCAGACATAACGTCTATTAGGCATGCGTGAAAAATGAACGCATTGTTATTCCTGATTGAGTTTGTAATATGTAACAAATAGCAATAATCGAATTAAATGACTTTTTAAAAAAGGCTTTACAAATAATAATATAATAACTGGGTACAACAACAAGATAAAAATATATTGAAGGTCATTGCAACTATTATTTTAGAAAAATAAATGGTTGATAGTAATTTACTTTAAGAATTTAATTGCGGTTTAAAAGAAAAGTGCATAAATTCAATTAACGACTCGTCTATAGTACAAACAAACTTTTATGAAAGCAACTTTAATTTATTGTCACTGTTGCAATCGTTGTTTATTTATTATAAACTTATTTCAATCCAGGAAGAAATAAACAATACACTTTTTTGATTCAATTGCTGCTAATTAAAATTTAAAATTTGTGGTCCAGAGCTAGGCACATTAGCTCATTCAATTTGTTTATCAAAGTAAATTCCAAAAGTGAGATAAGTTTGCTAGACTAAAAAAAAAATCAAAATGAGACTGGAATGATCTTTTCATCTTCCGCGTCACTTTAAAATCAAGTCTTTAGAGCAACGTTACTGATTTTTTATATGAATTAAAAATGCGTTTCTATTTAATCATTAATTATTGATTGGTTTTGTTGTGGGAAGACTCTTAGACACTTCATTACTATCTGTATATGTGCAAAATATATTATTATTATTATTATTATTATTACTATTCAATAATAATTTGTTGATATTGTAGCTATCATTGTTTATTATAGAATCATTTCAATCAGAGAAAAACAAAGAATGTAGCCACTTTTTTTTCATTTAATTGCTGCTAATTATACAGGTCCTGAGTTATGCACATTGGCTCATTCAATTAGTTTTATAAAGTAATTACATTCCAACAGCAATGCCTCGATTGTTGATTGCAAAACCGCATTGAATAGAAATCAATTTAATTTACATTCATCTTCGTAAAAATATCAATATAAATAATGCATATGTTTTTAATTATTGTTCTTTTTATGTTGTGTTACGACATTTTCATGTATAGCCAACGTGGAGCCAGTAATCGTAAGCAACAAGTCGAGTGGAAATTACAATTCAGGCACGTGCTGCGTGCCGTATGCATCAAACATGTTTTCGTTTCATTGTTGTTGTGCACTGAAAGTTACAATACATCAAAAATTCCACACTTTATTGCCTGTTCGCCGACGGGAATAAAATGAAAGGACCTGCGATGAAATTCATCATAATTTAAGCACCAAATTATCTCAGGTTCACTATTCGATGGCTTTGACAGAAAGAGTTGATAAACTTTATGTTATCTAAATCTTCGTCTTTGGTGGAATTTAATTAAATTTATGAATTGTCAAAGAAAGGTTGATAGATAGTTTTGTCGTTACAATGGAGGTGTTGATGATTTACCGCTTTTTTAAGAGGCCCAACCAAAAACTTTAATTAAAAATAGATGTTTTGTGCAAGATTTAAAATAGGAAACAAAATTTTCAATCCAAAACATGTCAGTTGTTTTTTCTTTTATTAAAATGAAGTTTACATTTAGTCATGGATAACCTCGAATATAACATTTATTGATCAATCTTACTGTAATAAGCCCCATAAATAATAAAAAAAATTTCTTGGTGCAACTTTTCTAATTAGACGCAGACCATTTAACTACACCATACTTAATAACAACACATTAAATTACCACTCTGCTCCTATCATGTAATAAACAAATACAATTTTCTATTTCTAAGCTTGATGCTGCTTTATCTTATTATTATTATTTATGTTCACTGAGAACATTTGAACGTAGCACGTACTGGTGTGTAGTTAATGCGTGAGTTGAAGTAATAATTAAACGCTGGAAATCATTGGATTAAGAGGTCAAGGTTTGCAGTTTCACGAGGTTTCACAAAGACGACGACGAACTACCAATGCGTGGGTGTCACATCTATTCATAAGTAAGCAATTGTTTTAACTTTTATCAAGGTGCCGGTTCCGAACGTTACGAGTGCGGTATATTTTTCAAGATGAAGATCATGTTAGTTTCAATGTGATGAATATAGTTTGATCTCTTACCTACAAGGCTCTTCTTGTATAGATATCAAAGTGTTGTATGGATCAACTCGAACGAACACAATTCAAGGCGAGTGTGAGCAGAGGCACAGTTTAGGACCGCGTCGAAGCCGCGAAGTAATAAAAACCGCTGGAGTAGTACTCCGGTTTCGGGTTCTGGGCCCGTACTCAAAACAATACCAAATCCACCAAATGTTCCTCCATGTGGATTCCTTCGGCCGTGTGAACTGCTCTCGCGAGCTTTTTCTCGTCCTCACGCACGCGCGGACCCGAAGAAACTACTACCGTGGGCTGGTTTGCGACATTTTGTTTACATTCGCATTCATATTTGGGCTTTTATCCGCGCGCGATTGTTATGACTGGGAGCGCTTTTTTAAGGATGGGCACTAAAGTTGCGGCAATGCGTGTGTACCGGTTTCTCGACGCGAATAAAATAAGAAGCGCATACAGCGCGAATCAAGTCGAAAGTTTGACCTGAGCACCACACCGCTATCATTGATAAAGTTGCCGGTCGCGGTCCGCAGGACGTAAATACAACCACGGAGATTACCATCATAAAGAAGTACTTACAGGGCGTTTAATGCGCTGGCAAGAAGGCGCAGCTCCCGAGAGTTCGAATGCGTGTCGAGTTGGTTGCCGCTGGTGGAATAAGGTCATGATTTATTGCGCTTGAATTTATAAAAAAGATGAAAAATTGCGGTCGGGTGAAATTTATGAACACACCCTTTGAGTCATTGCTGTGGGTTGACGATGTCACGTAGAGCGCAGTAACAATAATCACGTACGCGTTTATATTTGGCGTAACACTTTTGGTTGTTTTTTTTTTTTTTTAAGTTTATATCACGCATCACATCCATGTGATTGACATTGCTGATACAGCTTCTTTGCCAACTACATATTGCAATTAGCACAGTGAAATTTCGCCGTAATATTTTTAGTGAGTGTAATTTTTGAAAATCCTGACGTAATCCTTATTTGAATCACAATGTGTGTACTAGCAAAGATTTTTAAATTAAGTTGTTAATATTTTTCAGATTTTTATTTAGATAAGAAGCAATTTTATTTAGGCCATTGTATAAAAACGTAAATTTAACTGGAGTCTTATTAAAACCCTAAAATTTACTGAGCCATTGAAGAAAATGGGCGATTTATGACAACAAAGAACGAAAATGAAAGATATTTTATAGGTTATAATCAATAATTTTCGATTCTAATGTCTTCATTTGAAAAGTAACATTAACTGCAAAAGAATTACTTAAATAGACCGTATTATCTCTTGAAAAGTGGTGTTTGATGTCTTAAAATAACAATTAAATCGACCATCAATCACTAAGCAGCAAAATAAATAAGAAAGCCAAATAGAAATATTTTAATCAACTAAACAGCTTCTAATCAATAAAATACTAATTACATCGCCGGTCGATTGTTATATTTCATGAGGTGCTTTGTGAATCATTAAAAGTTGAAACCTCCACATTACAATAGCTCCAGGCCTACATGGCCAGAAGGAGTAAACACTAGCAAGAGACTTAAGGATCGCGTGTTTATTGCTAATGAAATTTACTGAAGCCGTGCGAGTGTGCCTAGCCTCTTTCAGCTCATAAGCGCAAAATAGAGAGCAGCGCATGCCTATTAAAATTTAGTTCGGCGGTTTCAGTTCGTATGCAATTCCGTGTGCTGCATTGGTGGAGGCGGGCGGGCGGGCAGGCGGCGGCGGCGGCGGCGGCGTGTGTTTGCATTGCGTTAATGGCATCATATACACGCGCGTTGTGCTATTTGCCAACCCTGAAAGCGGGACATGGCGGCACCAACAATAATAATGTGTGCATAAATTTTCAGTTTACTTCAGTTTATTCCAGAGAAAATAGGCTTCTGTCAGCCTAAAGTCATGATTTTACGAAAATATAATCCTTTATAATATGAGACAATTTGGTAACAAATTTTCTTAATTTAACGTAATTTTCTTTATGGTTCGCGAGGTGAATATCTAATTCATTAATCTATCACCATATTGACTACCAGTTTCCAATTTTAGAAGTTCATTTTAAATTGTACCACCTAGAATACGTAATGAATTATCTATTTAATTAAACGCATTTTTCATTTTCTGCACTACCTTCACATATTTCTCATCAAATAAAAATATCAAACTCAGCAAGTGATAATCTACAATAAGTACGACTGAGTCTGCAATTGGGTCAATGGAGAATTAAATTATCGTCGGATTAATGTAATAATATTTACAATTGAACGTCAAACATAAATCATTCGAAATGACATCGCCACCGGAGGGAGACTCGACACGTGTTTCTCGTTTTTCGCCGGAATCATAGCACAATATACTTGACTTGACTTAAGTTAGCTATATCAAGAAAAGAAAAAACTTAAATCAATCCACACCCACGCATCCTCCATATTACTGAGTATATCGCACTGTTCGGGGCCATTGATGCAGAAAAACTTTAGAATCACATCGTGCAATGATCAGAATGATCAATGGCAACTGTTGGTGCCATGTTGATTTCAATGCACAATCCTATCATACCAATGAATTCCAGTGTAATTAATTATTGCTTAAACACAATCCTTTATTTTGTCATATTGTAGACAGTAAGTTTAAGAGATTTCGTAACTAATTTAAATAAATATAATTTAAGCTATAAATTAATAATCTCCAGCAATCTTTGCAATCTAACCAACTGAAGATAGAATTACTTTATTCAAGTCATCATTAATTTACCATCAAGCTATTTGTGAGTTGACTAATAGAGGCAATCTCTAAACAAACTCGAATATCTTATTTACACATCTGAGAGATATTGTGTAATTCAGGCCCCGACATGGGTGCCAAACAATTTGGTAAAGACCTGAAAGCCTCACCAGTTTGATGGACGGCAGTAATTCGTCAATAAGTAATAAATCTCGCTTCTTCTCAATTTACAACTAACAACGTTTTACATAAACAGATGCGATAAAAACAAACGAATAACACGACAAGATGTTGTTGGTAAAGCTAGGATCCCTTGAAGGCAAATGAAGTCGAGACGCCAATTGTGGAAGGATTTATTGATTAATTAACTTGGATGCAAAGCAATGTAAGCGAGCGTTTAGCGTTGTCTCGAGGTGGCAAAGACATAAAGTTAGAGAATTTTGGAGATGGTGTGCATTGAAAATAATTTGTTTTTTCACACAAAGCAACCAACCAAATTTCGGATTCATTTATTTAAAACGTGCAACACGTTTTAACAAGTGTTCTGTAGGCAAACTGTGGAATATTTAAAACATATTTTAATGTAAATGCTGGTAATGAAGTTTTGGATAAATAGTGCTTAACTACATTTATTGCTATCTTATTTATAATTTACGTTGCCGGCTGATAAATTGCCTGGATACATTAAATAAACTTTGAAGTAAACGTGAAAAGTCATTTATTGGAAGCCTGACTAAAGATGGAATTAATTTCTCTGCTTTTAGATAGATAAATTTGTAAGACACCTTGAAAATTGTCCAAACAACTTGTTACTAACTTACTCATTAAAATTGATCATTCCTGGAGAACATAATTTCTTATTTAGTAATTTTCAGTAATAGGAAATAAATGATTAAGAAAAGCAGCAATTAAAAGTTTTACACATTTCCGACAATTTATTGTATAATTCTCGTTGGTTCTCTATGAACATTCCACACGTATTTTAAGCACCCAACCAGCATGTCAATATTAATTTCAACAAACTACACTCCAGCAACTTCCAGCATTCAGAATAAAATGTTGAAATCATGTATTTGAATTAACTGCACATTAGTTACGACTCTAGTATTTATTGCAGCGACATATTAAAAATTTGACAATAAACACCCAAGTACCATTTCATGATTTATTCCTTAATGGCGTCAATGTTGTTTTGGTTATGACCAATTATGGAATAACAATTCGTGACTTTGCTCTATTTGCCGTTACTGCAAGAGCATAATAGTGTTGAGCAATTGTTGATAAAATTGTTTTTGAAAAATTGCGGTTTAGATTATGCGTGAGATTTAGTCGGATAAAGACAATTATCATAAACGGACCTCGGGGCGTTTTCTTCGTGTGGTTACTGAGTGCAATCGAATGATTTTTAAAGTGAGATTAATTGTATTTAGAAAAATATCTTAAGGTATTTGTAATTGAATAAATTATAGTTCTTTTATGTTTTAATTATTAGGTATATTGTGATTAATTTGTTATGAAAGGAATTGCCCATTGGGATATTACAAAGTTTTTATGAATTTTATTCTTCCCAGGTAAAGGTTTCCCTTTAGTTGAGACAAATCTAGGCAAAATTTTTTAAAATTTTTTCCAATTTAATGAAGTGATAAGAAACCAGAGATCTATTTAAATGTAAAATATAAATAGATCTGCACTGAATAAAACTGAATAAAAAAGAATGATCCAAAACCAATTAAATAAACCATTTCCTTACATTCAATTGGTTTACAAATGTAATCGAATGAGATTTTCCAACATCTCCTTATCAAAGTGCAGGAACAGTTTTATGTGCTGTGAAGAAGTGAACAGCACAAGTATTTAAAGTATCAAACTGTAGCGTACATCAACAGTGAAGGTCGCATTAAATAATCCTACAATCACGCGATAATTACATTTGAATATGAATCAAACGGAAATCAGCGTACTGAACAATGCGCTCCAGAAATAAGTCTTTCGCATTTGGACACTTTTATAACAGCAATTAAGTTTCACAACGGGGCTTCCATAAAGATAATAGCAATTACCTACACTATATGTTGACTTCATTCGTGTGCGTGTGAAGTTTCAAATTCGAATCGTAACAATAGATCTGCTTACCTGTAAGAAAAGAGAGAATCTCAATCAGTACCTAAGAAATATTTAATAAAGAAATGGTTTCAGTCAAAATTTTTAGTGGAATATTGAAAAGTGTAAGGAATCTTTGCATCAAATCGAGAAATATAAACTACATTTATGACATAGTAATAAAAATTGTGATATGAAATATCAGCTTTATGTGTAAACATGAACCGTTTGGTGTACCGATGACGCCGACATTTCATCTGTATTGCAGAAAAGTTTCATTTCAATTAAATTTAGGAAATTGCAAAATTAGCAGTTGTGTTGTCACGTGCATAGTATGTTCATTAGTACTCAATATTGAAGTAGAAGCTGTTGATAAATAAAACATGGTGAAAATCTATTTCCAAGCATTAGCTGTTCGTGTTTAAATACATGCTTGAGTACTTTAGCACGTGAGCACGTGGTTGAATCAAAAAGCATTCGTGTGGAATTGTAAATTAATATCTAGATTAGTGCTCAGATACAAGTTCTGCAAATTTGGCGGTGGACAAAATGTGGTTTTCCTAACCGGTATGAAATTGTGGGTGTCGTCCTTGTGTAAATCAAACCGAGCAACAAATACGTGACATTTATAGTCGTGATGTGAGAAGGCTTTTTTGTATTCTCGAATGTACTACTAGTAAAAACAGTTAAAATTGATCAAACCAATGATATCACGAGAGACTTTTAATGCAGGTTTAATGTGAATTTGTTGTACTTTATACAGAAACATTAAAATTATTATGGTAAATTCATCAAAGGGTTGTAATTGATGATGACAAATTCCTCAATATTGGAAATTTATTGCGATGCTTTGAAAATAATGAGTCTATGAAAAATCATCATTTCGTAAGAACAATGAGACAGGAAGAGGCCAGCATGATCAACTCAAGGTTTCGTCAAATGCTCGCAGTTGTTGCGTCCAATGCGCTAAATTGATGAGACAGGAAGTAGACCGCATGTAAAACTAACTGCCAACTTTGTGACCCGTGTAATAACAATGAATTGCACGAATGTATAATTAAGCTAAATGCATAGGGTGTGTAAGAAGCGACCTTTTTACAAATTACAATATTATTTACAATCCCTACATAATACTCATGACTTCTATTTTACGAACAACATTTTTCAAGCACCAAAAGAACAAAATCCATTGAATGTTAAAGCCATCACTATTTCACCTTCACTAATTACTGTTTGTTAACTATGTGCCTGAACGAAGAAAGACAGTAATTGAATATATAAAACGTCGTGCAGAATATTTAAGCGTCATCAATGCAATAAAACGCATGCATTAACGTAAGAAATTTTTCATTGAGTTTTTTTCCTCGAGATGCGCATCTTGAATTCAAGTCAATTAGATGCTTTTAACCTTCACACACTAAAGAAACGCGCGCCGAGTAAATAAAAACAACTTTACTGCGATACAAGTTCACTAGTAATCATCTAATGGCATCAGTTTTTTCAAACTTGTGCTGTAAACAAATCGCTTGAAATTCGCAGCTTTTAGAATAACGATTAACACACTGATACCTATTTAAATGCTTAAGTTGTTAATTTAGAAAAATGACTGCATAGAATATAATTAGCACTTGAGACAAGAGATTCAATTTCTTAGCGGTGTAAAGTTGTCGACTGGCATTTATCAACATGTTCGTTTTAATTCTTTGCAAAATAAAGCAAAGCACATATACGCTCGACGTCTATTTTAGAAGTTGATCGTTTTTCCATATATTTTGATTGGACGAAAGAACAACAATTAAATTAAGTTTTCTGCCAAAGATTAATTTCGAAACAATTCATGCTTACAACTGTGATTAATTTTTTTTTCTACACTACTTAATTTGTTGCTTATTGAATGTTGTATATCAATGCTTCCTTTTTATTTTTGATTCACAACCAGACTAGGTGCACGTCCCCGATGAGGAACAGTTTCAAGTGCTATATAGAATTGTATTGAATTCAAATACTCCAAGGGTGAATGAAACTATTCGTGAAACCAAAATGAAGAAGTTCGCAGTATAACATTTACTAAACTTGAAATAAGTCAGATCTTTATGCATTTTATTGATGGTTAATTCCATTCCTATTTAAGCAACTCACAGATATCGTGTGATTAATAGCCACATTAAATAAGTTGAGAACTAATTAATATAATCGTGAACAATAGGATGATTATCAATACGATTGTGACTGAAACGCATCCATGTGGACTCATGCGTGTCCCGCTTTGCATTTTCATTGTTTTCTCTCAAACATTAAAACAACTCAGACGAATTGCAGGCGTAGTAAGTCTGATCAAGTTGTTGTCACTTTGTCGGATTATCTTGGCATTCTAATGACATCGCCAATTGTGAGTTCCCATTTACTTCATAAAATTCACTTAATAGAATAGCATTACGAAGCTAGAAAATTAAGCGTTGAATTGTTTGAAACATTTCAATACTATTTCTTAACTTATCCACTTCTTCATATATGACCATTATATCAGTCACATGTCACATTGATTTGTGTTGTGCACCACTATAAATAATTCAAATGAACCATTTTAACCGATTTTGTGGTTAAAACGCAACATTAAAAACAAACACTTTTAAGTACTTTATCACAATAAGACTCATTTTCGCCAAGCTAATTTTATTAATGCATCTGGATGAGTTATTCAAATTGAAGTAGTTTAAATCATGTATTTGCAATGATACAACTGTCCATTTGTTATCACTGCAAAGTTATGTTATTCGTGTTTTTCATTGTCGGCGCTGATTTCTTCCTGACCTCTGACATGCAACGACTCATTCTGACAGATTGCTTACTTTTGGATAAGTAACTTTCAAATTGTAAAAATTATATATTGCATTCACGGGCATTTAATGTATTAATAAATCCGAGTCTAGGATAGTATAGTTTTCAACAAAGTTGCATAAGGAGAAGATAAATGTGCCCTATAAAAATAAATTCGTAGCAAATTAGACCACCCTGAGACGATGACAAACAGGCGCTTTATTGCAAAGAACCTGCCACCAAATCGGTGTTATTCCGTCGTTTAGTAAAAATAGTAACGAATGCAACAGAGACCCCCCCAAATAATTGCGCTATACAACCCATCGGGATAGTACCGATCTGAGCATTTATCTCCGCCTGTTACATGCACATGGGCGGAACATGTTCACACCACACGGTACCCACTAAATCATTTACCCTATCACGTTTTTGGCAGAGATTCAAGTTTGCAGTCACATACGTAATACTCAATAAGTGTGAATTGGAATTAGATTTTTCTATTCTCACGTAGAGCTCCCCCTATATTAACGACTTATTTAAGGAACGTGAAATATTTCTTTCAATAAAACAAGTAAATTGCACAGTTTACTTTCGAATGTTTGTCATAAAATTACATTCATACGCACCAATGAGTGGTCCACGACGCCAGCATAACCTAAATTCTGTATTTTTATTTCAGCACTAGATGCATAATGGCCACATAAAACACATTGCAGATAAGATATTATTGAAGACACATCCGTACGACTAAGAATTCGGGAAACAAATGTTCGGTGGCAAATAAAAACATATGCTAGAAATAAATGTAATTGAATGTTGATGTTAGGTGAAGGTATTTTTAGTTTTGGCAGAGGATTGAACGTAATAGTGGATGGATATGACTTTGTGATTTTATTTATAAATCCATCTGGAAATCAATTTCAAAAGTCATACAAATGCTCCAGATTGAAAGCGTAAAATCCTAATCATTTGGCTAAAAAAAAAAAAAAAAAGGATTTTGTGGGTAAAGAACACCTAATTCTTAAGTTAAGTTAAATGACATGGAATCTGTTTTATTAATTCAATGTACAGTTTTTGAAATAATGAATTAAAAATATTGTGTCGCGGGAGACGCGATTGTATTATTCAAAAATCTCGGTCTCTCAAAGGCCGCCTCAATTAAGAGGATTTTGACTATATATAAACTATTATCTGTGACTAGGTGAAATTATGTGATTATTCGTGGAACTGTTTTGTATCTGATCATTTATTATTGAGACTCTTTATTACTGAGACTGTATGGGACTATTTACATGTATGGATGGCACATTGAACCGATTCTAAGAAAACAAAGTAAGAACGGTAACGTCCAGACTCTCTAGATTAATTCAAGAACCAAAAACTAATGCCGGTGACAGCCGGCTCTCTAGACCGATCGTAGTAGCCAACTACAATCGCTAAGAAATGTAAATAAGAGAAAATTAGAAAACAAATAGATGTTATTATAGTTTTGATAGAAGTTAAAAATCAATTCAAGAAACATGAACCTAAACGTTTTTTGATAAGGCTTATAATGAACGTCAATCAAAGAACAAATACTGAATTCATAAACTATCCCCACATTTCCAAGAATTCCGCACTAAATATTTATTCATAAACTGCACAAGTATGCAGTAATTTCTAGAAATGCACAAATAAAAGTGCACAACGTCACGTCCCCGTGAATCGTAATTATACGAATAACTCGCGCGATATGAACCACAAGTATTACTCACCCGTGCAAATTTAAACGAAAATGCAATAAAGATGCTGCTCAGCATCCTGCATCCCGTCGCAAACAAACATCCATTGCCATCTTACATTCACTTGTTATCTAAATACAAATCAGCCGCGCCATAAGGAGCACGAACAAATATCTTACCCGAATATTACTGCACCCTGCCTGACATCCGTTTTGTGTTAACTGCCGCTAACTGAGCATGTCGCACGCACTGCACTTGCAACAATGGAAGAAGAACCACCGTGATTTGATCCGGCGCCGCGTGATAATCATGCATCAACCGGAGCACAAGCGAAGTGTGACTGAAGCATGGCATCGCGCGCACGTCTACTATTATATTCTCGATTCCACTATAATGGATCTTACGCGTCTTTCGTAGACGGCATGACGCGCTAACCGCAAACACCGACGTAATGGTCGATTTATTAATTGCACGCCGCCACACGTTCGAACTAATCTCTAGTTTAAAGGAGCAAAGCGAATCGCGTGCCGATAGTTTCACGCTTCCCCACAAGTGCGTGTTACACATGTACGTTTTTGTCCATTGACGTAAATAATTGTCCTTAATTCACTTATTAACTACTCGGAAATAAGCATGCTCATACTACTAATTCGACTTAACACACCCCTTTTTCACGAAATAATTATTGCTTTTAAGTATTTGCTGCAAATTAATACATTTTGAACTTTTAAAGTTCCTGCTTAATTAATTTACTGTCATATTCAGTTATCTGCAATAAAAGATAGCATTTAACTAAGAAAGCTACAAGATTTGATATTATTAATTCTGGGTAAAGCAAGCAAGTTGTAATGAATAGTTTTTATTCAAATGCCCTCATTTACTATTTTATTATACACAAAATGCAGACAAGTTCAAATATTAAATTTAGTTTTAATTGATATTTGTGTGCTTGTTTTATGCTGTTTATGCCAGCATGCTGTTAGAGCAACTGTAGAACTGTAGATTAAAATAAATTTGGTTGCTTAAACAAAAGTATGATTTTTTCGCTTGTGCTACGCCAAACTAATATAAAAGAAAGTTGTGTGGAACGTGACTTGCAATAGATGTTATTATTGATTCGGTGGTGGAGTGTCAACTGTGATAAACTTTCCAGGATTCGTCGCCATTACATCTCGATTTCCCTTTATCTTCGCTTATCATCGTTCATGCAATAAACTATTCGCTTAAAATTGCAAATTAATACGAGTTATTTATTAATCTTAGCACCTTGTTCCGGGAATGATTCATCTCCATTACAAAATGAACATCATCTTCACATTGATTGAAAACTGGCGACCGGTAAGGTCGCGTAGGATTTTATGTCCGTGCAACTAACACAACTTGACAATCAATTATCCATTGACTGCGTGATTAATTGCTCATAAGGGAGCGTGTTGATCAGGCCATTCTTTAGTCATGAACACATTTCATTTGAATACTTCGAAGTGTATTATGAAGGCAGTACTTAAAGTCAGACACTGAACTGAATAATTAATTGCAATCGAAAGGAAATATGAAAATAGCAATATTTTATCTAGGAATGACGGTGGAATTCTTGACTAAGGTTAATATCTTAAGTAATATGCAAACATGCTTATTTCACAAGAATTATTAAAGTTGCTTGTTTTTCTAGATTAGATTATAGTTCTGATGGTTTAGAAAATATACGAAAATTTTGCAAATGTTCTAGAATAATGATATTTATAACGGCGCCTTATCACTTAAAATATCAATATTGTTTAATTGGCATTTTTTAAATATCTTAGTAATGAACCTAATTTATTCCATATCGCCCGCACCATAACTAAATGTTATGAACAGAGCAATTAATCTATAATTATTTCACTACTCACTTTGCATGTTTGAGCCCAACATCTTAAATTAGCACAAGCGATGAATGCCGGCTCGATTCTTGCACCGGCTATTATTTATAAACAAACTGATAATCTGCATAATTGAGTCATTCAAATACAGTAATGGCGTAATGCACTGGGCAAGAAAATCTCGAATGTTTAACCGCAAATGAGCTCATACTCTTTTTCGCGACGCAGTGGATGTGTGGACAGCGAATCACCGCTTGATTAGTTAATACGTAATGATTAATACGTAATGGTTATTATTTGTGATCCTGTTTAGCATAATCGAGCTCCGTGGCCACGATCTATGCGTCACCAATCTGAATGCGCATTCGTAATGAGACGCTTGTTGATAAGTTGGAAGGAAGAAAACAATACAGAGATACGATATTTGCGTCGATGTGCAAAAATGTGTTAATCGCTTTCTATAAATAGAGATTACTTCTGTCTAAGGAATCACGTTGAATATGGGTCATGTCAGAGTAGAATGTGTGTCGTAGTAAAACAATCGAACGAGTGAAGGCGTTTTGCACGAAAATCGAATAATTGCATCATGGCTACGAATAAAAATACACATAAACATTAAGCAAATAATTATGTTGATAAAACATACACTTACTTAATATTGATTTGTAAAACGTTTTCTTCAGTTTTAGTGTTATAGTGAAGTTTTATCAACATAATGAATCTTAAACTCTTCGTAACCACACTCAACAATACTCCAAAGAATTATAATTATATATTAGGCCGACAATATGGGCTTAAAGAAAAGAAAAGTTTGAGGAAATAATTTTTGCAATTTAATTATTTTTCAAATATTTCCACCAAGTCGAAATTCGAAAAAATTTAGAAGTTGCACTCCGATATCTGAAACTTTAAATAGCGCCTTTCTGCAGCACTCTTTAAAGAATGCCACCAAAATGTGGAAGTTGGTCAATAGGAGTGGAGCGTTCCTTACACAACAACCACTTCCTACCTACCAATTTCTAATAATCCATTCCTATATGAACGAAATAAACTCCCCCTAATTTACATTTACTTCACATGATCAATATATATTTATGGGATACCTATAATAAATTAATTTAATCCAAAACATCTCATAAACTGTGCGACAGCCAACTACCCAACAGTGTGTATAACTCACTTGACATTTGCATTCCCCGCACTCGTATTATTATTATGTTGACTTCACTCAATAAGCAATAAATACATTGATCGTAAACAACTTGTTCCGTCGCTCCAACAGCATTTTACGCCGCTGTTAACTCGGTCCACTCTCTTCGATCCATTCGAATCTGATTCCATTCGAATGAGGTGAATCATGTACAGCGGAACACACTAGCGGTCGGGGCCAATCGTTCGAAGGTATTTCAATACTAAACAAATTGACATAATGGCTTAGCCACCCACACTCGCGTCAATCGCGCAAATGCCGCCAAATGCCGGGATAAGTTATCGGCGAATTCTATTGTTACCGATTCACAACAACGCAATTGAACTCAATCCTGCCTATATCTATCGCTATTACGTTAGATGTCAACCAAAATCATGGAAATCTATTTCCTCGCATAACGTTTAATTTGCACTTTAAGGAACATTCTGAGTAATGCCGGAGATTAATTCAAGACTAAGCGCATAATCCTCAGGACAATAACAATTATGTGACCTTAGAACTCACCCTGAATCTTCAATTACATGTATTTGCGCGATTTGCGTATTTTTAATGTCAATAAAATCCGTTAAAAACCTCCGTCCTCAGCGAAGTGCACATTAAATCAAGCACTAAGCCTTTCAAAATATGCTGATTACAAAGATTATCTCCACAATGCAATTTATTTTTCAAATTATGAATGCAAATATAATTTATCCAAGCTGGATGAAAATGATACTGTAATTGTTTAGATCATTTTTCATAACCTACTAACTACAAGGACGATTTACTAAAAGCATCTTCTTCTGCATCAAGCTAATTCAAATAATGTGCCCTATTAATCAGGTACTAATAGGAAAATAGTGTGTATAAACGAGAAGAAGAAATCACTATTATTGTTTATTCGTCGTTACAAAGGCGTATTTTTATCATATTGTTAATTTTATAGATAATAATAATGATTGCATTAAAATGATTATGGTTATTGTAAGCGAATTCAATTAGAAATAAAACTTATTTATTTATTTTGAAATTATAGATAAATGTAGCAAGAATTTTGTATATTTTTTTTACCAATAATTAATGACCAAAGCCAATCAATTTAAATTTACCGCGGTTTTAAGATGTCAACTTTATCCTTCAATATGACAGAAAATGAACAAAACTACCGCTTGGAATTTATTTTAATTAAGACATTTATTAAAATTGACTTGCATAATTAAATACAGAATTTACAATGCCAAAAATAAATAACTTATAATTATTACACGTTGTAGTTTAAAACCAAGCTGAAAGTTTGAAGAAAAGCGGCCAGTGATGGGTACGGTTCCCGTCTAACCTCCACCCGAAAATTGAGTACAAATAAATATTTTTCAAATTCAATCTAACTGCGCCTTGAAAAATGACGTGTCATGTCAATTGTGGCTCAGTAGCGCCCCCCTCCCGGTACACTGAAACCATATTGCTAGACATTTTTCACACCAGCGAGCGCTCTGCACTTTTCCTTAATATTTTAACTCTTCAATAATTAAAAGTAAACATTGCGAAAATAATGTTGAGCCTGGTATTTGCTTTAAACACATATGTTATAAATAAGTGTATCGTACGTGGAACAAATATGAATTAAGTATTCATTATTTCAGGTTGCCTAAGGATAAGAAGTCAGAAGTCAAATAATACCCACAGCTGTAACGATTTTCTTACTTATTACATGCCGGCAATGTAAATCGAATTGGTAATTGTTGCTATGTTTGATGATATTTCTGTATAGATTTTGTTACACACTAGGTGGTCCCAACTTGGTGGCGAAATGCAATAGCTCAGTCAGCGACTGTCAAAAAGCAGCGAGTTTCAACATGGCTTGAGATAAATTGTTATAAAATGTCATATTACGACAAACAAATAGTAAAGCAGCAATAATACACAAGAATTAAAATTAGTAGGTGCAGAATGCTCGTTCGATTGCTATAAGATTACCTTGGATTTAGTAAAAAGTGCAGGAAATCTATACAAACAATTCAAGCCGAAGTAATTGTTATGCTAATAGAGGTGTCATCGAGAGACATGATTTATGACTTATTCCTGAATTTATCGTAGTACTTATTGAGCGGTCACTGATTACATATTTATACAATGGCCTTAGTGCTAATTCGACTTGAAACGCGGCTGAGAGTGTTGATGATCAAGTGAAGAAAACAAAGCGAGCCAAGGTGCTAATTAAGATCTAATATTGCACTGTGATAAAAATGCTAATTTTGAACTACAATTCGGCCACCGTGACGTTGATGACGTTCAGCACGTTGTTCGATTTAAGAAGCAATGTAAACTTCGTAATTGGCCGAATTCCTAGATCCGTGCCTTGTGCGGCTTTAATCTTGTTCCGCCATTCATTACCCAGGCCCGTAATTGCATTATTAGCAATGACATTTCTAATTCCTTTGCGTACCTATCACCACCAGCCAGGGACGTAATGTCCAATTCAAACTCAGATCGCGAGGTGCTACACATAACGCCGCTGCCGTCGCATAAAATTTAAATATCAATTATTCGCCGACTGACTAGGCATTCGCCGCACGATCACTAGGCATAGATCAGGCGCACCGTTCGTTTCCACCTTAATTACCGGCATTTATATACGCACGCAAAACGAAACCCAATCATTAGGTATGATTACAAGCCGGCGGCGATTGCGCGACTACAATGCTTTTCGCCCAGCCCGGCCGCCAAGCGTCTAATTATTTATTATCACAAATATGCTCGCGTTCATCTCATCTCATTTCAGTCCAATGAGATGAAGCGGATGATAAATGTTTTAAACCTAGATAAACCTAGATGTGGATCAGGCATCCAGTTTAATAAATCAGATTGGTGATAGAGTAGTGGACACAAATCGCCTGGCTTAGTAATGTGCATGTTAGGTAAATAAGTGCTTTAATAGGTCAGAATGTTTATTCATCTGGTGCATGCAAAGTTTCATATTTGAGTTGATTATTGCGTTGAGGATATGTGCTTGGTATATAGAAAATGACTGCCGGCTAGAAAATTTTGAATATTAAGCAGTTACATGTTATTAGTATGTATTAATTTAAGAATTAGATTGAAGGTCTTCATCCAAAGGCGCTTTGTGGCTTAATCAACCGTTAAAAGATTACCTGTTCGGTGTGATAAATTACAGATAAATTTTCACTAGTAAGATAATTATATAGCGCATTTGTTTATCTCCAGAAGTATTTTTAGCACTAAAACTTTTGTTTTCATTTCGAATTTTGATAATAGAATTAGAAATAATATAATCGATCAATTTAAAATAAAAATATTGCATGTTCTTGTCGGCTAACTATATAAACCATAACTTAAAACTCTAAGATTTTTCGATATCATAACTTGTTTATACAATCAAAACTGCAGAAAAGGTGACAATAAAATTTATGACTGGCAACGAGCCGAAAATCTTCATAAATTCGCAATGTCATTAACTAATCCATCATTAGCATACATCTTTCCTCACTTCAGTTCAGCAAGAGTTAATGACGTCTGCGAGTACATAACAAAATGAAAGTGCTTTAATCATTATTTCTATTTGGTTGCTTTCCAAGCATTTACAAAATTGCAACGAATTTCTATGATGCTTATCATTTCTCCAAGCTCTAAACTATTTTAGTGCGCATTTTAGAACGATAAGAATTCAATAAAAATGAAACCAAAAAAACTGAATTCATAGTTTATTATAAAATGCTCTTCCCCAATTCTAACCAAAATGCGAATCTTAACAATACCTATTTCGTATTTTACTGTATTTTCTGGAAAATGACCAACCAGACTTACAGGAAGATGTTAAATTAGCCACACATTCCACGCAACATGCATGCTCAATAATAAATTATAAAGACTAATAGGAAGCAATAAATTCTATAACAAACTTGTAATTTATAGAACGTAATTTTCTTAATACCAAACACCTTAATTATACCTCCTGCTACTACCATGTAATCTAATTTATTTTTTATCAAACCCTAATCGAGTCCTGATGTTAAACTGAACGGACCAATAAGTTCATAATGAAGTAATTCCATTGCCATTCTATTGTTTTGCGAATAACACCCTATATATGAACTGCTCCCAAGTTCGTCATTAGCCGCCAATTGTGCCGGACGCGAAGAAGCATTCGTTGCAAAAAAAAAAAACAGTATAAAATCGAACGAAGGTGCGTGGTGGCTAAATCCTTATAGGGAATCGATTTAATTTAACCTTGACTCACTTGGGTAGAATATGCTTATGTTCATGCTATGGCAAACAATTTGCAACTAGCAGAGGCTTGTGTCCATTTGTTATCTATCAGGTATGCGAGACATAACCTCAATTGATAATTACACTTTCAACCAAATTCCTTTTGCCACGAGTATCCTGATGAAGAACCAAATAGACAATTTCTGTTTTCTTGCTTTAGCAATCCCTTGAATGAAATGTAGGTTCACTAGTTCAGAGCAACAAAATATTTGTATAATATTATTCCGTTCGTACTACTCTTTCTTCTGCCTACTTCTTCCCAGATGTCTTCGACTACCTTGACTCACAGCAGAATTATGCGAAGCGCACTGGTGATTTATACATGTCCGCACAAAATTAATACCGTATAAACTAGATATAATAAGCTTTTGACTGCTTTTTTATTGAGAGTAGCAGTTTGGAAGGGCTTTCATAGCAAAGCAAACAGAAAAATAGTAGTTGGGAAGTAATTTTAGTAAAGTTTGTCAATATTTAGTAAGTTACTTAAAAATAACTTCAATTTCTGTTTGTGACTTATTTTTTTTTTTAATGGGAATTTGCATTGTTTTAATTAATTCCCTTAAAATCGGATGTCAGAAATACACTTAAAAGTCAAGAGAAAAGAATGTTAAAGCAATAATTGTTATTATTAGTTTTACCACGCCGATTACCGACACCGCACTTGACCTCCATTTCATTATACTGCAACAACTATTAGCAGTTATTGGAACTGAATGCTGTAGTAGGAGTATATATTGAATGTACCCCTAGCAGGATTTGAAGTCGTGTCCTCAGAATATATATATACTGAGCTATGGAGTTTAGCCATTCAATCTTATTCACTTTTAGTAGATAATTAAGCAAGAATTGTTATGGTTAATAATATATTATCTTAATAATTAGGTTGTTAAAATTTCAAAGAAATACCAACCGGCGAATCTAATTAATAATAACAAGGCAATTCCTTACGATTTAAGAATGTGCAATGAAAATTATCTGCAGAATCTCGGAGTGCACAAATGGCATTCTAATTGATATATAATTTTCCTATCAAATACCAAACACTTTTATCAAATGTGGGCGCTTCGCGTAAAATGTATTGCCACTTGAATGATCCAACATCTCAGGCCTGCTGAATGCAACTCGCCGAGGTCTGAGCCAATTGAAGGATAGCGCAGCGTGGCCATAATTGAATTTTTATGTCACTTAATTAAGAACCCTACTATTCCACCATTAAGAAAACCATGCCTTTATTAACACAATGGGACAGATGGGAAGACAAACACCCAGCCGGCTCCTAAATCAGCGCATCAATTTTCATTTTGCGATCCCTATCGATGACGAACTGCCACAATTTCTATCAATTACTCACTTAATTGACAAGTGCATGTGGCAAATTTGGTTTCAATCGTGAATTCACCTGAACAATGCATTACTAATGAGAAATATGAATGTGTTATGCGTGCATCCGCATGCGGTTATTATAAATGTTGGGTAAACAAGCATTTACCTCGCTTTCGGACACCTGCCGCCGGGCCGGATTCGCCACGCCGCGCCTGAACGAAACTTAGCCGTCAGAGCCAACTCCTCGGCCGCCGCCGTCGTAACCCTGACGGTGGTGTGTCTTGTCCTCCCTCAGCCTTCGTGCGCTTCAATGCCAGATGTGTGAAGCGGGAGTGATCGCGAAAACTTTGTCGCGCGATGCGCGCCGATTCGAATGCGGCCGATAAACGTTCGTCACGCGCGCTCACGCCGGACTCATTGATGCGGCACACCGTGTTGATCGTGTTGTAATCCTTGTTATGGATAATATTCATCGCATAGACAGCGTTCGCTCGAGGAATAGATGCTGCCGGAGCGCCGCGCCAAACTCAAACATGCCCACTCCGCGCCGATATTTTGCTTATATACGAGCTATTTTTAGAGCCTGATGTAATCCTACCGCCGCAGGATTGGCAGTGGCTGAGCTCAGCCAGCAGGCGATTGGTTGGAAAAAGCTCGTGAAGTTCGCGACGCGAATACCGCCGCACTCGATGTGTTTTTTCGCGCTCTGCCGCCAGCGGGAACACTTCGCGCCGCGCTTGATCACGATTTTATTTTACAATTTTTCATCGCATTAAGTGCGGAACTTTTATTATTCTGTGTTGAGTTCACTATGATGCCGTACTATCATTAATCATAATTGCCTGAATATGATTTGACATCAATCATGATTTGATATCAAATTGTTTCGAACAGTTGGATAAATATGCCTAAAACATTTCAATTGATATGGATATTTTTTCAATGTTTGTAGATATTGATTGCAGCTATAAATATTTAAAATGTCCGTGTAACAAATTGCTTTTCTGTTTTTAATCTTGAACTCGTTAGTTTGTGCCATCCAAATATATATTGTTTGTCGCCAAGATGCATTCCGCTTTATTCGCAGTCTCAAACTATCCATTTATAAATTTTATGCGCATTCTAAAAGTTAGGAATACAGACGTATTCAAGGATGAATTTATTGTGTGAAAGCATATTGATTCAATCACATTTCAAATTTATTTTTAGTAAACTATTTATTATTGCATCTTCCGTGTCTACGCATAATTAATCAATGTTTGTATACATTTTTTTAAATACTGTTTTAATTAATACTAGTATTGATTTTTATGACACTCAAATTATTTAATTAATCTGAGTTTGGATTTCTTTTTTTTAATATTGAGTGTAATGGAGTTACGTGGCGCACTCTACGGTTATCACTTCTAAGTAGTAAAAATATTACTTTTAACATGCTGATAGATAAGAAATGTTTCTTTATTTAAAAAAAATGCGATTTATTTACAGTTTAACAGTAAGTATTTATTATACTTTACAAATGCGTTTTAATAAATAGCCCCAGTATTTAATTAAAAGACGGCAATAACCAAAAATCTAATCAAATGTAGCTTACTACTAATGATTCACTAACTTCTAATGTATCTTTTAACCACTAGATGACACGTACATTTGGGCCCCTTAACGTAAACGCCGCCAGTCTGTCATCCATTTTGCGAATGGCTGTTGTATCGTTTCGAATTTTGTTTGCAATGAATTATTGTTGTTAAAGGACAAAATACTTGTATGTTCAAACTAAACAGTGTATGTATACAACATCTTCTACATTTTTTTAAGTGTAAATAAAAAGAAGAAGACTACGTTTATGTTTGCATGTAGCCCTTGAAGGTTAGGATAACAACGCGTCGGATGCATTTAATGAAATACATTGGTGCGTTTAGTTTATCTTGGACTCTAATGGCTTGCAAGTGAATAAACCGTGCATTCAAAGCTAAACGAGCATGGATAACACAAAATCGGCAGGGCGAGTTACACGTACAAAAGGAAAAGCAGTTTCGGGCGACGAAGCTGAAGTAAGCGTCGCTGAACCAGAAATGGCGCCAAACCTTAACGGCAATAAAGACACTAGCGTCGAGGCTGAAGCAAAGCCTACTGTGGACCCAGAGAATGTTTTTGTTCTTGCAGAAGACGCTGAATCTACCAAAGAAGAATTGAGAGGTACACGCAAGCGGAAACTTACTGATATGAAAGGTGATGAGGAAGAAACCTTTGTAATCAAGGAGGAAAATGATATTGACATCAAAGACGAGCCATCAACTGAATCCAAAACTGATGATAATGCATCACTGGAGGAAGCAAATAACTCACTTAATTCTTCAATGGATACTTCTGATGCAAATTCCTCAACAGGTTTGTTGTTATTGTGTGTTTGAGTGATTTGTGTATTATTTAGGGTAGGCTGTTGGACATAATATTCAAACAATAACAATTAAATGAATTGACAATGTTTTTGTTATTAGAAACTGCAGCTGTTTCCAAGTCAAAGTCAGTTGGACACAATACAATAACTTCTGTAGATACAACTTATGGAAAGGGAAAACGAGCGAGAGTTCCCAACAAAAGATACAGCGATATAATACGCACAACATCCCGTACACCAAAGTCTGATAATATACCGACTTCTCGTATACCAAAGACACCGACAGGTAGCGCGAAGAACGGCGAGTTTCCCGACGACGATTTGGGCGAGATTCTGCGGGAGGAAAGCGAATTAAATGCGAAAGTATCTGCTGTACCTGCCTCTCGAAAATCAACAGCTGGAATTAAGAAAATTCGCTCCTCGGTCGATTTGACTGATCCTGCTTTTCGTAAACCTTTTAAGTTCGGTTGGCGTCGCGAACTTGTAATACGTTCCACATCCACTGAGGGCAATCGTATTGGCGACATATATTATTACAATGCCAGTGGCCAAAAATTCCGATCTATGCGAGAAGTGCAGCATCATTTAGTGAAAAATCGTGACTTGGCTTTAGAAAACTTTACATTTTTTAAGGAACCACTTGGACTCAATGATACCAACAAGGAAATCATTCGTGATGCGAAAAGAGGTCCAGGAATGACAAAAGTTATGTCTTCAAATAGAAAGTTAGCTTCTAAATTAATTATGAAGACTAAGAAAAGAGCTAAGACACCGACGGTTGCGACAACGCCACCTACACCTTCACCACCTAAGTCAGCAAAAATTACGAAACAGTCTTCATTTAAGGTATTTCAGTGCCATTAGGCAAATGTAGATTTACGTATTACCAATTGAATTATAGGTAAAAGCGCCTGTCAAGCCACCAAGTACAAAGAAAGATAAGAAAGAGGTTGAAGATGAGGCGCCTGCTCCTGTCTGGAATAAAAAGGGAAAAGCAAAGTAAGTTCTTATTTTATATATAACGGGAATGTTTTTAAATCTTAAGTCATTTGGTTGCATTGACTTTGTATTGGAATTAGTTTGTGCCTGGTAACATGTTAGCTCAACGCGTTTTCCATAATTTTGTCCTTCGTCCTCTTACCATACCAAATTACAGCGTGGATAAGAAACCGTGCCAGCCGTGTTCTATCCGATGTGAAGGTTTGCAGGGACTTGTTCCTTGCCTACAGTGTCGCATTTGCCTTTGTCTGTATCATAATGAATGCGTCGGGATTGCTTCGCAAGTCAAAGTGCAGAATTATGTGTGCAAGGTATGCATAATCAAAATACTTCTCGTCTAGGGAACTTGGAACCTTAAAAATCTCATATAGTTTCTCTATTAAGCACAATTTGGATGTGAAAGTTGGTGGGATTTTTAATTGTTTCATTGTTCTTCGGTTTTGACGCCGATTCCAGAGGTCGTTTGTAGAATGAATTGTATATTTGTACAAATTTATATTCTGCAGAACTGCCAGCTGGAGCAGGAACCGAGTGACGGCAGCACCGGAACGAAGGCTGCACTCAATATTCCTCAAACAAATCCCCCTTTTCCGCACGCAGATAGAAATTCCGGTAATGCACCAACAGATAGATTTAACTCCGACACTAATTCTAAAAACGTTTCGCCTCATGCAAAATTAAATCTTAATAACAATAACACGGAACAAAAAAGTTTAGTTGGATCACTAACTACTTGGTTTCCGCAAAGTTCGACCATTCAAGTTAGCAACAATGAGTCTGATTCGCTCACGAAGGTGCCCCCACGGCCACAGTTGGTAGAATTTATTGGGAATAAAAAATATGTAGTGGTGCCGAGGCACAACATTCTTTCGGTGCGATCTCCAGGTCAAGCGGCAACTGCTTTGATTAATTCGGCCTTCAATGCTCCGCAACCAGAACCTAATATTGCTTGCGAAAATCCTAGCTCCTCTGAAAGTTCTGCTTTGCCTCAACCTCTCTCTGAGACGCCCAATCAAGAAGATGCTAAGGACGAAGCATTCACACCAACTACGGCAGTAGACGAGTGAGTTTACTTTCTAACTTAGCACATTTTGGTGAACTTTATTCAATGTGTTACAGGCTTTTCTTATTATCAATTTATCCTAATCCATGCTGAAACAAGTTCCAATACATTGTTTACAAAATTCTTTTTTATATTCCTAGTATTTTGTTTCTAATGACTAGTACGAATGTTCAAATATTTAAGTATATGTTTTATTGTTCCAGGAAGGCTCCGGAGCTTGTGAAAACAATTTCAAAACCATCGACGAGGATTAAAAGTACAAGTGAGGACACATCAGTCTCAAGACCAGGACCTCCAAATTTTATGAATTTATATATGCAAAACTTGCAGTACGGTTACACGACTTTGTTCGGCGTATTTCAGTATTTAAAGGTGCAAGATCTGCTTCGCGCCGGGTGTGTCTGTACAATGTGGAGAGATATGTCTCGTTATCCTGCACTCTGGCGTACAGTGCGCATGAAAAACTCACAAATTCATAGTTTTGAGGGAATGGCGAATGCTTTGCGCGAACATGGTACTGTTCATCTTGATATGCGAAAAATGTTGTTGCCGTCAAAGGGAGATGATGATATTTGGCCATCCTTCATTAATGCCATTAAAAAGGTGGAGAGTTTACGTCGCATTGAATTGTGTCGGTGTCTTGCATCTGTAGTCGAAGATCTTGCGCGGAATAACCACAAATTAGAGGTAATAAATGCAGTAACAATTAAATGTGACGGAATGACGTTTGAGCCATTTGAGAATCTTACCAACTTGACGGACTTGAGACTGAAATCGAATGCTGGGCTGACTTTATCATCAGATCTCTCTGCCTTAAAATCGCTGACCAAACTGAAACATTTGTCAATCACATCGATCAAAGATCTCAACAAATTGAATATAGAAGTTATCAGTGAATTGGTTAATTTAGAAGTATTGGATTTAGGAGAGTGTACCGATTTTCCCGAATATTTTGGAAGAGATATTCTTAGTAAACTGACAAATCTAGAAAAGTTGCGGTTGGAAAAAGGACAAGGAGATTGTCACACGTTCGATATATTGGATGCGGTAAAAGGATTACCTGGTTTGCAGCAGCTAGAATTGGTTAATTTTGATATAAAGGCTGGATTCGACAAATCATTAGGAGGATGTTCAAATATTAAAAAACTATTAATTATACCAACGTACATATCACAATCGGCTACGACTAACCATATGATACTTGGAGGTGCTTTAAGGCTACAGAAAACATTGGCTCATTTTGTTTGGGGCGTAACATTAGAGTTGCTAAGAGTTACACAGTTGTTTGTCAGCCAGCAAAGTAACGACCAGCCGAGTAAAAAGGATGATAAAGATGCCAATAATGAGAGTATTCCCGTACTTAAGCCTGTGCCATTGACTGGTCTTACCCAAACGGAAGTTTCGGAATCCTTGAAGGAAACTCAAGTTGAAATCTTACCGTTATCGAATCTGAAAAATCTATTACTTCAAAATTTACCCACAACTAGGGTGAAAATCGTCAAAATACCTTTCCATTCAACGTGGAGGCAAAGCATAACAGATAGTGGTAATTAGAATGTGTGCAGTATGTTCGCATAAAGTAATTTAATGATATATAAATAAGTGAAATTTGAACTATTCAAAAAATAATGGTCTTTTTTTAGTTATGTTATATATGAATATATTAATTATAGGAAGTTATTCAAGCAACTTGATACATAAGCAAATACATCTGAAATATTTTCTGTAGTACTGTTATGAAATAGGTTTGTTTTCTGAAGTTTATATTAAATACTAGATTTTAATATGTGGATTTACTTTTAAACGATTTAATAGAATAGAATGACAGCATAACATCGTAGTTCTTATTTTATACTTGACGTTTGATGTAAATTATAAGCAACCTTCGAATATATATTATAATAAATATTTTATGATTATCAACATAAGATGCCACATTAAGATTGATCTGTACCATACAGACTTCAAAACAATTAGGAGAGTTGCATGTATAAATGAAAGTGGACATAAAAAACATGTGCAACATGAGGGAGGTAGCACGAAGAAACCGATCTATATTTAAATCATATTTGCATGCAAGTTTGTACTAACAAGTTTTCGTTGTTAAGGCAGGCAGCTTTGAATTTGCAGAGGATCATATGCCTGCATTGTAACAGACCATTAAAACGTATTGGTATGAATAGCAATAAAATGTTTGTTTTTATTAGAAAATCATAGAGGTTCGACATATACAATAAAAGTCATTTTATGTAAGTACAAAATATAATAATCAATTGTACATTTTGAAAATATATTTCAAGATAACAAAACGTTTTTTTTTTTTAATTTTGAGGAGTAAACAATTCTTTTTGAAATGACGCTGGTGAAACTCTTGGAACAATTAAAAGCATTCAGTGAGCACATTTATGAACAGTAGCATCAGCATGAAGATAATTCTTATGATTTTGTGTTTACAATTATATGGAAGATTCACTTAAAGCGACGTTGATTTGGTACCTTGTTTACAGCGTTTGATGTAAACAATTTTGAATTCCAAGATAGTGAAAGCAATTTATTTGTTTTATAACAAATGCAATTTTCCTCGGTTTCACAAAAATACCAATGAGACAATATTTTCATGTTTATTTAAATTTACAATATATTTTATCACGATATTCACGAAAACATGTCAAGTACATGTTAAGTATTGAAATAACAAGTTCATAAATCAGTTTATTCTCTGGCTGTGTTTATTGCGTAAGCATGAAGTAAACATAACAATCGATATAATTTGGAAATATTTAGCTATAATATTTTGTTGCATTAGGATAAATTTACTTTACCACTTACTTTCTATTTATGCGTAAAACGTTTTCGACTTGTCTTTTTCAGAATCAGCAACAAGTCGAAAACTTTTACTCATAAATAAAAAGTAAGTGTCAAAGTCAATTTATTCTAATACAATGAATATCAGAAACTTCGTGATCAACGAAATCAACTTCAATCAACGAAACATATATTTTGCTCAGCTTTGAATATGATTATGTAGATATCTTTGGCGTCACATCATTACGATGCATTATTTATGGTAACTCATGTGGCATATGTTCGCGTTAATGTTATCAATTTGTATCAAAATATTTCATTTTGCTTTTAAACATTTTAAAATCTATTTGTTTATACGCTATTTATGAATTAGTTTAATATAGTCTTTCTGATACTGTAGTATTCTTACCCACGAATATCGCGTCATCAGGTAAATATTTATGTAACGATTATTTCTCGTATTGTAGTAACATCAAACATATACAACAGCGATTTAGTTTTCTTTCCTATAATTAATGTTAATACTATATGGACAGGGCCCATGGTAACCTGCTGAGTATTCATCACACCATTAACAGTTGTCTGTTTTGAAGATGCCCTAGGATCCACATAAATTTATGCGACACTTTCTTGATTTTTACGTCGCTTTTTGCATATTGCAGTAAGTACAACCGTGTGAGAAGGAAGAAAGCACATTCATTACAATAGCACGTACGCCATCAATTTTTTCATCTTGATAAATCTTTCCCATCGAATAAGAGACGCGCAAGTATAATGACAATATATTTTGCAACGTTTCCTAGGCTAGATTGTCCTGCAATCTTCCACCGTAATTACAAGACACCAGTGATTCCGCTTTGTATGTTGTACTAAATTGTGCACGCGCGTTAATATTTGGTTTGTGCACATTTTATTATTCTTTCCCGCATTCGCCTAATGTAATCATCATAGCATTTAAAAATATACGCTTCATGAATTTGTAATTTGTCTCTTACGCACTATAATCGAAGGATTCCCATTCGGAGAATCGCGAGTCTTGTTTCTGTAGTCTTTGCCGGCACTCTTTAAGGTAGGAATCTTGTATGCGATACATACCCGAATTGGCTTGAAACATAAGCGTCTCTAGAATTCGTTCGTTCTTGATAGCTTTTGATGGCAGAACTACCTGAAAGCAAACAACGCGATATTGCCAATTTGCAAAATATTAAGCTTGAATTAATTGATGAACGTACTTTAATAAGTTCTTGTGGTGTAATTCTGTACAGTTTCAAATCTCTTGCTAAACGTTCCATGATACATTTAAATTCTAATTTGGCATCAAGTTTGCTTGAAGTCTTTGTTCGGATCTTATTGCGTGCCCAGCTAAGCATTGCCTCAAATTTTCGTACCTCTGGGACTTCCAAGTTGCTACAATTGGAACAATTAAGTGAAACTAATTCAGCTCAAAAGCTAAGAGTAATAATAGTGAATTAATACGTACCGGCACATAATCATCTGGACCATTGATTCGCTGAGAGTCAAGAACTCTGAAGTTTGGAACAATTGGTACGCCCGGGTTTCAACAAACGCCAATATCATGTTTACTAACTCAGAAGCCGACGTGTAGCGCCAGTAATAATTTTCTAATGAACACAACATGCAGCACACCTATAATTATAATGCTTAATTAGTTTGCATTGACCACCTGTGTTCCATTCATACCACTTCGATTCTGAGGAACTGTTTGGCATGATGGAAGCAGGCCTGCAACAATTCGGGTAGGTCATAATGTTCCGCAGCACATATAAGACCCGGTATTGTCGAGCAGGTTAATGGACACGAGCCTGTATGCAGATAATCCAACAATATTCGAAACGTGTCTGGATCAAATTCGATTATCGAGAATTCGGTTTGGGCCAACTTTGCGCGATCAACTTTTTGGGCATCGGCACACACGCTTAATCTAGGTACCGGTAGTTGCGCTGGTTTTTCCTTTTCTTTGTCCTTCACTTCTTTGTCTGAAACGATTAAGGCAAATTAAGTTTGCACTTGCTTCATTTAATGCCAAGGTCACACGTTAGAGGTGATAATGTTTCGAAAACATCATGCACTTACTGGAACAGTCGTGACTACTGGCCCATTTCTTTTTATCGTCAGCAGAGAGCGATGGAGCATTGTGTTTACGTATCGATCGTCCCCAACCAGCCGTAATGGTTCCAATGCGGCTGATGGCCCTTCGAACCATTGGCGAGCTAGGCACGCTCTTAGGTCGCGGTGACTCGATGTCCGGCACTTGCAGGAAGTTACTGCTCTTTGTACGCGACTGCTGAGGACTCATGAGGGTCGGAACAGGCCGTGCAAGCAGTTCGGCGACAGGCACTTGAGGAGATCCGAATCCCGTTTGGATTCCGTAAAGCATCTCTTGGAAAACGCGACTACGTACGCCGAGTATTGCTCTAACGGCAATGAATTTCGTCTGGAAGCGTATTTACGCAACTTTATTATTTTCATGGACCATTTCAAACTTACTTACCTTTTGCTTGGATTGTCCGACCATGAAAACGACATCAAATAGCTGCGAATTGACAAGAAGATTATCCTCGGCATTCAAGAACATTTTAGTGAAATCTTTAGCCAGCTGGTCGTAATCTTCAAATTGATCTCGCACACTATCTAAAAGAGGTGACGACGGTCGCATATGACCGATGGGCCTCCAGGAACCTATAAAATAGGAATAAATAAGACGGCAATCGATAACACTACAAGGTGGTCTTTGATGTGCGCGCCCGTGTGCCAGTGCCAAAAGACTGACATGGGCTTTGTCAAGAAAAGGTGATTTTTCTGCGAAAATAAATGAGAATGACGCGCTTACCACGTCGATACGGCTTTGGAATCTGACCGGTCTCAGCATGGTTCTGCAAATTGGCCACAATATCCTCCAGCATTTGGGATCTCGTTCGCTCCTGCATGCGTGCGAACTTTGGCGCCGAGTAGCTGGCTCGTTCGCCATTGACAATTTTCGTAAGCAGCCATTCGCGGAACATAGGACCCTTGTCGAAGACGCTTTGCTCCCACAAATACGGTTTATACGCCCCAACTTCGTCTCGTGTGACAACTGACACCTCATAGCGCGTCGGCTTCCGTTTGATCCGTGGAGACGTGCGAACTGCGAAAAAACGAATAAATTGGCTAATGCATAGACCTTTTCTACCCTCCCATCTTCCCCCCCCCCGCCCCGGCAGCCTGTTATTTTCTCGTTTATCTGCCTGTATCGAAATGTCTGATATTTGGAATTCAGCGCGTAGAGTGGCAAGTGTATTCTTTCTACGTTCGCATTCGGGCGTGAAGAGCAAACGTTTCAATTTATTTTCTGAGATATCGAACTTACCCAGAATGAACGTATGGAGGAAATGGCTTTTTATACATGACGGTGAAAACGACGTATTGTCAGCTTCGAGGAAAACAACACACACGATGTCGTTGCCTATGTGACGTTTTCGCTGCAATTTCTGAGGGTCGTGCTTCTCATACGGCAATTGCGTGCTCACATGAAACATAATCTCGATGTTACGCCAATTCGTGTATACAGAATATAGACCTAAAGCAAGAAAAAAATGTTAATATAATAATCATTTGCATATATTGAGACTGATTCACTTCAAAGTACTATCTGTACTTGCCTGTAAGATCATGCACCGTGTCCAATCCACCTTTGTACTTGTCAAAACCTTTCAAACGAACTTTATCGCCCAAAATTTGCAGGAATTCGTCAAAGAGTGGCGAGTTTTCGTTATTGTCTAGAATTTCTTCTTCAGTATACTGTCCTTCTAGGACATATATAACGCCTACTTTAAGTTCTGATTTTATAAAAACCTGTGAACAAAATCATTACAAAAATAGGGTTGAGTTGCCTAACATGTTATAATAATTATTTACGGGAGTGTGAGTAGATTTTTCTAGGGTAAATTATGAATTTCAAAGATTAGTAATTTGCAAACTTTACCCTACACCCCCTTATGATTTTACCGAGTTGAATTACCCGATTTTTGGAACGTTTAAAAAGTTAACAAACAAAGTTGAACTTTGTCGGTAAGCCGTCTGACTGTAGCAGTGACAGCGAGGTACATATTCGGAAGACATGGGTTCATATCCTGCTGGAAATATATATAATATACATTCCTACAAAATTCAGTCCCTATAACTGCTAATAACCATAGTAGTTGATAAGATGAAGTACGGTGTCGATAATCGGCATGGTTGCAGTTCGCTCAAAAAAATAAATAAATTTTTCCTTAATTTTCACTCTCATTCATTTATAATTTATAAATTGCATTTTACTAACACGCTAGAAATGTGTTTTAATGAAGGAAATCTGAATTTTGTGTTAAAACTTCACCAACAAATAATGTTGATTAGTTGTATCCCTTTCAATTGCTACTCATCTTAATCTCTACTCGCAGGAATGCAGTGCATATAAATCAATAGCGTTTATATCCATCTCATCCACTTTATTACAAATTTTGTGCCAATCTCTACTGCATACTAGATGCTCAATAAATTTGACCATAAGTAAATATCTCGAGAATGTCTGATTAAGGTCGAAGATGAATATAGATGAAATCAATTGAAGGAGCGCGAGGGTGTTGGTGTGAATGGGCACGCACAACTACAGATGACTTTCTGTGTCTACTGCCACGTCGTACAGAAAAAAATCCATTAATCAATTGAAAGGTTTGGAATGTTTGATCATCGGCGAAAAGGGAGGAAAGGAGGAACAGGAGGAAAGCTGGAAATTTGAGAATTTAATATTCGCTTACACAGAGCTTCGCGAAAGTCGTTTAATATTTCAAGAGCAAACCTTCGTTATGTGCTTTGAGCCATCGCTGTGAATGTTTTTCATTTCCGAGTAAAAACGGGAAACACAAAAGCCAGCTAGGACGAGAAGAATGTGTGGTCGAAAACAAAATTAATACAGGCAAAAAAATATCACTACACCAATTTTCAAATGACATCAATGCTTTTCTTTCGCTTTTCCAAATTCGAGATTTGTGCGCTTTTTGTGCATCTGGATTGTAATCAGAACAATATAAATTCATCTGAACAGCATGCCGTACGTACTTGATCTAATTTGAGAAGTTCCTCAGGCGTGTCTGGTAATTGACCAAGAGTTAACGGTGGATTGATGTTGACCTCCTTGCCTAGGGATCGAACCACTTCTTCTCTATTATATCTGTCGGCAAACACGCAACTGGCGGGGATCAATCCATGCACCGTGTAGCTAATGGCTCGTACCAAAATCCTGCAAGCAAGAGAGAAATTAAAGGATCAACCTAAGCCTCAAGCAGTTTGGTTGAACATAAATAAGTTGGAATATATACAAGTCAACAAACGTCACGGCACACACTGCAGTCTGCAATAGGTAGGAGATGAGAACAAGGTGGAAGTTATGATGCTCACAGGTAGTTTCAAGCAAGGCAAAATTAAATTTTATGTGCAAATAATCTGGGATTATTTAAATTATTAGAGAAAATTCCCTGTTTTCATTGGCAGTAGGGCTTAGTTAGGTTTAATCTTGGCAACACAGAGTAAGCGTATGCTGAGTTCGCGTGTTGCAAAATGTTTGCTATCATTCAAGGAATTGTTGGCGAAAGCTTAGAAGCACAGGTGTTAAATTGCTTTACGCTACGGTATCGAATTCTCTCAGATTCGCTGGAAATAAGAAAGCTTAGCATGTGGAAATATTATTTTAGCAAATAGCGGTAGTGCAGGAGCCTTATTTCGCGTTTGGAACGGAAAACGGAACGCGTGCGAATATAAATATTTGAAAAGGTGAATAAAAGCAAACGAACGAGGTACAAGGATAGGATATAACAAGAAAACCGAGAAACGTTGTTATTTACATTTAAGAATTCGATCAATGATTTGATATTTGATAAAATATTACAATTCGTGTGAAATGAAAAACTCATTATTTTAACTAAATCCGTTTGTTTCTGCCAAATGCCTTTAGTTGTTCCTCTTCTAACAACCGCATCTTTTTTTCGATTAAATTTGTCAACGTTCTAAATATTTGCATGTACAAGATACCAAATAAACCACAATAGGACTGCTGCAAAGTCCTTGGTGCATTTGCAATATATCGATAAACTGCGAGAGACGACAACCTGACGACGCCGATGACATTTCTGATCCGTGTTACTCGAAAGGGTGAGGGTACGATTCCAGTCTGCGCGCATCTCTTACGAGGCGCGCGCTTGCAGGCGAGGCTGAAAAACGAATTTCCCAGATGAAAACCAATACCGACATCGTCCACATTCCTTGCTCACGCTGGATGCTGGACGCCCGCGATTATTATACATTTATCGATTCGTCGAGTGCACACTTAAAATCGGAACAAGCCATCAATCACAATCCCCGACAACACGTCGAATAACATGTTATCAATTTGGACGTTTCGCATTTATCCAAGCTTCGTATCCGTCTCATCGAGATGATGCCATTGATACCCTCGCACAGCGCGCGAATGCTAGGTTTATGTGGCGGCGGCTGGCGACGTGCAAATCGACGGCATAAAATCGCAGCGCGAATTGTCCATTTGCTACAATAATAAAAACGCGATTAAATCGATATTCATGTGTGCGGTCACGTTGAAGCATTGCGATATGGTAGAAATGAGTAACGATTGATAAACGTCGGTACATTGTGCGCCAGCATCTGATACGAGCAACATTTTGACAGTTTTGTAGCTGTCGCTAATAAAGCTGCGTCTGTTTAATTAAAAACGTATCGCGGCAAAATGTTGATGGCTTAATTCGAGACTACTGCGCGGAATTTATCTTATCGCTGTTGAAACAGTCTAATGACGTTAAAATTACTTCCAGGAATGTTGTATCTGGCATAATTTGATATGGGCGTCCTGGATTTCTTTCTAGAAAAATCTAAAAAAATAAAGTCGAATTTAGATTATAAAATGCCATGTCAGTTTTGACATAATCAAATGCGTAGATGAAGCGGCTGAAACGAGTCTTGAATAAACTATTTCATCTTACGAAACACAATTAATTGGTGCTGTCGCGGACATTAATGGAATTGTACTTGTATGCTATCTTAATGTTGAAACTGAAATTTACCACTAACCTAAATTGATCTCGCCCGTTGAGGGTCTCCTGCTTGATGGAGAGTATGACAGGACCAAGATCCTCGTCGTTTGTAAAGTAATTCCAATGCTCAGTGCCGTAAAAGTATCTTTCGTACGTCTCCTGTTCGACGCTCGTCAACTCAAAGGCTTGGTTCTTCTCCCATTGCTCTTCGATGGTTGTTTTCTTACGTGGAGACGAAATGTCATCATCCTCATCGTCCTCGTATAAATCATTGCAGCCTTTAATGTTTAGATAAATATATTAATAATTCAACGTATGGCAATCTAAAAAGGGGAAAAATTGAAGGCGATTAGATCCAGTGTTTTATGCTGTGTTTTACAATCAACTCTACACGAATGCTCTTCGACTACTCAAGTTCATCATTAAAGTGTCCCTGGAGAAATCACTCTTCCTTTGCTTGCTTACTGTACGAAAGCAATTGTCTAGGCAGCAAAGGAAAGCAACGGATGTTTAATGGTTCCGATGAGAGCTTTCGAAAATTATTTGCACTTTTGCATCACCAGTTATTCTCATGTCTATTGTGCTATGCATGAAGGCATGAAAGATGACAACAAACGGTGCAAGTTTGTGCTTATATTGTACAAGGATTATTTTATGAAAAATAAAAAATGAGTACGTCGTAAATTTATCCCTGAGGATTGGATCTAACGAGTTTAAAAGCTCGCACAGCGTAACGTGTACTTGATGCACTCGTTGTTACACTCGGTTCGTCATGTAACCGAAGGGAAATAGAAAGTTCTAATAACTTTATAATCTTAAATCCTGACCAAGAAAAATAGCAGGCCAAAGTTTGGTAGGCAGAAAATCAGCTTAAAACAGCCTGTAGGTTCGAACTTATTAGCCGGGCTTTTAAAACTAATCAATTTTTAACTTGGGATTATATGCTCAAGTTTGCAATGCAATTTAACAATACAAATTTGGTTAATAATTCAAGATGGAAGACCAAGTCGAAATACAAATTGAATTTAATCTTACAGCAGACATGCACTCTCAACCCAATTGCACCGTGATATGAAATTCATGAGCATTCTCACCGTGGTCTCTCGACTTGTGGCCATTCTCGTCGAGATTCAAATGGCGATCATCCTCGTCGCCCTCGGGCAGATCGTGATCCGACTCGCTCTCGTCCCAAATCGTGTCGGTGGCAATCTTCTGTCGTGAGCATTCAATCCAATATCCTGGCGTAGGAATGAAGTTGTGCGGAAACTCTTCACAGAACTCATCTGTAAAACACATACATAAAACAAATAGTGTGTCAATCACTATTATGATGGTATTATTTATGAACTAATTACACACTGCACCTGTAGCGCGCCTGTCTCCGATTTACCGCGGCATCTTGCCGGAATTGAAACCACGCACTCGACTAACATTGTTGCGTTAATGTAGTACTATCTGGCGCTCGCATGAAATAATTAACTTATGCTACCCGGGGGATAATAAGTTGGTTAATATTATCGCAGATCCCGGCATGTGACTAGCGCACATTTTACGTGCGTATGTAAGGTAGGCAATGTAACATTGTTAAGTAAGAATTATGTCAGTAATGAAACGTAGAAAATGATGGAGCTTTCTTTGCTGTAACTTAACGCCTGTGTACGTAATACACACTTAATTCGCCATTTAGGATACCAGACCCGGGGTCTCGAACGTTCCTCGTTGCTGGTGGCTTGCCAAAACTGCAATCTCGACGCAAGTGATCCACCATCATAAATCAAAAATTCTTTTCCTGGCTAAAAACCTAGTGATTACACAAGGGACATAACTGGAATCTCTAGTTTACTCAATGTAGATAGATATAAGGATTTAACAACTACCATGAGACGAACTTATGTAATAAATCAATCCTTGCCATCGAAAACATTTGTATCCTCCAATTAACGTAATTAATTGATGTGTCCATTAAAACAGTCTGCTTTTGCTCACTCAAGCCAAGAATGTCCAGCGTGACCCAAAGTTGGCTCGTATTAATTCACCCGACTTTAATTTTCAAACTTATTTCATCCCCAAATTACAATAATGTTTCAGAGAAGTCCATTAATGCGCATCACACAATGAAAACTAATTACCCATAATTTTGCAACTTTGGCTCCGTACTAAACCTGATGCTCTTAAAGTGCGCGTCAATCTGTTCAAAACTAGATAATCACCATGCGCATTGTTCCCTAATTATCCCTTGCACTTTGAAGTTTAATTAAAAGTTTCACCTACTCTCTCCGATCACACGTCGATTTGGTGTGCAGTCAACTCACTGTAAGGTAGAACACCAAACGAACTAAATGTAGCTTGGTGCTCAAACTTAGAGTGACCTGACTATACACAAGATGGAGATGTTGCTGGCATTGCAGGACTGCGAGTCCATTAAGACATCCTTCTTCATGGGTGACGAGATGTAGATTTGTAGTGTAGATTCCATCTACTAGAAAAGAACTGACTGGTTCTACGAGCGAATAAACATAATTCCGAGACTGAAGCACAAATCTTTGTTTTATACTTTATTAATTCCAGAGAAGGTCTGCAAAGAGCGCCTGACGGGCGAATGGTGTTATGCCGCATTTGTTAGTCCTGGACATTATTATTTCAGTAATGAAACATTCTTTGTTTAATTTTATGCTGGTATACAAATGAAAAAGTAGAAGAACTTTTTCATAATGTCTTTATTAATTCTCAGTAACATTGTGCATAAATTCAGTCTGCAATGTTCAATATGAGGAATAGAAAGAACGGCGAAGGAATAATATTAAGCTACAAAATACCACGGCCTACAATCATAAATATTCCAAGGTTTTTTCTTTACCGAGCGAACAGTTTGAACTTATTCGCACATGCTCGCGCATATTATTGAAGGACTATGGTGCAGTCAGGCTCGTTGAACCCACATGGGCCAAATGCAAAATAACCAAAGCTTTCCTGCCCTATCTGCTGGCACGTATTGAGGGTAATAGTGCATAATGCGAGTGACACTTATTTGCCAAAAGAATTTATGCTAGCAATCAACTCTACTGAATATACAAGTTATGTTACTGTGTAAGGTGGAAATTCAAATATAAGCATAAAGAAGATTCTTTGAAACATACTTCTGAAGGGAAGAGCGGGAAATGGAAACGTTTAAAAATTTATTAAGTTGTCTTGTTGCCTTAATTTGAGTTTAAATAAATAAAAAGTTAATTGAATTTTATGCCAAAAGGAATACTAAATAGTAAAAGCTTTGGAATATTGACTTTACCTCTGTTGTTTATCCTCTAAACATTCTTAATGAGAAATACTTTAATTGGTTATAATTTAAACTCTCCAATATTTTCTCCAATAATTTTCACACTTATCTAAAGCAATGTTTGACCTCGTCTTATATAATACGTTCTAAATCGTATAAAAAACAATTTTCAATCAATAGAATCCCGGAAATAAATCCACCGATATTGAAAGATACCCCAAAGTTAAAGATAAAATCAGAAATTCGCCTATAGCCAACGCAGAATTAGAGCAGAATGATAAATAAGGTAAAAGCAGATTAGGCATTGAAAACCTTCCCTCGCGTTTGTTTGCAGCCTGTAGCCGTACAACGCAAATTTATGTGTTGCTGAAGAGGCTTAGCCATTTTGATATGTAATTATTATTCACATCTAGTAACAGCCCAGCTAGATTCAGGAAAGCCTCTACTATGCGACAAGCATATTTACCGTCTCTATTCCATCTAAACATGACGTGTTGAGTATTCATAATCGTATAGTACTTCAATAATATCTTATAGATGACAACTGAGTTGTGCTCTTAAAAATACGTTCATTCCGTCATGCCGCGCAACTCTAAATTACAAATGAAGCCTGGCCGTGACACAAATTGTAACCCCCGGGGAGTTTTCCAACGAGCACGATGGGAACAAAGGCGCTCCTCCCAGCAATGAAAATGTACATCTACAAGCGATAACAATTCAATTTCTTCATTTTGTTGTGCTCCAAACCAACGCCATAAATGCATTATAAAATCCTCTGACATAACGCTATGTCACCGGATCCACTGCTGCGATGCGAGGAGCAAGCTGAAGTAATATCAGTTTCTGCCGCGGAATCTGTAGTAGCCTGTGAACCACGTCATTTCCAGCGTAGGCGAGAAGCAGTCAGAGTGTGTAATGCACACCATTCGAAATTAGACGCCAAAGTTTAGAAAGTTAGCGGCGCTTAATTGTTGCGTTGCCAACTTTGCGTTTAGGAGGCAGCTATTATGATGGTCGCTCATACTTTGCGTGGATTTAATTGGAAATTGAACATTTGTGCTTAATTTTCATTAGTAAATTCATAGGTTAACATCGAAGTCTTAATTAAAATGCTTCAAACATGTTTTGTGTTCATATAGGATCCCTGGATTAATGATGCAGTTGGTACAGTTTTAGTCGTAGCATGTTTTCTCTACATCATTTTTGCTTTTGAAAATTGTCATAACAAGGGTATATATGTCTTTCTTTAGTTTCTATCAAAGCAAGAGGGATTTTGAGCAAAAATAACCAAAAAAAAAAAGCAGATAAAAAAAAACCAAACTCAATTATCAAGTAAATCTTCAAGAGTAACATGATTTGTCAAGATAACTAATTCAGTCGTACTCACCGGAACATGCTTGTGGAGGCAGCGGAAATATAAGCGTCGTGGAAGACTTCCTCCTAGCGACGGCGCATCCTAAGGATTGCGGCTTGAAAGCTCGCAACTGTTGCATGAAGTCTGAGCACTCCATAAGCGCCACGTCGGCGAAGTGCAGATCGCAAAGAATGTGATTCTTGAAGCGCCGAGCTCGCTTCTGATTCGGTCCAGTCAAATTCAGACCGCACGAATTGCAGCGTAGACATTCTTCGTGATAGTGATTGTTATCGTACAGAGGAGAAGGTTCTGGAAGATTCCAAGGGAATCGTATTAATAACATCATCCAACTATTCCCAATAAAATGTTAACTCGGGATGAAATCATAATCTGTAGTGTGGGAATAGTTTTGTGTGTTCAATCAGTGTTTCTTTGTTATTAGTTTGATCTTTTGAAAATGAAAGATCAGCAAAGTTTTGCAGAAGAAACGAAGTCAATGTGTAAACGGATTATCAAACAGTTCGCCAAACCGCTGCCAACTCAACGACTCTATAAAGTTGTTGTCACTTAGCACGCTCGATTTCCGCGAAACTTTTGAGTTATTCGATTGGAATGAAACTTGTTTATCACTTGTTGGTAGTTTGTGCATCTCTAGTTTATGCAATGAAGAAACTTGAAGAGCCAACACGGTAAACGCAAACACCTATCTAACTCGCATTATTTAAATATGCGAGTCAATAATATGAAGAGAATTTTTCAAATAACTTAAAATATTAAAGGTGTTGGTTTAATTTAAATGAATTTACATTAAGTAGTCATCACAAGAATCGGAGAACTCATTATAAATTTAACTTGAACTAACTTTAGTGATGATATTCATTGGAGCGTTAATTTAAATTATTTTTATTAGCTTGGCGTTTATCAATTACGCTAGGTAGAGCTGACTTTCCTTCAAGACGGCAAGTTAGCTAACTGGGCTGTAATGAGCTACGTTTCATCATTTCAAGTTTGCTATGCCTTAATATTTGTTTCCTTTATTGCAAGCATCGTGTGATGGTACCTACATCATAATTACTGCTCTCTTTATTTTGACTAAATGGGAAAACTTTTAATTAACACGTGTGCAAATATGAAGTGTTAATTGTTGTAGAACAACAATTAGTTAGCGTCAAATTAACTTCAATTGTTACCGTTTGAATGCAAAACATTTCTATCAAGTTATTGTTTCTTCGAATTTTACACCTTTGAAAACCATTTCAGACGGTAATGGTGGCTTATAGTGTTTTACTCTTGTATTTCTGAAGATGATAGCAACTCTTTTTGCTTTTGACACATACTGCATGAATTGAACATCTTTTGTTTATTAGCTTTGATACGAACTGTCTTTGCTAGAGAAATTGAATGTTATTGCAACCGCCTTTGTGCAGTGTTTCCAATTTCAGATCGCATATTGAGGATGTACTGAAAATACCTTTAACAAGATGTACATTTGGAAAGATTAATATTGAATTGCTTTGAAAATTACTTTCTATAGATGCTTATCTGTAGAAATATTGATGTTTCTAAGCTGAGATGGATTCAAATGTGCATGTTCATTGTATCTTATAATTATTAGTGCTCGAACCATTTGCATTGAAAAGAAGAAAATGAGAGATATATTTTTAAATTCGAAGAATTATAAACAAAAACAAGAACTACAACTAAATTGTTGGTTGCAATTGATATTATGCACCTTTTGCATCAATTTTCAACCCTCAATACGAATGCTTATATTTTATGCAAATACAATATTTTAATTTAGTTGTTCGTTGTTGTAGAGGAAAAAAACACAAACTATAGAGCAATTCAAGGTTGACATAGAATATATATTGAGATAAAAATAAAACATACATAATATTTGTTTGTATCTTTATATTTGCTTGTAATAATTGTTTCTCTTTGTTAATAATCGTATTAGTTTGAGTAGATTTCAATTTATTACACTCCAATAAAATTTCATCCACATCTGCCACATTATAGGGAAGCAGTTAACTAAACGTTCCTATTGTTGACTATTCCTTATTCCAAGTTGCACTATTGTACCATATTATATAACAATTCTATCTCATTGTTATGAGCTTTATGCTCAATCATGAGTAATATCAATTTATTGCAGAACTCAGCGGAAGAAGGTTGAATTATGTATTTCAACTGATTCAATTTCTCTGCTCATATATAAATTATTAAAGCGTACTCCTATTTATCGATTTTTTCTTAGCGCAGTGTGTAATTACTGGTGGTCATTAGACTATAATTTTAATGAAAGATGAAACATATTATTGAAATAATGCAACTTGATAATATTACGTCTTGTTTTATTCTTAATAGATTTAATATGTGTATATCTTTTAATTTGTAGACATCTAAATCTTGCTAAACTGCGGAAAATATTGACATATTTTAAGAACCGCCTTGTTTGATTGTTTTTGAGCTTTTAAAATAAGTGCAAAGCAATTGAAAGCAGCATGCTATTGTCATTGTGGTGTCTTTACCCATTGTCCGATGCCTCGCGGAAGCAACTGTTGCAGGCGGATATTCACTGGCGCTGAATCGTCATGCGTAATGTTCGTGTGGAGGCTTCATGCTCCGGCTGGTTGAACTTCGGCCGAAACAGCAGTGACTGGCTCAGTTAGGCCTTATGCAATGATAATTTGCGCGAACACGATATTCGTTGTGCAAGGCGCAGACCCGCGACACAATAGTGCGCGCTGCGTACTGCGGTGGCGGCAACGGCGCCGAAGGAAGATAGGTCCACGTGCTGTGGACGCCACAGAACCACTGAGGCAGCGTCGCGGCGCCGACCCCACCCCCGATCGATTACCAACTGTGTTATCACAAATATTACGGAGATGCCGGCGCGCACGGTTAAAATTTCACTAGGCGAAGACAAACTGCCTGGAGTGAATTAGGCATGCAAAAAGACCACTAATGATTTATTTCAGTTGCTTTTTGTGAATCAGCCGGATGTGGTCGTTGTCGTAATCGGTATTCGCAATTATTTGCATTGTGTTATGTTTCAATTAAAATACGCGAGTGAAGAAGTATTCAGTTTAATCAGATAGAACTATAAGTATCTACAATTGGGATTGGGTGACCTTATGGAATACGTGGTGTATTCCATAACACGCAATAAAGCTATTATATAGTGTTCAACCCAAAAATTGCCTACCAGAGCGAGCACGCAACAGGTATAAAACTAGATAATGATGGATAAATAATTTCGCGGTTACTAAGAAAGTATTGCGTGGTAAATACATTTTGTACTCTTTCTAGCCAACTAGACTCGCATGCCTATTGGACGCATGAAAAGTTATTGATCTTTTTTTGCCTACATACTAGGAATTAATATGAACAAGTCCTACCTGTTTGAGTGCTCGAATCAAAAAACGTACTTGATGTTTCAATGGTCATCGATGCAATGGTGCCATCAGTGATTTGCGCGCATGAATCTCGCCGTCCTCGAAACCGGGATGTATCATCACTCTGCGAGCTCTGCCTGCGAAAGTTTCTGCATCGAATCATTTCCTCCGTGGTCGATTGTCTTCGAAAACCTCGCGCAATCAGAATCTCCTCGGTTGTCGATTGACGGCGAATCATTGGTCTGTGAGATTCTGCTCTTTCGGGAATAGGTCTAGCGCAGGGGCTGGGATCACGAGATGAACATGACGACGAGTCGGGTGAACGATGACCACGTGTTGCAATGCTGGTGGATTGTCTTCGCAAGCGCCGACTGCTTCGTCTACGCATTGGACTGATATCTCTTTCTCCTGAACGCTCGGGACTTAGATGCGTGCGCGAATCGCGTCGGCTGCGTGATGCTGAGTCAGGGCTTAAGCTGTCCCTTCTAGATTTGCGACCCGTGTCATCAATGTCTGGGCTCAAGGCCGTCGGCTGTGATCCACGACGACCCCAACCACCGGGAGGCAGGCAACTTTCATCGTATGCAGTATTCTGACGCTGCAGGCGAGAATTGCGCCGTTCTGGACTGGCATGACTACGGGAATCTCTTCTCCCGAGCCTAACGCTGCATTGGGTGGTGGAGTCCCGTCGCGTGGAAAGCAGCGGGTGCGTTGGTGTAGTAGCTTGCACGACAACTGTCGGTGAAGTCGCTGGAGGTGTCACGCTCGACATAATTATCGTTGGCGGAGGAAGCGCCTGGGTGCCCATGTCAGTAGATGTATTGCAAGTGCTTACAAAATGCGTGGCTACGTGAATAATGGGAGCTGAGTCGGATGCCGTGGAGGAAGTAGATGGGCGCTGATCTTGACGATTATATGGAGCGTCGTTTATTGGTCGCGAATCTCGACGTTTCTTGTGCGCGGTTACAATTTTAGGTGGAAGTGGACTAATGAGAGTGGTTGAATCTCGCCGGCCACTTCGACTACTTTCTCCAGAACCTCGTCTGGAAGTACCATAGGAATGACTCATTGAATCCCGCCGTCCACTCCGACTGGACTCTCCCGAGTCTCGCCTCGGTGGCGAGGGTGTAATAATAGTGGTAGACTCTCGGCGCTGCCATAGCTTGGCTACTTCGGTGCGAAAATCAGAAAACGTGTGATGCTGCGAGTCCCGCCTGGATTTGCCGCTGATGCTTTTTATACCTGAATCTGCGCTCGACTCGCGCCGCTTCCGGTTATAACTCGGCGCGCCATCTGTGGTAGTCTGCCGTCCCCACGGCAAACTGCGCGCTAAATCCGCCAACGTCTCCCGCCGACTTAACGGCGCTTTCCGCCGCGTCTTTGTCGACGCGCCGCTCCATTCTCGCAATATATCGGTGAGCTGTGCAAGAGAGCTGCGGCGGCGGCGCGGCTGCCCGGACGTGGGCGGCGATGTCTCTTGCGTTTCTGTCGGCGGCGATATACTTGTGGCCTGGGCGGCCGAGTCGCGGCGCCCACCTAGCCGCTGGCGAATGGTCGATTCTTCGACCTGTTCGCGCACCAAGTCGTCCCATCCATTGCCACCCTGCCATATCAAGCCGACTTGATGCGAGAGGATGGGCAGATTGCAGACGAAGCAAATAGCCGTCATTGTCCTATGGAAAGACAGAACAAACAAAGAGCGTGATATCAGTTAACTGTCGCCTCATTTGCATGAGAAATGCAGTTGCATTACAAGTCATAAATAACCAAGTCGAGAGTGCTCTAGAAATGGTAGTCGCAAAGGTGCTCACCATGAATAATAAATACGCCAAAATACAATATGCGGCACAACAACAAAAAGATATATTAAGTACATACAACGCAACCCAAAATTACGTTTGCATTGCGGAACTGTGCAGCGGCATGCTGAAAGAAGAAGTAAAACGCAGCGGCGATGAATGTTCAAACAATGTGCGAGTAGCTCATTGAGTAAATTCTCCTTTAAAACAAATGCCCACTGTTGCAACTATCATGTGTATGCATATTCGAACTTGCTTGAATGCGTGCAATTTTTGATGCGTTTTGAGATTGGTCAGAACCTGTAATGACGCAGGCGCGGCGATGGTATCTGCGCCATGGCTCATTCTGGCGGCCTCACTTTGCCTTGCTTCTTCACTTTCCGCCAGGATTCCTTGCTACCCTGCCCAACATCCAACAGCAAACAAACACATTAATTACATTAATTACTCTGCTTTCAATTAGCTAATGACGGGTGGTGCGATAGGTGCATATTATTGCAAGGGACGATGTACGGATAATTAAGTTCGGGACGGAACAGACATGTGGGTGTAGACGATAGGTGTAAAAATAAATGTATTCATTTTTAATGGAGAGTTTTTAGTTATATCAAATACACTAATTAGTTGGAATAGTTTAGGAATAGAGGTAGACATCAACAACACACAGACAGTTTTACACAGTATTTCTGAAATGTAAGACATGAAATTACAATTATTCCATAATAGTAATAAAATATTCTATTTTACCACACACAAATCAATACAAAAATAAAACAGGATTTACAATCACATGAACAGAAGAAAAAAATGTGTACAGGAAATTCAGCAATGTGGCAAATTACATTCTCTTTTACCGTCGGTAGTTAAACACAAGTCGCAGAGTGTTGATCTAAGTTTCTCCTCCTCACTTTTAAACGCCCGTAACAGGTGGTTTAATGCTGCGCCCGGATTGAACACACACACCTTTCGATCATGGTGCTTTTAAGCTTCCTTTTACTTTTACGCATTATTAATTCGAACGCAAGCGATTGCGTTGACTAGATTGCACTTTAGAAAAAAAAAAATCATTTATGTTGCACACATAAACTTGCTTCAGTTTCAGCGGAACACTAGCCAAAGTTGTGACTAGTGGTGGAGGCGCTAGGCTGAGGACTGCTGCGCGAGTTGGAAGTTGGCAGCGCACTGTAAATTAAGCTCGAGCGGGATGTTAGACTGGGGGCCGCCAGGCAGCGTCCGGATAATGTGAAGCGGCAGACGCGAGCGCCACGCGTCCTGCCATCGCGTATCGATCCGCGCGGGTCTAGACGGCCGGGAACCACGCGTGGAAGCGAGAGAATTTGGTCCCGGCTGAGCAGAGGAGGCGGCTGCTGCGGCAACAGACAGGCCTTGTTACCTATGCCGCTCGGCGCGCTACGCGGAGGTAAATGAAAGGAGCTTGCTCAGCTCACCGGGCGCACGATCTGGTCAGGTGAACTACATTCAATCCTGCCCCCCAACCGCCGTCGTGGTGCGTGTATGCCTGTTGGCTGCGCGTACTCTCCCACCACGTTTTCTGATCCAACAGGTACAGCGAGCATCCTGCGTCACGCGGTATTTGCGCTGCTCATTCTCGAGAATTTCATAAAATTTAAATGAGTAGTTGTTAAAATTTATAAACAGCACGTTTGCGGTGGCAATAACATGCAACTAGATTGGCAATTAACTAAAATCTGTCAACTGTTTGTTCAATTTCAAGAGATTGGTAACATATGCAGTAGTTTTTTGAGATAAAAAATTTTGTAATTGGCAAAACATTATTCAGAGATTTACTTATTAAATTACCTCAATAATTAGATTGGAGAAAATATTTAAACGTACTGTGAGCAAATCCTAAGTTTAATGTATTGGAAGCAATAAATATTCTAAAATCCTTATTTTTTGTTGTTTTCCTTGTGGATTAGATGCAGACAATTCAAACATGATTCAGGAAAACTCTAGTGGGTTTGAATTAAATAAGGTTCACTGCGTTACATTCAGTCAATTTGTAATGGCGCAGAAAGCTATATTAGATGTAGTTTCACACATCTAAGTTGCCTTTTTTTATACTTGAACACTTGAAAACGTTGTTCATTAAATGCGCGTCAAATAATAGTTTAATTTGCGATTCTCTTCATTTGATCTTTTACCAATTACAAAATAATTAATGCCAAGCAAAAATGTCATCTGATACGCGCCGAAATTTATCTGCTTGCTTCGAAATGCAAAAAATACAAAGGGTGGATTAATGAACAGTGAAAGCTTTGTGGAATAATTGGCAGAAGCTTGCTATGTCACGCTCCGTGCTGAAATCGAGGGAACAATTTACCTAACAAAGCTTATGGTCCATTATATACGTTTTACTAAGTATTAAGATCAACTTTTATCGTAAAAAGTATCCCTTACATTTGCACCTGGGACACATTAAGTGCGATTACATAAATGTGATGTAAGCGTATTAATAATAATCACTGCATTCTTGAAAATTCTTCTAATCACCTTTTCCGTATTAAAGCATATTAAACTCAGAATGTGCAAACCTTGCACGCTTAATGATATGAGCTTAACTAAAGCCAGATGGGACACAGAGTAATCTCGTTGTCTCAGGCGTAAAATGTGTAGGTCTAGCAATTTCCTCTAGCTTGTCGTAATTTAAAAGAACGATGGTGGTTTTTTATTAGAGTGAGAAAGAAATGAAATATATCAGAGTGACAATACGATTATTCAATATTTGAGTTCAATTGGACTAAAATATTCTTATCCTAAAATCTAAGATAGTGAAAAATAAAAAATGCGTTTACTTTGTTCCTTCCAAGTGACTCGTGACCGTTACAATAGAATTGCTAGAAAAGTAGCGTTAGTAATCGAAGAAACTGTTTTTCATTAAAAGGAGTGCTCTCTCTGTCAATGTCAAGCAAGTCGTGCTCATTCCGATTTAAGGTGCGAAAAATCGTTTGAACTTTAGCAACTCAATTTGACTGCATTTTGATTTGGCTCAATTTAATTCAAATACTTTTTAATTTCCACATCGTTTACATTACACACACTGCATATTTATTTTTTTGCACCCAACTATCGGGTGTAGTATACTCGTGGTGAGGACTTGTAAGCGTACTGCAAGCACATCGGTCATAGACCGACGCCGTACTTGACCTCCCATCACTGGCCACTCAGTAGCTGTACCGTTTTTCTGTTCAGCGGGATGCCGACTTTCAGCTTGGTTTTAAACTACAACGCTACCAAGAACAGAGTTGTTAGCGGAAATCGAACCTGCGACCCAGTGACTCGTAAGCCAGCGCACTGCTATGTGTGCGATCGAAGCAATTCCATATATTTCATAAATTTGTTTTATTACCGCCTTGACATATACGATGGGTTGAGAACATTATCACCTCACTTTGGTATATTAGAAGACATGTTTATAAATTAAATTTAAAACTTTGCTACCTCATAAAAATCGAATGTCGAAGAGTTGCTTCATAAATGATTACAAATCCAAAAACATGTCATAAATTATGTATGTTTCCAAAAGCAAACATTATCGAAATCTTTGCGAAATGGGACAACGGAATGGAGGTGCAAATGAAACGTAGCAGGGCAATGCGGTTTATCGGAATGTGAACGAAGAACAACTGAAAAGCACGTGCTTCGGTTTTACACTCCGTGGAGAACGTTGACAATTGTGGGCGAAATGCGAGCAGTAAAAGGCGATGGGACCATCGGTTCGATTGATGTCATCCAAGCAAATAATCAATTTTAACACTTGGCGACTAATGGAAAGAAAACATGGAAACGCTGGGCGATGATGAACAAGCATAATTTTGACAAGATACGTCATCATCGTTCTGGTCACTAAGCAATTAATTAAATGAGTATCTTAAAAATAAAAACATAAGTTATCTCTCTCATAGCACTATTTGATGTGCTAATTGGTTTCCTAACCCTATAGCACTAACCTTGCAGGATTATTTTGTACATTAAAGATTGTTTAATTGAAATGGCAGAATAGCTCACAGAGCTGCATTTAAATCATAGTGAGCAATATCAGAATTGCTTATTTGTATTATAATTGCATGGATTTTCCGTTTGATTCTCGAAGTTTCCACTTCCTACTGGCATGAGTGGTGGTATGGATAGTTTGCCAAATATATGTTTGCAGCCTATTGTCTTAATTGCAGATCTCTCTAAATTATAGCGTTTTTAGTTAAATATTGTGGTTTTTGATTATCTTGATTATCTTGTATTGTTAGCGCTGTTCTACTCAGTCACCATTCAATAATAGGCAAAGCGTGAAGCTTTCAATGTACTCACGGAAACACAGAAGATGGAAAATTTAGAGACTAATGTGGTTCTGGTGAATTCTAAATCTTAGAAACTTGTAATCGAAAACCAAACGCCAAATTGTAATGTTGAGAGTACAATTGATTACGGATGATAATTTGATGGAATATAGTAGTAGTAGTAATTAGAGATTGAGTTTGCATTTTAGGTATTATAAACAACCTTAGTCTCTAAACACTGACCAAATTTATTTATTGATGCACTTCTGAAAATATAATGTTGCAAATGTAGGTAGTTTAATTACCGTTTTTTCTGGTGATATCAGATTGCACGTTCTAGTAGTTAAGTAGTTTAAAACACATTAAAATTTACTCACATCAACTATTCATGTATAACCTAATTGTAATCCCATTCGAATTAAAGAAGCTTTCACATTTTACCCGCTTTTTCCACATGCGTTCAACGCAAATCATATTTAAATTGAATTCATATGCAGAGATTAATGCGGCTTGCAAACAAGCTGCTCTCGACACGGTCACATTACGGTGGCGGTGAAAAAATGAAAAACTGTATAATAGATGTATGCAACCTGCCGCTCCCTTAACTCCAAAGGATTACGATTATTTCGCGCAACGCTGTGTTTTCGCAGTCATCACGTGTACAATGTAATGCGCTTTTTATTTCGCATATTCTGACAAGTACTACGTTTGAAATGTGTTTTACGCTTGGCGAAATTTTTACTCTTAAAAGCATTTTCTTTTTACATCTTGGCCTGGAAAAACACCCGCGATACATGCTTTTGACGCCTCAGGCGTAGAAGAGCGCTGCGCTTTTGACGCGGCGCGAAATGGAATGGCATCTAAGAATAACAACCTATACCGCTTGTCAAAAGCTGGCAGGCCTTAAATGGAAATCATTTTGGCATCAAGAATTTTTAAGTAGTTTGCTATTTTCCCTGGGAATGTAAAAGGGAGTTGTTCCTTCACATATTCCAGACGGAAAAGCATATTATATTTAAATTAAAAAAATATAATGTAATTACCTTTTGCAGTTGATTTCATAAATTGATTAGTGCCAAACTTTGCATGTCTTATTTTTGTCTGCACCTGAAACAAATACAGAATGCATTGCACAACTTTATCTAATTGTAAAAATTAAAAATGTAAATAACCTACTAAAAAATAAAGTTATTTGAATAAGTAAATTTACAATTGATTGTAGAATTCCACACTTGAGTGAAAGTACTAGGCAAGTTTGAAAGTCATTTGATTTACTCCTGATTACATTTATTTCATTTGCAGCAGCTTTTTAACCTCTCATCATATAACCTGATTTTGCGGCGTAGCTACGTGCTTAAAAAAAAAAAAACGCAAAATAGAGGAACAGAAAAAACGCAATGACGTAAACCCGCAATTTAATTTCTTACGTTCCCTCTGATCCGCCCTTTACGGCGCTGCTTATCAGCCTAGTATGCCAAGCAAAACGAAGTACGTTTTAAAATACTTGTCTGCGTATTTTGCGGTCAAATGTCAGAGCCATTTCTATTCCGTCACCGTCTAGCTTAGAAATAAAAGTGCATCATTTGTAATACACGCTACGTGGCGCAAAAATGCACTTATGATAAACCGAGTACAACCACGAATGTTGCTTACGCGAGCAACATTACCATGGTTAGCTTTTGTCTGATGAACATATGAAAAAAGTCATGAAAGTTAAGAAGCAAGAAGCTTGTATCTCAAAAATTAGATTTTCCAACGTGACTAACTTACTATAAAAACTTTACGAATACGAATCTTTTACAACATTGTAGCTCTCACACTATTACATAGAAGCATACCTTTTATTTTAAATTAATTTTTTTTTTAAGTTTACAGTTTAAGTGGCATCCTATTTATGCTTTTCTTAATATCGAGTATAAAATTGGAGCAGTAATACAAATTTTCTCAGAGGATGCTTCTGCTAATTACTATGTCCAAACTGCAGGAAAAATAAACCTATGTAATTTGTTCTGCTTTCTTTCCGCCGCATCCAACACTCAGTAATATTTACAGAAAATTTCTGTAGCGGTATAGGCAGTGCAGGCCTTCCTAATTAATCATGGCCTAAGGCAAATAAACGCAATAAACGGAATAAACGTGACGCAATCTGTATAAAAAGCATAGATTCTCTCGGTGCTAGTTATAATTTAATGATGGTGCCTATTATAGATGTAGTTGTGTTGCATTTTAAATTCCATGATGTAGTTTACTCTATTTCTTACTAAGATATAGATATAATTATGCAGGATGGTATTCATATTGAACGATGAAAAAGATTCGTGAAGATCATTTAAGTGTTATTGTTAGAATGAAAGAGTTTCATTCAAATGTGCTTTAATATTAATTATAAATATTAAATAATATAATTAAATAGTTTAAAAAAGAAAACAAAAAAAATTAATATAACCTCAATTTGAATTGGTACCATTGTTTATTCCTATTTTCAACTGTCAAAGCAAGCCGAAGCGAATGTTGCCGCTTTGGCATACTAAAAAATCGGCTCACTTTGATATTAATGAATAGCTAAATAATCAATTTTTATGTTACAAATTGCGCGGGTTTTACGAAAAACTTACTCGCTGTATTTTCAAACATTATTTCCGAGAAAATTAGAAAAGTTTCAGTTTGTTGGAGTATGGGGATTAAGAAGAAAAACTAGGAAAACACTAGAACGAGCTTATTGATGTATTGCGAATTTAATGCCTAAATATATTCATATTTTTATATAGAAACTTGTAATAAATATAATAAATTTATAATTTCCACTATAGTATTTTAAACTAATAGGTGTAAATTATTGATTCAAATTAATTATTCTGTTTGAGTGCAATAATTCTAATGATTTTGATAAATATTAAGTAATATTTCTTTCTAAATTTAATGGTATTTACCACCTTTCCTTTATTACCTTGGTTAATTTTTAATTAAACGTCAAACTTTTTTTAGAAAACGAACAAATAAAATTACAAAATTACATCTTTTCCGCTAATTGATTTTTCTGGGATATCGAGGTGGAACCTAAGTGAAGGAAAAACGATTAACATCATTAGATGCAAGAGGAAAACTAACACAATAAATGTGTTATAACAATATCAATTTGATTTTAGAACTTATACAATCGATAGTATAGATGCAACTACTAAAATGTGCTCAATTATTAATTTGCTTATTATACTCAAAACCTAATTGTAAAGTAGCATTGCACATAAATTATGTCCAAATAGCCAACTTGAATCATATTCCTACTTGGAATATAAATAGATTATTAACAAAGGTAATTGAATCTCTGATGTACTGGCATATGTAAATACAATGGCCCTCTACTGATGTTTATCGTTTAATTGAAATCCTTCAAATTAAACACGGACAATAAACAATCAACTCGTTGCACCTCTATTAAAGGGTACGTCCATAAAGTAGTAAACAGATTATATCGAAATACCACTAGAGCATCACATCAATGTCGAAGCAGATTACTGGACACTCTGAATTTAATTCTATATATAATTAAGGATTGCGTTTGTTTTTCTTACAACCTCAGTTGCTGCAGGAGGAACAATATGTTTAGCAAAAGATACAACTATTTACTGGGTAAACTTTGTATCATAATTACAAGATCCTATTACACAGATCTTTGGGTGTAGTACATGTTGGGGGTACTTAGACTAAATTTAAAGTTGTTCAGTTTGTGTCTCAGGTTTGGAATCTGCAAAGCAAGCAAACCACAACTTAGCTTGCTACTTACGTGCACAATTCTAAGTTCAATCAAAAATATATGTTTATAGTCAATGTGTTTTTAAGATTAAAGAAGAAGTTCGTATTTTAAACTTAATTGAAATACATTTTGTCAATGTTTGCAACTTTTGTCATTAATTACTGTCAGAGTTTTTTACTTAGAGCAAATACAAATAGCATTCACGTTAGGAATATACGTTATACTTTTAGTTTGCACTAAAGTTGAAGGAAAACTTTGTGTTTAATCTTAATGATTTTGTTTGTGCAAACATGGAAAGAATGTAAATCTACTGCTTTAAGTATTACAAAAATAAATTGAATGTAGAAAAATTGCAATAGATCTCTTAGAGTACTACCTGAAAACAAAAACTTGTCATTTATTTATTGCCACTTAATACTATGTCTTAGAAGAATAACAAAGAAACCAATTCGTAATATTGTAATGACCTTACTCGCTTTTCAACATTGAATATCTTCGCAAACGAGCAAAAGATAGGCGAAATTAATTTGTATTATAGTAGGTCATACATGCCAATCGCAGATGGACATGGCAACTGTTGCATGTTATTCCGGTGAAAATATAATGATCATGGAGATGCTTACGCCTCCGGACCGCATGTTCGGGCGCACCTGTCGTAAAGCGAGCTCACTCTGCTGCGTACGACGCGTGCCTTTAGTAATCTCATTACTGGAGGGTCTTATTGCCATGGTTACATAATTCAGTGCTATTGTGCCCGTAGCTGCAGTGCGCGTGGCGATATATAGACTCGATATATGGGCTTGTTTGGACTCGACTCTATGCATATCCTAAGATAGAAAGAATTATTCTCCCGTCACCAGGACAACACACACAGAATGCAAACAAGCATTCCTTAAATAAACAAGCGGATAGAGAAAAATATAAAATTTAATACCTGGGCATAACTAATTTTAAGTAGAAGTGATGCATGTTGCCTACATTATATTTTTATGCCGTTGACTTGCTATTTTGTATAGCATGTCACATGTATTCGATGAACTCAGCATGGAAATGGAATTGAGAATATACAGTTTATTTAATTTCTAGGAAGTAAACGAAATAACATCCTCACGTCAATTTTCTAAGCATCGTGTTCCATACAATCTGCGTTTTGATTTTTGATTACTTTCAAGGAACATTAGAATAAATTTTTAGAATCGGAGTTTAATATAAAGTTGGATTTTGTTGAATTGCGTTGAGATGTGAATTTGTAAAATCCAATTAGTCGATTTTGTCAAACGTTAATAATTAATGCTTTAGTAGGTAATTTAATTTGTAGTTTAGTTCTTCGTTTGCAAAAAACATAGGAACATAGTAAGAAATAAGAAAATTTCTATAGATTGTTGTGGAGTGTTTAATTTCAGTCTATTTGAGAAAATTAAATTATTTCACTTCAGAATTTATGATAATAAAACTCAGCAGTCTAGTCTTCCTTAGCTGTAAGTCCAAAAATCTTTCACACGCTTCTATATCTGTTGTTTTTATTTTATATCTTTATTGATCTTTATATTT